>CM056049.1:498418900-498961498 GCA_029574335.1 Rana kukunoris | reverse complement strand
ATCAATCACTTCACTCTTTTCAAATTCTTGCGCGAACGGTCCCCCCAAGTACGGTTTTTATATAAATAATTAGTTCAATAATTATCTATTTCACTTTTGCAAGAATTTTAATATTCTCATGATTATTAGGGAGAGAACCCCCAGCTGCCAGAGTGCCCCCCCAATCTGCCCCCCGATATTTGATAGAGCAGAGATTACAAAACAGACAGGACAGGGGGTGGGTAGAAGGTCACAGGAGACAGATAGCAGGGCTGCAGCTGATGTTATCATCCGCAAATAGACCACAATGTCAGCAGGTCAGCAGCCATAATTATCGTGGTCTGTTTCCAGAGGGGTGGGCATAGCTAGGCAGGTCAGAGAGTTATTTTAGATGATAAAAGGACTCAAATGACACAGCACAAGCAGCTGTGTAACATGCTTTAAGGGAACACAAAGTACGTCTGTCCCAATAGAAACACTTAGGACAGACTTAGTTTCTCCCATTTAACATACAATGCAGCTTCTAAATCTTTAAGGTTTTGTTAGGATATTGTGGGGTTGATTTACCAAAGCAAATACAACTGTGCATTTGCAAGAGCAGTTGCTCCAGAGCTTAGTAAACGATCAAAAGCTCTGCTCAATTCCATCATTCAGCCCTGGTTCACACTGGGCTGGGGAGTGAAATCGCGCGATTTCAGCTGATTTTGCGCGATTTCACACCCGCTGGCAGTCCCGATTTCAGCGCGATTTAGGAGACATCTGTGCAGGGTTCTGCACAGATGTCAATGTAAATCGCGTCCTGAAATCGCAAAAAGTAGTACAGGAACTACTTTTTGAAATCGGTGCAGCGCCGCAGATGCGGCGTCGCACCGATTAGGACGGTGTCATTGCCGGAAATTGCCGCCGATTTGAGATGCGATTTCACATGTGAAATCGCATCTCAAATCGAACTAAATCGTACCCAGTGTGAACCTGGGCTCAATCAAGTACAAGCAAAAATGCATTTTTTTTCCTTTCACATGATTGGGTACTTTTTGCAAAGTGAAGCTTTACCTCATTTACTAAGCTCTGGAGCAACTACACAGCCTGTTTGCCTTTAGTAAATCAACCCTACAGTCTAAAATCTAGTTAACAAATGATCATTAAATCTGCCAGCACAGTACAGACAAGGGTTAATTATGTTAAATGATGGCAATTATTATGGCAATTATGGCAATCGTGGGTGCAATACTTTGCAGGCACCTAAAGAAAAAATTATAAATGCACATTTTTTACTGCAAAATTATTATTATACAGTACAGTAGAAAAACAAATAATATCTCCAAAACCAATCTAATGTTAGTTACGCAACAATTTTTTTTTCATAGACAGGTTTTGGTTTTTGTGCCTTTCCTAGCAACAATATTCTTTACTGTGTATTTTCCTGAATATTGAAAATCAATTGTTTTACCAATTACAAACACCAATTACAATCTTGCCAATTTGGCCTCTATGCACATAGTACATACAGTAGATGTTATATGTATATTGCATATTAAAACATAAATGTATCCACAATGACCAAAGCATTCCTGAGACTATATATAGTGTATATACAGAGAGATCTAGATAGAAAGAAAGATTTTTTTTTTTTTAACTGGTGCTGTAGGGACATTGCACAAAACAGCAGGGTCCGCTGATGGCTGTGACTAGTACAATATGCTCATGATTGGTACAATATGCTCTATGGTAAATATTCTACAGTAGCTATCAATATGAATAACTTTACTCAAAAAGCATATTTTATGTCATATACATTTTAATTTTGTTACAGGAATTGGTGTGCATATGTCCATACGAGGCTCCTTCCAACTGTTGCAATGGAAAATGTGGAAACATATGTGTCTGCAGGAACAAATCCTTGTGCATGGAGCATTGGAACCTGTTCAACGAGGTCTGTCCTTCTAAATGTTTGAGACATGTGTTTTTGTTTTCCCAGTCATAGGGGTTTACAGTAGGTTTACTGTGCTTCAAACACAAACTGTATACAGAGCAATAGCATCTATGATTATGTAGCACTACCCCCGAAGGAGCTGCTGGTTTAGATTTGAGCCTGCTGTTACCTTACTGTTCCATACGCTCATTTCAGGGGATGTCCTTGAAGAGTTCAGAAGAATGTACACACCAACCCTATTCTCTTTCAAGGGTTTTATTAACAAAGTTCTCCAACAGAGGGAGAGAGGGATAGGGAAAGACTCAGGCACTTTTGCTTTGTGGATCACGAGTATCACTTAGATCCAGAGGATTAACTCAGCTCCACACTGGATTTCAGCAACCACCACATAGGCCTACTCTCACCGGCCTAGCAGCTGGTGTGAAGTTCGACAAAGTCTCTGCCACAGACTTGAGAAGTGTTGTCAGGCCGTCCCCACAAACTTCTGCCACAAGATCATGTAACCGACTGCACACTCGATATAGTTCCAACAAAAGTTATGTGACTCACGGTGCCAAGAATCTTTCAGCCGGACCGGAGAGTACAGTGAGGTAAAATCCGCCAGGGTACATCCATCCAGTGGCGTAACCAGAGTTATGGGCGCCCGGGGCAGAATTTTTTTTCGCCCCCCCCCCCCCCCCTTGTATATCATCCACTCTGGTTTTTAAGGATCTGTAATGTATCCCTTCAGGGCTTTCAGCATGTAAGGGGTAAATTTTTGCAGGATTAATCATTTAACCCCTTACTGTAAGGGATTAACAGACTGACCCCCCCCCCACAACCACATTCCCCCATCATAGACTGAACACCCCCCCCACAATCACAGATCCCCCATCACAGACTGACCCCCTAAATAACAGACCTCTCATCACAGACTGATCCCCCCAATCACAGATGGATCCCCAATCACAGATAGACCCCCCACAATCACAGACCCCCTATTTAACAGACCTCAGACAGTAACCCCCACCATAGTGCAGACCTCAGACAGTAACCCCAGTAGTGCAGACCTCAGACAGTAACCATAATAGTGCAGACCTCAGACAGTAACCCCAAGTAGTGCAGACCTCAGACAGTAACCCCCATAATAGTGCAGACCTCAGACAGTAACCCCCATAATAGTGCAGACCTCAGACAGTAACCCCCATAATAGTGCAGACCTCAGACAGTAACCCCATAATAGTGCAGACCTCAGACAGTAACCCCATAATAGTGCAGACCTCAGACAATAACCCCCAGTAGTGCAGACCTCAGACAGTAACCCCTATAATAGTGCAGACCTCAGACAGTAACCCCCAGTAGTGCAGACCTCAGACAGTAACCCCCAGTAGTGCAGACCTCAGACAGTAACCCCCCATAATAGTGCAGACCTCAGACAGTAACCCCCAGTAGTGCAGACCTCAGACAGTAACCCCCATAATAGTGCAGACCTCAGACAGTAACCCCAAGTAGTGCAGACCTCAGACAATAACCCCCATAATAGTGCAGACCTCAGACAGTAACCCCAAGTAGTGCAGACCTCAGACAGTAACCTCCATAATAGTGCAGACCTCAGACAATAACCCCCATAATAGTGCAGACCTCAGACAGTAACCCCAAGTAGTGCAGACCTCAGACAGTAACCCCCAGTAGTGCAGACCTCAGACAGTAACCCCCCATAATAGTGCAGACCTCAGACAGTAACCCCCAGTAGTGCAGACCTCAGACAGTAGCCCCCATAATAGTGCAGACCTCAGACAGTAACCCCCATAATAGTGCAGACCTCAGACAATAACCCCCAGTAGTGCAGACCTCAGACAGTATCCCCCAGTAGTGCAGACCTCAGACAGTAACCCCCAGTAGTGCAGACCTCAGACAGTAACCCCCAGTAGTGCAGACCTCAGACAGTAACCCCCCATAATAGTGCAGACCTCAGACAGTAACCCCCAGTAGTGCAGACCTCAGACAGTAACCCCCCATAATAGTGCAGACCTCAGACAGTAACCCCCAGTAGTGCAGACCTCAGACAGTAACCCCCATAATAGTGCAGACCTCAGACAATAACCCCCAGTAGTGCAGACCTCAGACAGTAACCCCCATAATAGTGCAGACCTCAGACAATAACCCCCACCATAGTGCAGACCTCAGACAGTAACCCCCAGTAGTGCAGACCTCAGACAGTAACCCCCATAATAGTGCAGACCTCAGACAGTAACCCCAAGTAGTGCAGACCTCAGACAGTAACCCCCATAATAGTGCAGACCTCAGACAGTAACCCCATAATAGTGCAGACCTCAGACAGTAACCCCCATAATAGTGCAGACCTCAGACAGTAACCCCCATAATAGTGCAGACCTCAGACAGTAACCCCCATAATAGTGCAGACCTCAGACAATAATCCCCCCCAGTAGTGCAGACCTCAGACAGTAACCCCTATAATAGTGCAGACCTCAGACAGTAACCCCCAGTAGTGCAGACCTCAGACAGTAACCCCCAGTAGTGCAGACCTCAGACAGTAACCCCCCATAATAGTGCAGACCTCAGACAGTAACCCCCAGTAGTGCAGACCTCAGACAGTAACCCCCATAATAGTGTAGACCTCAGACAGTAACCCCAAGTAGTGCAGACCTCAGACAATAACCCCCATAATAGTGCAGACCTCAGACAGTAACCCCAAGTAGTGCAGACCTCAGACAGTAACCTCCATAATAGTGCAGACCTCAGACAATAACCCCCATAATAGTGCAGACCTCAGACAGTAATCCCCCCCAATAGTGCAGACCTCAGACAGTAACCCCAGTAGTGCAGACCTCAGACAGTAACCCCCCATAATAGTGCAGACCTCAGACAGTAACCCCCAGTAGTGCAGACCTCAGACAGTAACCCCCATAATAGTGCAGACCTCAGACAGTAACCCCCATAATAGTGCAGACCTCAGACAGTAACCCCCAGTAGTGCAGACCTCAGACAGTATCCCCCAGTAGTGCAGACCTCAGACAGTAACCCCCAGTAGTGCAGACCTCAGACAGTAACCCCCAGTAGTGCAGACCTCAGACAGTAACCCCCATAATAGTGCAGACCTCAGACAGTAACCCCCAGTAGTGCAGACCTCAGACAGTAACCCCCATAATAGTGCAGACCTCAGACAGTAACCCCAAGTAGTGCAGACCTCAGACAGTAACCTCCATAATAGTGCAGACCTCAGACAATAACCCCCATAATAGTGCAGACCTCAGACAGTAACCCCAATAGTGCAGACCTCAGACAGTAACCCCCAGTAGTGCAGACCTCAGACAGTAACCCCCCATAATAGTGCAGACCTCAGACAGTAACCCCCAGTAGTGCAGACCTCAGACAGTAGCCCCCATACCCCCAGTAGTGCAGACCTCAGACAGTAACCCCCATAACCCCCAAGTAGTGCAGACCTCAGACAAGTAACCCCCCATAATAGTGCCCCCAGTAACCCCCCATAATAGTGCAGACCTCAGACAGTCAGACATAACCCCCAGTAGTGCAGACCTCAGACAGTAACCCCCAGTAGTGCAGACCTCAGTAACCCCCATAATACAGTAACAGTAACCCCCAGTAGTGCAGACCTCAGACAGTAACCCCCATAATAGTGCAGACCTCAGACAGTAACCCCCAGTAGTGCAGACCTCAGACAGTAACCCCCCATAATAGTGCAGACCTCAGACAGTAACCCCCAGTAGTGCAGACCTCAGACAGTAACCCCCATAATAGTGCAGACCTCAGACAATAACCCCCAGTAGTGCAGACCTCAGACAGTAACCCCCAGTAGTGCAGACCTCAGACAGTAACCCCTATAATAGTGCAGACCTCAGACAGTAACCCCAAGTAGTGCAGACCTCAGACAGTAACCCCCATAATAGTGCAGACCTCAGACAGTAACCCCCATAATAGTGCAGACCTCAGACAGTAACCCCCATAATAGTGCAGACCTCAGACAGTAACCCCCAGTAGTGCAGACCTCAGACAGTAACCCCCAGTAGTGCAGACCTCAGACCTCAGACAGCGGCGTGTGTTGTTTCCCTTAAGCGCGGGCTCCTCCTCCTCTGTGGGTGTGAACAGAGAGGAGGGACGCCGCCGGGTGTACCAAGAGGGACGCCGCCGGTGGATGGATTCGCCCCCCCCCCCCTATTTTTCGCCCGGTGCGACAGCCCCCCCTGCCCCCCCCCCCGCTACGCCAGTGCATCCATCAATTGAATCCCACTGCTTCAGCTTCCTTCCATAGACAAGGTATCGAAGGACCATCCCTGGATCAGTAGACCCCAGAAACTCCTGGGCCTAGTCTTAGTTGTTAGGCCTCGGGCCAGCTGGCCCCGGGGCTACCATACAGCTCAACATCCGTGTGGCCAGGAGGACCCTCAGGTCGGGATCAGGAGACGAACCCCGCCAACCGGCATCTGTCCCTTAAGTACCCCTCCCCAGAATGCACAGCGGGTTGACCCACACCCCCTGAGCCTCCTCTGAGGGAGAGGTACCCAATACATCCAGCTTGTTGCCTTTCCAACCGTGACCTGCGGTGACAGCGACACCCACCTTCATGGGGAAACTTGTGCAACCCAGCCGAACTGAACAGAACCAACAATTTAGAATAATCAAAGGGAGCAGGGCGCTACAATTAGTATGCTGAACAGAAAAAATGCATTTAGCCGGATTCAGAAACACTTACGCCGACGTATCTACAGATATACCGCGTAAGTGCACGGATGCGCCGTCGTATCTATGTGCCTGATTCTGTTAGCAAGATAAGCCTGAAATTTGGCTTCATACGACCAACGTAATTGTCCTACGTCGTCGTATCTTGGGCGCATATTTACGCTGGACGCAATCGGCGTACCCATGTTAAATATGCAAATGAGTAAAATACGCCGATTCACGAATGTAGATGCGCCAGGCGGAAAAGATACGCGGTTTGAGTAAGGCTTACGTCTGACTTAAAGTTACCCCTCATAAAGCAGGGGTAAGTCATGCAAAGGTATGGACGAGGGAACAGCTGTCGTATTGTACGTCGTTTCCGTAGTACTAGTGTTGCTCACGAATATTCGCATTGCGAATATTCGCTACGAATATTGCATATTCGAGTATTCGCGAATAACACGAATATCGCGGCGAATATTCGCTATTTCGAATATTCAAATTTTTTCAATTTTTTTTTTAGAACAGATCACATCCTAGAGATCCCCATCGACGTCTAAAAGCATTGCTGGTATGATTAGAGACCTTGGGCCGAGTAGCTGCAGCGCTCATTTTATATTGCCGAAAAATCGCAATGCGATTATTCGGCAATAGCGATATCGCGCAATTATTTTATATTGTAATATATCACGAATATTCTGAGCCAATCAGAGTGCTCCATTCCGCATTTCTCGAATATTCGCAATTATTTTATATTGTAATATATCACGAATATTCTGAGCCAATCAGAGTGCTCCTTCCGCATTTCTCGAATATTCGCAATTATTTTATATTGTAATATATCACGAATATTCTGAGCCAATCAGAGTGCTCCTTCCGCATTTCTCGAATATTCGCAATTATTGTGTATTGTAATATATCACGAATATTCTGAGCCAATCAGAGTGCTCCTTCCGCATTTGCCGAATATTCGCAATTATTGTGTATTGTAATATATCACGAATATTCTGAGCCAATCAGAGTGCTCCTTCCGCATTTCTCGAATATTCGCAATAATTTTATATTGTAATATATCACGAATATTCTGAGCCAATCAGAGTGCTCCTTTCCGCATTTCTCGAAATTTCGCATTCGCAATTCGCGATTCGCATTCGCATTCGCAATAGCGAAAATTCGCAATAGCGAAAATTCGCAATATTTTCATTTCCAAAAAATATCACGAATATTCGTATTTAGCGAATATATCTCGAATATTCGACTATATATTCAAGATATATCGCAAAATTGAATATGGCATATTCTGCTCAACACTACGTAGTACTATGCGAATAGGGCTGTGCGTAGGTTACGTCCAGTGATTCGACGTATCGTAGGCGTTTGTCCCGACGTGATTCTGCGCATGCGTACTGGGATGCGTCCAAGAGCCGATGCATGCGCAGTTAGTTTTTTGAAGCTCAGTCACGCTTCATTATAATATATCATGCCCACTTCCAGCTAATTTGACTTACATCGGCTTACGCTGACAACTATACGCTACGTCGGCGCAACGTTTATCGCATATTCTTTGTGAATAGCAGGCTTGCCTCTCAACGTTGCGCCGGCGTAGCGTAAAGAAGATACGCTACGGCGGCATAAAGATGCGCCGTTCTACATGAATCTCCCCCAATGGCCCAGATTCACATACAATTAGATTCGCGTAGAGTATCAGAAATACTCTACGCCGCCGTATTTCACCTGGCTCTACGTGGAATCCCGGTAGATTTTGTCCAGTAAACTACGGCGGCGTAGTGTATTTCTTCCGGCGCAAGCCATCTACGCGAGTAGGGGGCGTGAAGCATTTAAAATAGGCGCGTTCCCGCGGCGATCGAACTGCGCATGCTCCGTTCAGAAATTTCCCGCCGTGCATTGCACGAAATCACGTCGTTACGTCATTCGTTGTTTGAGTAGCATCGTTTACGGACATTCCTATTCCCGAATGAGTTACGTAAAAAAAAAAAAAAAATTAAATTCGACGCGGGAACGAAGGCCATACTTAACATCGGCTACGCACCGTTAGACCAGCAAATAGCTGGTCTAACAGTACGTAGCAAAAAAATGACGTAAGCGATTGCGAAGACCACTCGTATCTTCGTGGATCGCCCTAAAAAGTCATTTGCATATCCCGACGCTGAAAACGACGCGGACTCCTCGCAGCGGCCGCAAAAATATCGCAGCGTAGATCCGAAGGCTTACGAAGACGTAAGCCTCTCGGATCGAAGCCCGAAGCCGCCGTATCATGGTTTAAGGATTCAAACTAGTGATACGGCGCGCAAAATTTGAAATTACTCCTGTCTAACACCAGTTAGACAGGCGTAATCGCTCTGTGAATCTGGGCCAATGTCTCTACTATAAACCATTGCTTCGGATAGGTAAAGTCATGAACCATTAAACTGGATGTCCTGGGTCTATTTATAATGAGCTACACACTAAGGTGACTTTTTTTTCAAGTAGCTTAATAGCCCTTATGCCGCGTACACACGATCATTTTTTGCGATGAAAAAAACGACGTTTTCAATCATGAAAAAAAACGAAGTTTTTCAAACTTCATTTTCAAAAACGACGTTGTGTACACACATTCATTTTTCTACAAAGCTCTAGCAAAGCATGGTGACGTACACCACGTTCGACGGCACTCTTTTCCATTGAAGCTTCGTCTCATAACTTCTTCTGCTTCTGAGCATGCGCGGGTTTAAAAACGTCGTTTTCAACATCTTTTTGCCCACACACCATCACTTTTTATGACACAAAAAACGACGTTTTGAAAAACGACACAAAAAATTCAAGCATGTTGGAATTTTTTTTTTGGTCGTTTTTTTTAACTACTTGAGATCCGCGCTATAGCGGAATGACGGCTCTAGCGCAGATCTAAATTGCCAACAAGCCGTCAATTGACGGCTTGTCACTAGCTGCTTCCCGGCACGCGCTCCAGAGCGCGCTGCGGGGAAACACTGTGTTGCCCGTGTCCCTTGGACACAGCCAATCACAGATCGCCGCGAACGGCCAATCAGAGTGGCCGTTTGCGATGCGATCTGTGCGGCGAATGAGAGATGATCTCATAGATCATCTCTCATTGCCGTTTTACACAGAGACAGCATTCTGTCTCTGGAGAGCAGGAGACGGATCTGTGTCTCTTGTACATAGAGACACAGATAGGTCACCTCCCCAGTCACCCCCCCCCCTCCCCCCACAGTTAGAACACCATGCAGGGAATACATTTAACCCCTTCCTCACCCCCTAGTGTTAACCCCTTCAATGCCAGTCACATTTATACAGTAATTAGCGCATTTTTATAGCACCAATCGCAGTATAAATGTGAATGACGCCAAAAATGTGTCAAAAGTGTCCGATGTGTCCGCCATAACGTCGCAGTCCCAATAAAAATCGCAGATCGCCGCCATTTCTAGTATAAAAAAAAATAATAAAAAATAATAATTCTGTCCCCTATTTTGTAGGCACTATAAATTGTGCGCAAACCAGACGCTTATTGCGATTCTTTTTTTTTTACCAAAAATATGTAGAAGAATACGCATCGCCCTAAACTGAGAATTTTTTTTTTTTTTTTAATTGGGATATTTATTATAGCAACAAGTAAAAAATATTGTATTTTATTTCAAAATTGTCGCTCTTTTTTGTTTATAGCGCAAAAAATAAAAACCGCAGAGGTGATCAAATACCACCAAAAGAAAGCTCTACTTGTGGGGAAAAAAGGACGTCAATTTTGTTTGGGAGCCACGTCGCACGACCGCGCAATTGTCTGTTAAAGCAACGCAGTGCCGGAAGCTGAAATATCACCTGGGCAGGAGGGGGGTATAAGTGCCCAGTAAGCAAGTGGTTAAGACAAAAAACGACATTTTGCCCACACACGATCAATTTAAATGACGTTTTAAAAAACGTCGTGTTTTTTTTATCGCAAAAAATGATCGTGTGTACGCGGCATTAGAGTTATTGTTCTGGTTAGATATATTAGAAATGATGATCATATAATTCACTGTTACATTTTATTGATTAATAATAAATTAAATGCACTGTGAGTATTTTGATACTATGTACTGTATGTAGGATGCCAAACCTTTTTAAAGTTGATCCACATACAATGTATATTGTAGGTAAAGTGGCCAGTTGCCAGTGTATTCCTTTATATTTCATATACCAGCTGTTTTTTTTTTTTATTATTTAGCTTAATATAACCACATGACTAAGTCTGGGCAGTGGGGGTTATTTACAAAAGACAAATCTACTTGTAATTGCACTTGGAATTGCAGTCGCTGTAAATCTGAGGGGTAGATCAGATCTACAGCGACTGCACTTCCAAGTGCACTTTCAGTGCAATTTCAAGTGCACTTTGCACTTGTAGTTTGCACTTTTAGTGCAAAGTGGATTTGCCTTTAGTAAATAACCCCCATAGGCTAACACGGAGGGGCTTTTATAGGCAGAAAAAAAAAACAACATCAAAACGCCCCTAATAACAGCTGTAAAAACATCCTGTGTGCATGAGCCCTTACTGATAAATAAGTCATTGGCTTTAAATGTGCATAAATGAGAATATACGCTCATGCAATTATTACATAAATCAGTATGAATATGTACTGTAGCAGGAAGGGTTACAACTTTTCTTCCTACAAGTGAGTTAAATGCCGATTTTGATAAAACAGTGGCAACTTTCTAACTCTGAAACATCAAATTTTTTACTTTTGCAAGTAGAAAAACAAATTCCAGGCTCTGAAAATTTTAACTTCTATAAATGTTAATCTTAAAGTTATATTTCAGAGTAGAGAGACGAAAGTCGGCAACTCAGTAGGCTTCAGCAGAACTGCGATAACATCTGTTGGTTTTTGCTATTGCTGTAGTGCAAACATAAACTTTTTCATTAAAGAGGTGGTCCAGCCTGGATGAAAAAAAATAAAGTCAGCAGCTACAAATACTGTAGCTGCTGACTTTTAATATTAGGGCACTTACCTGTCCAGGGAGCCCGTGATGTCAGCACCCCAGCTGATCTTTGGATCAACTACCGGGTGTTACCGCCGCCATTCCTGGTACGGGAACCAGGCAGTGAAGACTTTTGGATTCACTCCTGAATCCCTACTATTTATGCGTAAAGCTCGCTGCGCTTTCTAATTAGCCTGGCGATGGAGAAGGAGGAGGGGGGCCGAACCTCCGGGAGATCGGGCGGCAGCCTGTCTCTGAAAGTGGGGAAGGGGACCTGTCAAAAATAGGGAGGCAGCATATAAGCGTGAGTCCCACTTTTTTCCACTATAACCACTGGGCCAGAGTTGTTGAGAATGGGCCCTTGACCTCATCAGCATGAGGATAAGATGATTTGCGGGGGGGACCCCCCTTTCAAGGTAATCTCCCATCCCTTCCATGCTGTTATGCCTCAGAAGGACAGGCCCCCCCCCCCCCCAACTGTCCTGACTAAAGACCTGGTATGGATTTGGGGGCACACTTTTTTTTTGAGTTGAGGTCCCTCTTAAAATATAGATCAGATCTGAAGGGCCTGACATGAATTTGGAGGGGTCACCACATCATTTTATTTTTTTATTTTTCATTGGTTGTTAGGACACTGGCATTAAGGAGTCAAAATGCAGTAGTATCAAAAACACATGAAAACACAATCAATGCACTAAATAATCACACTGAAAATGGGATCTAATCACAGCTGCACTACAGTGAACCTAGTCTGAAGAAATCCTGTTTTCTGTTTAAAAAACATTAGATGATTTATACATGAACAAAGACTCACTATTATCGTAAGCTAACCCCTATGTTCACAACTGTTTGCTATATGGTCATAAACTGTTTGTAAATGTGACAGTGTATCGCTAGTAATAAGTTATGCTGCATGCCAGTTATGTTCTACCTCACTTGTGCTATTAATCTAGAACACATAAAAGTAATTCATTATTGTTACCATATGTGCTTGCCATCCTCCAGGAGTCGTATTATCGCTCAACCAGTTTACAGAATGAAGCATAAAATAGTGACATCTTTGGAATGGAAGTGCTGCCCAGGATACAGTGGAGAACAGTGTGTGGTCTCAGGTTTGTTTCCAGATCTCTCCAGATTTGTATTTTTACTTGTTACCGTCTCATCCTCTATTCAAAAATAGAGATGAGCTGTGAGTTCAGACCACATTTTGCTTGTTTGTTGGTTTTGAAAATAGATTATCATAAAAAGTAGGCTGTATTAACCACTTAAGCCCCGGACCATTTTTTTGCTAAATGACCGAGCCACTTTTGCGATTTGGCGCTGCGTCGCTTTAACGTACAATTGCACGGTCGTGCGACGTGGCTCCCAAACAAAATTGACGTCCTTTTTTTCCCACAAATAGAGCTTTCTTTTGGTGGTATTTGATCACCTCTGCGGTTTTTATTTTTTGCGCTATAAACAAAAATAAAGCGATAATTTTTAAAAAAAAACAATATTTTTTACTTTTTGCGATAATAAATATCCCCCAAAAAGATATAATTTTTTTTATTTTTTCCTCAGTTTAGGCCGATACGTATTCTTCTACATATTTTTGGTAAAAAACGTTTATTGATTGGTTTGTGCAATAGTTATAGCGTCTACAAAATAGGGGATATTTTTATGGCATTTTTATTAATTTTTTTACTAGTAATGGCGGTCATCTGCGATTTTTATCGTAAAATTATGGCGGGCACATCGGACACTTTTGACAAATTTTTGCGACCATTGTCATTTTTACAACGATCAGTGCTATAAAAATGCACTGATTACTGTGAAAATGACACTGGCAGTGAAGGAGTTAACCACTAGGTGGTGCTTTAGGGGTTAAGTGTTCCCTAAGGAGTGATTCCTACTGTAGGGGGTGTGGCTTGCTGTGACACGTCACTGATCGTGCTCCTGATGACAGGGAACACGATCAGTGACAGTGTCACTAGGCAGAACGGGGAGATGTTGTGTTTACACTAACATCTCCACGTTCTATCTCTCCGTGAGACGATAGCGGGTATGCCCGCGGTAATCGAGTCTGCGGGACCCGCGGGCGCGCTCATGAAGATCGTGGCGTGCGCCAGCAACAACCGCTTCTTAGAGGGGACATACAGCAGTGGCGGCCCGCCCATATGGGCGCACGGGCGCCGCCCCCCCTCCCGCAGTCACAAAAAAAAAAAAGAATTAAAAAAAAAAAACGGGCCCTTTAAGAACTTTTATTCGGCTAAAATGTCATTTTGACATTTTAGCAGATGAAGTTCTGGCGGCCGTCTCCCCATAGAGGGCGCTGCAGCGCCACCCCCTCTCGCAAGTAACACACGTTCAATGCTATGCATTGGACGTGTGTTACTGTTGCCAGCTGCCTGGTCTATTCGTATAACCGGACATGGGACGCCGGTTACCCGAATAGCGACAGCTGGTTGGCTGAGGGGAACTGCCTATCAAAGCCAGTGGCTCTGATAGGCTTTTCCAGTCCCGCCCTCCGGCTCTCGGAAGTCTATGCTCGGAGCGCAGACAATCTGCGGTCCTTGCATTAGACTGACAGCCGTTTCAGCCAAAAAGGTTCCCGGATTCTGGTTTTCAGGAACCTGATTGGCTGAAGCTTCTCCAGGGCGGCAGAAGACATCGAGGGAGGACATGGAAGCGTCAGGTAAGTGATTTTTTTACAGGGAAAGGGGCAGCATGGGGCACAGTGGCAGCATGGGGCACAGTGGCAGCATGGGGCACAGTGGCAGCATGGGGCACAGTAGAAGCATGGGGCACAGTGGCAGCATGGGGCACAGTAGAAGCATGGGGCACAGTAGAAGCATGGGGCACAGTGGCATCATGGGGCACAGAGGCAACAATGAGCACAGGCCGGGCACAGTGGTGACAATTGATGGCACAGTGACTGAATATGATGGCATGGCAGAGAGGTGACAATTGATGGCACAGTGACTGCAAATGATGGCATAGCACATTGGTGACAATTGATGGCACAGTGACTGCATATGATGGCATGGCACATTGGTGACAATTGATGGGCACAGTAGCTGCATTTGATGGCATGGCACAGTGGTGACAATTGATGGCACAGTGGCTGCATTTGATGGCATGGCACAGTGGTGACAATTGATGGCACAGTGGCTGCATTTGATGGCATGGCACAGTGGTGACAATTGATGGCACAGTGGCTGCATTTGGTGGCATGGCACAGTGGCTACATTTGGTGGCATGGCACAGTGGCTGCATGTGATGGGCACAGTGAGGCTGCAATATTTTTTTTTTCGTTTACGCCCCCCCAAAAATTTTGAGCACCAGCCGCCACTGACATACAGGTATGTCCTTTTGCCTGCCCGTGCCATGCTGCAGACGTATATCTGTGTGCGGCGGGCGGCAAGAGGTTAAACTTTTAGCTAAAATACTGGATGTCATCATAAAGTATGTATTTTTGCAGATGACATCTGACTCTTCATGTCGTCTCCCCATCTCACAGCACCTTATCTCCTCTCTGTCCTAAACCTTTTTGCAAACATTTCGAGCGTAACAGTTTACTATGAAAAATGGACTGCACGCAACATTTCCTTGCCTCTTTCAGACCTTCAGCTTGCTAAAGATTCACTTCCCTTCTCTTGGACACCTCATAGACTTCCATGCCTAGGAATACCTAGGAATACAACTCACTCCTAAGATAACTGACTTTATACTCGGCTAACTTCCCTCCATTACTAAAACACGTTACTGAATTATTATCACAATGGTCCTGTATCCCTCTATCCTGGATAGGCAAAATTAATCTAATTAAGATGGCTATATTGCCCAAGTTTTTATATCTTTTTAGAGTTCCATTTCATTTTTACAGCTTATACAGCGCAGAATTATCTCCTTTATCTAGGGTAAAACAAAACCTTGAACCTCTAAATCCACTTTCTGTGTCCCACAATGCTGCAGAGGTTTTAAGGCCTCTTTCACACGGAGCGGTCCGTTTTTCGGTCCGCTCCGTGTGTCCGTTGGCTCAGCGGGGGGTCCCGCTCAGATGTCGGTGGACAGGGCGGTCCCCGCACACTGTGCAGGGACCGCCCTGTCTCTCCTCTGCCATCCCCTATGGGGAATCGGATGATAACGGACCGTCTGTCCGTTTGCATCCGTTCCGATCCGCCGGACGGAAGAAAAATAGGGTTTTCTTCCGTCCGGACTTGTAATAAGCGGACGAACGGTCCGCTCATGTGAAAGGGGCCTTAGTCTCCCAAATATTTCTCTTAGTATCATGCTGCACACCTTGCACATTTACCAAAATACCTTGCAATCAAAGAAATTCCTTTATATATAACAATTGAATCTATTGACTGTGACCCCATGTCTACCATGTTATGGTTAAGACCAACTAATCGTACCTTTATTCGCAATCCTATCACAAAACATTCTTTATCCATCTGGGCAGATTCAAAATTCCTCTTGGCCTTCACTCTCCTCATTAACCGCTCCTTTCTTTTGTTAAAAATCCTGTTTTTTACCCTGCCTGGAATTTAATTACTTCAAAGCATGGAATACAGCTAATTGAATAAAAGTTTTTAAGGTTTTTACAATATATGGAGCCTTATCTTTAAGAGTCGGTGCACACTACAGCGTCACGACTCCGGAGGACGACTTCAGAGGCGACCTCTAAACTGACTTCTGTATAGAAGTCAATGCAGGTCGCCCCGAGCCGCCCCTGAGTTCGTACAGGAACCTTTTTCTAAGTCGGAGCGACTTGCTTCACTCCTATTAGAACGGTTCCATTGCCTTCAATGGGACGCGACTCGTCAGGCGGCTCAGCCGCCTGATGAGTCGCCCCAGTGTGAACCGAGTCTTATGCACTACCTGCACACTGGTTCAAGTGGAATCAGGTGTAAGCTGATTGGATGCTAGATGCTCGATTTGCTAAAGACTAAGGCCCAGATTCATAAAGCAATTACGCCTGTCTAACTGGTGTTAGACAGGAGTAATTTCAAATTTCGCGCGCCGTATCACTAGTTTGAATCCTCAAACCATGATACGGCGGCTTCGGGCTTCGATCCGAGAGGCTTACGTCTTCGTAAGCCTTCGGATCTACGCTGCGATATTTTTGGCGGCCGCTGGGAGGAGTTTGCGTCGTTTTGATGCGTCGGGATATGCAAATGTGTTTTTACGGCGATCCACGAAGATACGAGCGGTCTTCGCAATCGCTTACATCTGTTTTTTTTTACGTACTGTTAGACCAGCTTTTTGCTGGTCTAACGGTGCGTAGCCCATGTTAAGTATGGCCGTCGTTCCCGCGTCGAATTAAATTTTTTTTTTTTACGTAACTCGTTCGGGAATAGAAATGTCCGTAAACGACGCTACTCAAACAACGAATGACGTAACAACGTGATTTCGCGCAATGCACGGCGGGAAATTTGCGAACGGAGCATGCGCAGTTCGATCGCCGCGGGAACGCGCCTATTTTAAATCCTTCACGCCCCCTACTCGCGTAGATGGATTGCGACGGGAGAAATACACTACGCCGCCGTCGTTTACTGGACAAAATCTACCTGGATTCCACGTAGAGCCAGGTAAAAAACGGCGGCGTAGTGTATTTCTGATACGCTACGAGAATCTAATTCTCTATGAATCTGGGCCTAAAGGTTTACGGGATATTTATGACCATCTGTAACGGGGGGGTCATCTTCATCTGGTAAGGAGACATCTATTTTCATGTGGTGGAGGAATTTACTTGCAGAATTGGTGTATGGATCCTATAATTAAGCCCTTAGTTATGAACACTGGTGGACTTTATTTATGAACTGCTAAACTATGACTATGCTGAGTTTTTAGCGCAATTCTATTTTTTTATATCATAAATCGATATGTTTAGCTTTATTTCTATTTGAATATTGTACCACCATCCTTGTATGTACTCAATTTTTCAATCTTTGTTATATTTAATAAATAATAAACAAATGTGACGCAAATGCATTAAGATAAAAAACCTTCTGCCTTTACAACTCCTTTAAGATGTGATAATAGGAGCTGAAAACATTTAATGATCTTAGGAGTTGACTGGGCGAAACATTAAGCATAATGCAGATTTCTTAGGTATTAGACAATAGAGTACATTTAAAACAAGAAGGTAGCAGTCTGCTTCAGTGACTGATGGGAATTTCACCCTAAATATAAGATCCCATGTGATCCAGCATTGCGTCAGCGCCAATGCTGTTTTTTTTTTTTTTTTTAATCCCACACTTACTGTATTATCCTGTCACGGTACGGCGCCAGTATAGCGCGTCACATCTTCCGAAAATACCCAATTGGACTCGGGTAATTCGGCGAAAATGCGGCGCCTGCACACAGTAGGAGCTTGCGCAGGCGCCGATTTCTCCGAGTCCAAGGGCGTGACAGCCATAGCCGTAGGACGGAGAAATACGGCGCCTGCGCAGTAGCTCCTAGGTCTGTGCGCAGGCGCCGCATTTTCGCCAAGAATCGGTATTTTCGGAAGATGTGCTATACTGGCGCCGTCCACCGCGGGGGAAAAATGAAATTCCAGGATTCAGTAAGTGTGGGTAAAACAGCATACTGGCGCTGACGCCAGTATTGACCACTTAAGGACCCCCTGCCGCAGATATACTGTGACAGTGCAGCTCTATTGCACAAAACAACGTATCTATTTGTCTTTTCATGTAATAGATACCTTGGGCGCAAGGAGGATCCCTGTTCTAAAAGGGGACAACATGAAGATCTGCTGTTCCTGTGTTGTCCCAATGAGCTCACCCCCCACACAGTTAGAACACACCTAGGGAACACAGTTAACCCCTTGATCGCCCCCTAGTGTTAACCTCTTCCCTGCCAGTGTCATTTATACATTGATCAGTGCATTTTTTTTCAGCTTTGACCACTGTAATAATGTCACTAGTTCCCAAAAAAGTGTCACTTGGGGTCAGATTTGTCTGCCGCAATGTCGCAGCCTTGCTAAAAATCACAGATCGCCGCCATTACCAGTTAAAACAATATAAATAAATAAAAGTCCATAAATCTATCTTCTATTTTGTAGACACGATGAGTTATGTGCAAACCAATCAATAAATGCGATTTTTTTTTTCTTCCAAAAATATGTAAAAAAAAACGTATTGGCCTAAAATGATGAATACATTTGTTTTTTTTTTTATATATTTGGGATATTTATTATAGTATGAAGTAAAAAAATATAGTTTTTTTTTCAAAATTGCTGGTATTTTTTTTATTTATAGTGCAAAAAATAAAAACATCAGGGGTGATCAAATACCACCAAAAGAAAGCTCTATTTGTGGGGGAAAAAAGGACATCAATTGTGTTTGGCTAAAACGCTACATGCCAACGCAATTGTCAGTTAAAACGATGCAGTGCCATATCACAAAAAATGGCCTGGTCATTAAGGGGGTAATTCTTTCAAGTCCTTAAGTGGTTAAATATATCAGTCAATAGACAGATGCAGATGACATACATTATTTCTGGATAATTGAATTAAACCAGCACATCTGTTTTAATTTATAACTAGATATTTTAAGTCAGACTATTTTTTGGTAATATAAAGCCTTATGCCACGTACACACGATCACTTTTTGTGATGAAAAAAAACAACGTTTCAAGTGATGAAAAAAAACGACGTTTCAAGTGATGAAACAAAACGACGTTTTTCAAACTTAATTTTCCAAAACGACGTTGCATACACACCATCGTTTTTCCAAAATGCTCTTGCAAAGCGTGGTGACGTACACCACGTTCGACGGCACTGTGTTCCATTGAAGCTCCGTCTCATAACTTGCTTCTGAGCATGCGCGGGTTTAAAAACGTTGTTTTCAACATCGTTTTGCCCACACACCATCACTTTTTATGACACAAAAAACGACGTTTTGAAAAACGACACCAAAAATTCAAGCATGTTCGAATTTTTTTTTTTGGTCGTTTTTTTGAAGACATAAAACGACGTTTTGCCCACACACGGTGATTTTAAATGACGTTTTTGAAAACGCAGTTTTTTTTCATCACAAAAAGTTATCGTGTGTACGCGGCATTATACCCTGTATCCCAATTAAATGAAATCCTCCCTCTGGTGAGAACTGTTAATTTCTGCAAATATCCAGCATTTCATCTTATTTATTTGACACATTATAATTAAAAATAATTTCTATTTGGTTACAATATGCTGTAATTTGTCATAATCTATTACCAGAAAAATGGCATTACAGTTCAATACATTTTGCCTTGCATCTATCACAGACAGTTACGGGTTACCCAAGATTAGCTGAGGGTAAGCAGAAGGTTTTCAAGGTAATATATCAGCAGCTTATCTAAGTTAATTGTGCATAATAAAACAGCTGGATCCCCTTAAGGATGCTCACTGAAAGGCCTCATATAATTCACTTCTAAAATTTGATTTATGGTGTTATTGCTATATTAGTGTCTTTATCAAAAGTTTAACAAAAAGATAAAAGTAGCTAAAGTTAGTGGTGTGTATGTGTTTACATAAGTTATGACTTTCAATCAACTTTATATATATTTTTTTAGCAGATATACAGTACATGTAAATATATTTTAAACAACATGTTGTACATACAGTATCTCAGAAAAATGAGTACACCCCTCACATTTTTGTAAATATTTTATTATATCTTTCATGTGACAACACTGAAGAGATTACAATTTGCTACAATGTAAAGTAGTGAGTGTACATCTTGTATAACAGTGTAAATTTGCTGTCCCCTCAAAATAACTCAACACACAGCCATTAATGTCTAAACTGCTGGCAACAAAAGTGAGTACACCACTAAGTGAAAATGCCCAAATTGGGCCCAAAGTGTCGATATTTTGTGTGGCGACTATTATTGGTGATAGTGGTGGTCACTGAGATTAGGCACTGGTGGTGGTCCCTGACATTCTGATCTGGTGGTCCCTGACATTTTGATATGGTGGTCCCTGACATTCGACTCTGGTGGTCCCTGACATTCGACTCTGGTGGTCCCTGACATTCGACTCTGGTGGTCCCTGACATTCGACTCTGGTGGTCCCTGACATTCGACTCTGGTGGTCCCTGACATTCGACTCTGGTGGTCCTTGACATTCGACTCTGGTGGTCCCTGACATTCGACTCTGGTGGTCCCTGACATTCGACTCTGGTGGTCCTTGACATTCGACTCTGGTGGTCCTTGACATTCGACTCTGGTGGACACTGACACGTTGCACTGGTTTGGATTTATTAAGGCTGTAACTTATGATATTGTGTGTTATGTATGGCTTGCTGGCTGCAGAATGAGGGGTGTGATTTATGTTGAAATGGGCAAGTTCACATTTACATGTACAGGCCTGATGTACCTCCCACATTCACTGCCATCCCAAGGATTCATGGGAAATGTAGACTGATTACAGTTAGAGAGAGAGAAGAGGATGTTCTAAGAGATCCTCCCTGCCAGAAAAGATAATGCATTTTTTGAATCACATAGCCGACTTCCTGTGAATTAAATCAAGCATATCTCTTAAACGGTAAGACATGTCACAAATGTAATAACGGTTTAGTGTTTTGTGTGTGTGTGTGTGTGTGTGTGGGGGGGGGGGGGGTTGTACTAATGGGAGATTTGTTCTGCTTTAACCACTTGCCACCTTAGCCAATATGTAATATGATGGCAGCAGGAACACTCTGATCCTTCAGGCTGCTGCCATATGACGCCCTTGGCTTTCCGGCATTGTAGAGAGTGCGCACCCGGTGGCCACGATGTCCACCGGGAACCGGTGATTGCTCATCACAGAGAAGGGAAGTGATGTGGATCTGTGTGTGTAAACACACAGATGCATGTCCTGTCAGGTGAGAGGAGATCGATCCGTGTGTTCCTAATAAAGAGGAACACCAATCGGTCTCCTCCCCTTGTGCGTCCCCACCCCCTACAGTTAGAATCACTCCCTAGGACACACACTTAACCCCTTGATCGCCCCCCTAGTGTTAACCCCTTCCCTGCCAGTCACATTTACACAGTAATTAGTGCATTTTTATAGGACTGATCGCTGTATAGATGTGAATTGACACTATTTTAGGACCAAAGTGTCCGATGTGTCCGCCGCAATATGGCACTCCCGATAAAGAATCGCATATCGCCGCCATTACTAGTAAAAAAAATATAAAAATTCCATGAATCAATAACCTATTTTGTAGACGTATAACTTTTGTGCAATCCAATTGCAATTATTTTTAACCAAAAATATGTAGAAGAATATATCGGCCTAAACTGAGATTTTTTTTTTAGTCAAATAACGTTTAAATTGACTCACGGTTGCAATTGCCACCACCTGGCTGTTGAAAGAAAAAAATAAAGAAAATTTAAGGGAAAGGTAAAACTTTTTTTGTCCCAAAAGGATAAAAGTTTTATAAAAATAAAAGCTGGACATTGTAAGCACCCTTGCCAGTGTTGTCTAATCCTTTTAAATCCTACATCTTCAAAACAGCTTGTTCTGTTAAAAACGAAAGAAAAACAGTTACTGGCTAGAGCACCAGGTGAAAATAAAAAAAAGAAAACTTAAAAAGAAAAGTAATACAGCCACCACATCTAATGCCGCATACACACGATAATTTTTCGGCATGAAAAAAACGTTTAAAAAAAATGTCATTTAAAATGATCGTGTGTGGGCTTTACATAATTTTTCAGGTTCTGAAAAACGATGAATTTTTTTTCCGAACATGCTGCGTTTTTTAACCACTTAAAGGGGTGGTTCACCCAAAAACCTTTTTTTAACATTGATTGAGGCTCGTTTTGTCAAGGGGAATCGGGTGGGTTTTTTTTAGAATCGAAGCAGTACTTACCGTTTTAGAGATGCATCGTCTCCGTCGCTTCCGGGTATGGTCATTGGGGAAGGGCGTTCCTATTTGATTGACAGGCTTCCGACAGGCTTCCGACGGTCGCATACATCGCGTCACGAGTAGCCGAAGGAAGCCGAGCGCCGGTGCGGCTCAATACTGGGCCTGCGCACCGTCGTTCTGCTACTTTCGGAAAATCGTGACGCGAGGTATCCGACCATCAGAAGCCTGTCAATTAAATAGGAACGCCCATTCCCGAAGACCATACCTGGAAGCGACGGAGAAGATGCATCTCTAAAATGGTAAGTGCTGCTTCGATCCTAAAAAAAAAACACCCGATTCCCCTTGACAAAACGAGCCTCAATCAATGTAAAAAAAAAAGGTTTTTGGGTGAACCACCCCTTTAAGACCCGGACCAAAATGCAGGTAAAGGACCTTGCCCCTTTTTGCGATTCGGCACTGCGTCGTTTTAACTGACAATTGTGCGGTCGTGCGACGTGGCTCCCAAACAAAATTGGCGTCCTTTTTTCCCCACAAATAGAGCTTTCTTTTGGTGGTATTTGATCACCTCTGCGGTTTTTATTTTTTGCGCTATAAACAAAAATAGAGCGACAATTTTGAAAAAAATTCAATATTTTTACTTTTTGCTATAATAAATATCCCCCCAAAATATATATCCATTTTTTTCCCTCAGTTTAGGCCGATACGTATTCTTCTACCTATTTTTGGTAAAAAAAAATCGCAAAAAAGCGGTTATCGGTTGGTTTTCGCTAAATTTATAGCGTTTACAAAATAAGGGATAGTTTTATTGCATTTTTATAAAAAAAATATTTTTTACTACTAATGGTGGCGATCAGCGATTTTTTTCGTGACTGCGACATTATGGCAGACACTTTGGACAATTTTGACACATTTTTGGGACAATTGTCATTTTCACAGCAAAAAATGCATTTAAATTGCATTGTTTACTGTGAAAATGACAGTTGCAGTTTGGAAGTTAACCACAAGGGGGCGCTGTAGGGGTTATGTGTTCCCTGTGTGTGTTTACAACTGTAGGGGGGTGTGGCTGTAGATGTGACGTCATCGATCACGTCCCCCTATAACAGGGATGACGCGATCGATGCTGCGGCCACAGTGAAGCACGGGGAAGCTGTGTTTACACACGGCTCTCCCCGTTCTTCAGCTCCGGGGACCGATCGCCGCACTGCAGAGGCGATCGGGTCCGTGAATCCCGCGGTCCTGGTCACGGAGCTTCGGACCAGGTCACGGGAGCGCGCCGCGCGCGCGCCCGTGACCCACGGCTGGGTACTATTTACTGACATAAATATACGTGGATGTGCCCAGCCGTGCCATTCTGCCGACGTATATGTGCAGGAGGCGGTCCTTAATCAGTTAACAACGTTTTAAACTATGTTGTTTTTCGGGTTGTAAAAAATGATCGTGTGTGAAAAGCGCGAATCGTCTTTTACTAACACGGAATCAGCTAAAGCAGCCCCAAGGGTGGCGTCATCCGCATGGAACTTCCCCGTTATAGTGCCGTCGTACGTGTTGTACGTCACCGCGCTTTTCTAGAGCATTTTTTTTAAAACGATGGTGTGTGGGCAATGTCGTTGTAATGGAAAGTTGGAAAAACTTTGTTTTTTTTATGCCGAAAAATGATCATGTGTACGCGCCATAAGAGTTTGTAATCTGCAATTTAACCACTTAAGGACCACCTCCTGCACATATACGTCGGCAGAATGGCACGGCACGTACAGATATGTCCTCTTTAAGTGCCCAGCCGTGGGTCCGAAGCTCCGTGACCGTGGCCGTGGGACTAGCGGACCCGATCGCCGCTAGAGTCCCGCGATCGGTCCCCGGAGCTGAAGAACGGGGAGAGCTGTGTGTAAACACAGCTTCCCCATTCTTCACTGTGGCGCTGTCATTGATTGTGTGTTCCCTTTTATAGGAAACCACAATCAATGATGTCACACCTACAGCCACACACCCCTATAGTTAGAAACACAGGGGGGCGTGGCCTGGCACCGGAACGTGATGGAAGCCTAAGCCGAGTTCTCTGGCACAGGGAGCTGCAATCATCAGCCATCAGCCGCGTTACCGAGCTCCAGCACACACAAAAGGAGGTGAGACAGACTCCCCTTCACCGACGCATCAGATGGAGCCTAACCATCCGCCCGCAGCCACTATTCCGGCGATGTTCCGGACTCAACCAGGCGAAGGCCCGAAAGCCGCGGCCTCGCCTAAACCACCTGGCCCGCTCGGAGGACCAGGTCTCTCGGCGAGCGGCGCGCTCGCCGCCAGCGGGTCCCAGAGCTCCCATCCTCCTCCCATGCAGTCCTTACAAGCCCTCAGCCTCACCGACCTGCAGACCAGCTTGCAGGTCATGGCAAATGACATTAAAGCTTCGTTCTCTGCTGCCATTACAGAGATCAGGGCAGACATCCAGGGCATAGCAGCAAGGACAGGGGCTGTTGAGCAGGCCACAATGCAACATGCAGAAGCAATAAAACAAATTCAAAAGCACTCAGATATGCATCTGACTCACCTGATTGACATTACCCGCCATTTGGAAGATTTGGATAATAGGGGGCGTCGCCATAATATAAGAATTAGGGGGGTCCCCGAGATGGCAGATCAGAACCCTGTGGAACAGACAGCTACAGCAATATTTAACAATGTGCTCGACAGACCCCTAGAATCCCCCATTGAATATGAGAGGATCCACAGAGCGCTCAGACCCAGGGGAAGAGATAATGAACCGCCAAGAGACATAATATGCTGCCTAGTGAACTTTCCTTTGAAAGAAGCTATTCTCAAAAAGGCGAGAGAAAAAAACAGAATCATCCATAATGGAATTGAAATAAAACTATTCCAAGACTTGTCAAATATAACGCTGAGACAACGCAGGGCCCTGCGTCCACTGACAGACCAGCTACGCACCAGGGGGATTCCATACAGATGGAAATTCCCCTTCTGTCTATCAGCAACATGGAGAGGCCACACCGCACTCCTGCGTACACCTGATGACATCAAACCATTCTGTGAAATGTTGAATATCCCAATCATCGCGGTTCCGGAATGGTAAGACACCTTTATGACAAATGACGCCTGGGTAGCAGTTGCAGGCAATACGCCAAAAGCACAACGAAACAGAGACCGTCGACGTAGATCACCAACCCCTCAACGAAGCAGGAGAAATGACGCCCAGGACGACCTTGGTAACTCGCCGCCCAGACGCAGAGATCGCATGGATCATCAAGACCATATGGATACCTGACTCATGTATACCCGGAATTAGTCTCACGTTTTTTTTTGTGTTTTTTGTGTTTGTTTTTTTTTACCCCTTGAAACTGTTCAGTTTACTTGGAATATAAGTATTACTGAGTCTTTCGTCACACACCCAGTCTACTAGTCAAGACACCTACACACCTGTACCATGACCTGACACCTCATCTAGTGATGCAGTCCTCCTCCGCCTCCATTCTACATATTCAGGTAGCTTACTTTTGGGTTTCTATTGTCTTTTTCATAGGAAACACACTTTTCATCTATATATAATGGAGGAGGACCACTGGAAGAAAGGAAGGATGTAAATTCATGACCAGCGAGAACTCTATCCCAACCATCGAGTCATCCTGGAAAAGGAATGAACGACTACTTGGGTATCTCTATATATTTTTTGTTTTATTTGTACGTGCCATTTCATCCTGTGATTTAAAGCTTGTCATAGTAATGTATGTCCCATACAGCCGCCGTTTTTTTTTTTTTTTTTTTGGGTCAGGATATGGAAGATCACCATCAGCTTAATATATTTACATAGTTGTGACATTGGTTTTCACATTTTAATGGAGAAATTACAATGCAAACTCGGTGACCCTGACTACTAGCACTCAACTCACCCTTTGACTAAACAAGGCCCCCACTTCATATTCTTATTTTGGTGGCGCCACATATATGTGTCATAATCCACTTTGATTCCCTGCTTCGGTGCTCCCTAGGGGTTAATGTCACATTGTGCACTAAAGCTCACTTTGTGATACCGTGTGATATTGTCCCGGGGGTATCTGAAGCGGTAATTGTTTTTGCACCTAGATGAGTCGCAACTTTCATATGTAGAGTCTGAAGCTGCATTGTTAGTCTAAGAGAAGGTATTTACCCTCTGTTCATAGGATAAATGTCATTGTAAGCTTATTTTTAGGCTGGTTTACGGTTTATGATGTATCACTGCCATCTAGTGGCGGAAGTTCGTTATCTCACTGATGAGTTTAATTTGTTACTTTTTCTGGGGTTTTTTCCCCTTTTTTTTCTTTTTGTACAAGTTGCCATACTAATTATATAATAGTGAGAAGCATGGGTTCCTCAAAATTTTAAGCCTGAGTTTCAATCAGGACACATTCTTAATGTTTTGAATAAGGATGGAAGTTGAGAGCGAGAATAATTACTGATGCAATATACACAGATGAGCTCCAGACACCTAATTCACGGCCAATAGCATTTACTTATCACTTGCAGCTTTCCTTGTGCCAATTCACTCAATCATTCTAGACAAGAGTTACAGATAGGAAGAGATAGACAAAGCAAAACCAAATCTGTAAGACTTGTTTTTTCACCTTTAGCTCCATCGGGTTCCATACGGACCCCGCACCCACACAAGGGGTGATCAATTCATCACCCTTTGACCATACCGGATCCTGATTAGTTAGGATAGGTTAGTGAGTCTATATCTATCCCCGGTTCTATCCCCTGCATTCTACATTCCTACACCTTTCCCCTCACCCCCCCCCCTTTTTTTTTTTTTTTTTTTTTTTTTTTTTTTTTTTTTTTTTTTTATTATTATTATTATTATTTTTTTTGTTGTTTCTCTCTCTTATAACCAAGTAAGATCTACTCAAGTGGACAAAATGCCCCCAGTCCAGGTACATTCTGTTCCCCTATCATTAAAAATTCTCTCTATTAACGCAAAAGGACTCAATATCCCCGAAAAGAGAACTAAACTCATCAACGAATTCTCCAAGCGAAAAGCGAACATCGTTCTCATACAAGAAACCCACTTTAAATCAGATAAAATTCCAAAAATAAGAGACAATAGATATCCGACTTCATTCCATGCTACCAACCCAAATGGCAAGACGAAAGGTGTTTCGGTTCTGGTGTCCAGTCGGACCCCACTCCACATTGATGACACCTTGATAGACCCTGAAGGTCGATACATTTTCCTGAAAGGGAAGCTCAAACGGCACCCCATTACCATCGCCAATATTTATGCCCCAAATGTGAGACAAGTCGCCTTCTTTCGTAAAATCAAAGATCTTTTGACAACTTTTACCTCAGGTACCCTGATATTTGGAGGGGACTTTAACACCCCCTTAAATCCCCTTATAGATACCTCCAATGGTTCATCTAGTCTACCGTTTAGGGCCCTGAAACAAATCAAGATCCAACTCCAAGACCTTAGGCTACATGATACTTGGAGAATCTTGAACCCCCAGACGAAAGATTATACTTACTTTTCAAATATCCACCAAAAGTACTCCAGAATTGACTATCTCCTTCTTTCGCAACCCGACCTTCCACTTCTGATAGACTCAAAAATTGAGTCTATGACTATCTCGGACCATCATCCAGTAACCATGACTCTAAACTTCCCAGAAAAAAAAAAACATATCTAAGACTTGGAGGCTTAATACCACGATACTGAAAAACCCCTCTGACATCATAGAGTTTAAAGAAGTTTTAAATGATTATTTCCTGCACAACGAGAATGACGAAACTTCACTGTCCACACAATGGGAGACGCACAAATGT
Source organism: Rana kukunoris (assembly GCA_029574335.1). Lineage (NCBI taxonomy): Eukaryota > Metazoa > Chordata > Amphibia > Anura > Ranidae > Rana > Rana kukunoris. The sequence continues at coordinate 498,933,323 of CM056049.1, read as the reverse complement.
GTCATAAGGGGAGAGTTTATTAAAAAACTGTCTAGAATTAAAAAGGAACAGCAATCCAGAACAAGAACTCTGCTAGAACGCATCCACCAATTAGAACGTACTCACAAGCGAACGCTGGCGATCTCAGCATATGAGGAACTAACGCGCACTAGATCACTCCTATCTGACGAGCTAAACATAAAAATTAAACGTCAATATATATTAAGACACAAGATTTATTACGAGCAAGGAAATAAATGTGGCAGGCTGCTTGCGAAAGCAGTTCAAAACAAGAGAACCGCCCACACCATCCATCAGATAGGAGACAAACAAGGTGAGCTGCATTCTTCTAATGATGAGATCGCAAAGCAATTCGAGCTTTATTATCAAGACCTCTACAACATCCCCTCCAACCCTAAATGCCCGCAGAATTCAAATGAAAGAGCGAATCTCATACAGGACTTCTTAAAACAATATGGCCCACCCCAAATATCTAGGAGTATTGCAAAAGAACTTGAAAACCCCATTTCAGGTTTAGAATTTGATAGAGCCCTCAAAGAAATGAAGATAGGAAAGGCCCCAGGCCCAGACGGTCTACCCCTCCAATATTATAAGACCTTTGCAGATTTACTAAAGCCGAGGTTCCTAAAAACTTTCCAATCTTTACACTCAGAACAACATCCCCCTAAACAGCTGTTAGAAGCACATATCACAGTAATACCCAAAGAAGGTAAAGACGTGACCCAAGTAACCAATTATAGGCCTATTTCCTTAATAAACGTTGACGTAAAAATATACGCTAACATTTTGGCAAATAGGATCCTCCCCTTGTTAACCTCATTGGTCTCCCTAGATCAAGTGGGTTTTATCCCAGGAAGAGAAGGGCGAGACAACACAATAAAAGCTCTGAATATAAATCATTGGCTAACCTCTAATCATAAGCAGGGATTCTTCTTGTCCCTGGATGCCGAAAAGGCGTTCAATAGAGTGGCCTGGGACTACATAGATGCAGTACTAAAGCACATTGGCTTTTTGCCTCAAATGAGAGCATATATCAAAGTCTTATATTCTAATCCAACAGCAAGAGTCAGGGTCAACGGCCACCTATCGAACGCCTTTAACCTTCGCAACGGGACAAGACAGGGATGCCCCTTATCCCCACTTTTATTTGTTCTAACACTTGAACCCCTCCTTAATAAAATTAGATCAAATAACGACATCAAAGGAATAGAGATTCATGGCAAAACTTATAAAATAGCAGCATTCGCTGACGACATGCTCCTTTTCCTCTCGAATCCACTGATCTCCATACCTAATCTTCTTAATGACTTAGATCACTTTCACTTACTATCCAACTTAAAGATCAACCATTCCAAATCCAACGCCCTCAACATTTCCCTGCCCACCGATATGGTAGAGCTCTGCAAGAAAATATTTTCATTTCAATGGGCCAACCACAGTATCACCTATCTAGGTATTGAAGTCTCCTCAAGCTTAAAAGATCTCTATCATTTCAATTTCGAACCCGTCCTGAGAGAAACACTGGAAGACTTGAAAAGATGGAACGCCTTAACTGTATCCTGGTTTGGCCGGGCTGCTCTAATAAAAATGACCATCTTGCCAAGGTTTCTCTATATTATGCAGACAATCCCAATAAAAATTCCCCTATCATTCTTTGCCATATTCAGAAAGGCTTGCTCCTCATTTATTTGGAGGGGTAAACCCCCGAGAATTAAATTCTCAAGACTAACCTTACCCAAGAACAGGGGAGGTATTGCCTTGCCTGACCTTAGGAAGTACCACCAAGCTGCTCTATTGACGAGAATCGTGGACTGGAACTTACACCAAACAGTGAAAGACTGGGTTTCCCTTGAAAAAGCGCAGTACCCCCATGAGTTAAAAAATCTACCTTGGATCAACCCTAAATTTCACTCCAATTTTATCAAAACGCATCCCCTTATTGGACCCACACTCGAATGTTTCCGTAACACTTTTAAACTCAAAAATCCCTCTCCTTGGCTTAGTCCTCTTACCCCACTGCAACATAATCCTGATTTTCCTCCAGGTATGGAAAAATCGTTCCCGACACATCAATGGCCGTTTAAAGACATACTCTCAAAACAATTCTTTAAAAAAGGCAAATTTCTCTCTAGAGAGGACACACTAAAAGACATTAAACCATCCCTCTTCTCTCACTGGAATTATATTCAAATTAAACATTTTCTATCCAATAAAGACAATGTACATCACTGGACAAGACCCCTCACTTCGCTAGAAACTCTTTGTACAAGAACATACCCTCGCAGACATATTATCTCGACGATTTACAATTCGCTCTTCGAGGACATTACTGATTTCTCCAGTCCTTCCTGTAAAGCCTGGGAAAGAGATCTAAACATAGATCTGACTGAGGAAGACTGGGAAACGATATATCTTTACGCACACAAAGGTTCGCTAAATGTAGCCACTCAAGAAAGCGGATTCAAGATCATTACCAGATGGTATAGGACCCCCACGACTCTTCATAAAATCTCATCACAGGCCTCCGACAGATGTTGGAGATGTAAACGGGAAGAGGGCTCCATGTTACACGTCTGGTGGTCCTGCCCCCTAATCCAGTCTTTCTGGACGTTGGTGCACGAAACGATCCAAACAGTTACCTCATCAAACCTAAGTTTCACCCCGGAACAGTATCTATTACATTTTAATTGTCTGCCCAAAAATCAATACTTGAAGTCGCTCCCTATGTTCATGGTTAATGCAGCACGGCACTGCATACCCTCTCACTGGCAGTCTCCAAATGTCCCAAAGGAAGTAGAATGGTTTAGGAGAATAAACTGCATGGAAAGAGTTGAAGAACTCATCAGTATCTCCCAAGAAAGGATCACCCAATTCTATGCTACCTGGCACAATTGGACAACATTCAAAGAGTCTCAACAGTACAAATCTATTATAAAGTATACCTAAAGATAAGATTTAATACTCAGGGTTTTTTTTTTTTTTTCTCTTCCTCCCCCCCCCTCCCTTCCTTTCCTCTCCCCATATCTCCCTACACGAATAAACTTGTTCGAGCATAGATATTGTTCTTTCAACCCAGTCGGAAAGTTGATGCAGTTTTGATACACGTATGCTTGCATAAAAATTATTTTCTGGATTTTTTATCCGATTGTTATTTTCTCTGTTGTTTAACTTCTGATGCTTACAATTATCCGCTGCTATTGTAATTTTGTAAGTATAAGATGTATTATGTGTTACTCTTCGCCAAATAAAATCTTTTTGTGAAAAAAAAAAAAAAAAAAGAAACACAGATGAGGTCATACATAACCCCTTCAGCACCCCCTTGTGGTCAACTCCCATACTGCAATTGTAATTTTCATAGTAAACAATGCATTTTTAATGCAATTCTTTGCTGTGAAAATGACAATGGTCCCAAAAATGTGTCAAAATTGTCCGAAGTGTCCGCCATAATGTCGCAGTCATGAAAAAAATCGCTGATCGATGCCATTAGTAGTAAAAAAATGTTTTTAATAAAAATGCAATAAAACTATCCCCTATTTTGTAGACGCTATACATTTTGCGCAAACCAAGCGATAAGCGTTTATTGCGATTTTTTTTTTACCAAAAATATGTAGAAGAATACGTTTCGGCCTAAACTGAGAAAAAAAAATGTTATATATATTTTTGGGGGATATTTATTATAGCAAAAAGTAAAAAATATTGCATTTTTTTTTTAAATTGACGCTCTATTTTTGTTTATAGCGCCAAAAAATAAAAACCGCTGAGGTGATCAAATACAATCAAAAGAAAGCTCTATTTGTGGGAAAAAAAGGATGCCAATTTTGTTTGGGAGTCACGTCGCACGACCGTGCAATTGTCAGTTAAAGCGACGCAGTGCCGAATCGCAAAAACTGTCTGGGTCCTTTAGCTGCCTAAAGTTCTGGGTCTTAAGTGGTTAATAAATATTTGCTTTTGGATTTAATAACCCGCTCATGTACATATATGTCGACACTTTAAAGATGGATATCTCGGTAACGGCAGCAGCTACTGCCACAACCAAGATATCCATCTTTTCCGTGGCCGGTCCTGTAAATGATAATAGTGGTTTCTGCGGCGAACTCATATTTAAGAGGACCTGTCATGCTTTTTTCTATTACAAGGGATGTTTACATTCCTTGTAATAGAAATAAAAGTGACTTTTTTTTAACAGTGTAAAAAAAAAAAAAATCAAGTAAAATAAATAAGAAAACAAGAAATATATATATATTTTTTTAAAGCGCCCCGTCCCGACGGGGCTTGCGCCTAGAAGCGAACGCATACGTGAGTAGCGCCCGCATATGAAAACGGTGTTCAAACCACACAAGTGAGGTATAGCCACTATCGTTAGAGCGAGAGCAATAATTCTAGCCCTAGCCCTCCTCTGTAACTGAAAAGATGCAACCTATAGATTTTATTAAACGTCGCCTATGGAGATTTTTAAGGGTAAACGCTACGCCGCCGCAAACTACGGAGCAAGTGCTTTGGGAATAAAGCACTTGCTCTAGTACGATGCGGCGGCGTAGTGTAAATGGCTAACGCTACGCCGCCGGAATTATATGAGAATCTGGCCCTGAGTCTGAAAAACAGGCTTGGTCCTTAAGTGGTTAAGGTCTATAAATTCCTGTGCTACCCCAGCTTAAGAAATGTAGAAAAAAAAATACTGTATCAATATACGTGTTAGTCATGATCAAGGATCTCGCAATGTCGACCCCCCAAAGCCGATTCGGCTTGGGTGCAGGTGCTGCCATTGCAACTAAGGGAAACCGTCAGTGAAGCTTTCAGACTTCATAGCCAGTTTTCTATTGCGCATGCGCGAGTCGTGATGCACTTTCTGAATAGCCCCATTGTCATCTTGGACATACAGGTCCCAGAAGGCAGTAGGGAGGAAGGAGGAGGGGCCGATGTAGATGGGGAAATGTCTTTCCTTGCAGGGGCGGGGTTAGGATGGAAGTACACCTTTGTACTCCACAAAAGGTCTTTTGTTTAGGACAGAGTTGTATTTTTGGCTTGAACTCTGCTTTAAGGATTACGTAATTTTTTTAACAACTTGCTTGAAGACAGTTCATTCGTTTTTTTTGCATTATTTTTTTTTTTAACCACCAGATGTCTCTAGGTTGTCACATGACACCAACTAAATGGTTACAATTCAGAAATAAACACAAAAGCTGTTGGGTCTGTGGTTTTGATCCCTATAGAAAAGCCTTTCTCAACCAGTGTACCACGGCACACTTGTGTGCCGTCAGAGGTTCTCAGGTGTGCCGTGGGGTCAGTCTCAGGTGAGGTGTCAGAGTGGGCCCGTCGAGTCGGAGAGAAGGCTGTCGGATAGAGAGCTGCTTGCTCGCTCCGTGCGCGAACTGTGAGAAGTCTGTGTTGGCTTCAAAAGTGAAAGTAAAGTGCATAGGAGTGTGCTGTGCTCTCTGCTTCCCCCTAGAGTGCAGTACCCGGCTGAATGAGGAATCTGGAAAGGTACTGAGCTAGAAGCTAGATTCATTTTTAAATGGCTTTATACACATGTCTGTGTGTGTGTCTGCACATGTGAGTGTCTGTATGTGTGTATGTATGTATATGCATGTAGGTATGTGTGTGTGTAAGCATACCTCCCAACTTTTTGAGATGGGAATGAGGGACACCTATCAGCAAAAGTATGCAGGCATAAGACACACACCCTTACCACGCCCCCTTAAAGGAGAATTGTACAAAAAAACAAGATAGAAAAGTGCATTTTATATACAACTATATGGATCAGACCGAAATGAGGGACAAATGAGGAGAATGAGGGACAGAGGGACATTGCTCCAAATCAGGGACAGTCCCTCAAAATCAGGGACAGTTGGGGGCTATGGTGTAAGCATGTGTGTGTAAGCATGTGTGTATGCGTGCGTAAGCATGTGTGTATGTGTGTGTAAGCATGTGTGTATGCATGCGTAAGCATGTGTGTATGTGTGTGTAAGCATGTGTGTATGCGTAAAGTGAAAAAAAGTGGTATATAAATCCATCACAGATTTATATACCTTTTGAGGTTCCTATTCATTTTTTTTTCTCACCACTTTTTTTCACTTTATTTTTCTATATGAGTGGGTATTGTATGCTGCACTCCTTTGTATTATGTATTGCTTTTACGTTTTTGTGCTGAACTTTAGTGCTAGCTGCTTCATTTATTTAATTTATTTTTTCAACATATGATACACAATAATTTTTTATTTTCACTAATTTCCTTTAGCGCTGCGTCAGCCTTAGGGCTTTTCTCTTTTCCATGTGTGTATGCGTGTAAGCATGTGTGTATGCGTGTGTAAGCATGTGTGTATGCGTGTGTAAGCATGTGTGTATGTGTGTGTGTAAGCATGTGTCTGTATGTATGTGTGTATGTTACTTTTAATCCTGACCCCCCCCCCCATTCCTGTGCCATCAGAATGGCTTATGTAGGGCTTGTTTGATAGCACCAGGGACTGCTGCTCCTCTGAAAAGCAATCTGCCTCTGCAGCTAAAGGTGGAGAAGTTGGGGGTGGTAAAAACAGCTCAACCATGTGGTTTTACCACCCCTATGACATGTGAACAAGCCCTTGGTTCACATCTGTGTAGCTGCATGTAGGGAATTCCATTAATTTTCCGTACCCACAAAATGCAGGGAAACAAGTCCCCAAACTTTTTTTCTTAAATTGCACTGCAGCAAAACCACCCCACGTTTTCCAATGTGTGGGGGTACCATTAAGAATTAATGGTACCCCTAAAGAGCAGAGCATTTGTTTGTGTGTCAGGAATGAGCACGATCTTGCCCGTGTTCTGCAACACACCGTTATGTGAACCAAGCCTTGGACTGGGGTGCCTCAAGACTGAAAATACTTTTTAAGGGTGCCCCGACTAGAAAAAGGTTGAGAACACTGCTATAGAAGGTCAGCTGTATAAGCTATCTAATATTATATTGTTCTATATTACAACTTTATTTTTTTCTGTAAAAAAAAAGTGCCAATAATATTTTTTCCCCAAGGACTCTGCAAAGCATAGCACCCGTGATCAGTGGTTTACAGGTGCAATGTCAGGCTCCTGCAGACAAGTCCTACAGCTTCTGTCCATACCTCTATACAGGCTAAAATCTGCAGGCCTTGTGAATGAACTTCAAGGGCACTCAACAGCGCCCTTGCAGTTAATTGAGAACTACAAGTTTTCTACTGCTGTGGAAAACAGGACTTGTAGTTTTCTCATTCACAGAATGAGGGCTCAAGTCCTGCAGGAACGCGTGGGAATGGAGTCCTTGCACTTTTTTCACAGCAGGAACGCAGTTCCCTTTGCAGGACTAGAGCAGCCAAGCCGCCCGAGCCAATCCTTCACTAAGCGGCGATGCCCAGCTCGAGTCATTGTCAGGGGCAGGCGAACCTTAGTAATCCTTTATGTTACTGGCGGCTTCCTGTATATGGATTCATCGGGTAGTGTGCGGGTATTCCGTCACTTCCTCGATGCCGCAATGTCTCCTGGGAGCTTTTGTCATTGTTCCCAGGAGACATTGCAGAGGTCTGCTGCTTAAAGTTCTTTCTAAATCCCGCGATAACTCGTGGCAGACCTCCGCAATGTCTCTTGGGAACAATGACAAAAGCTCCCAGGAGACATTGCGGCATTGAGGAACTGACAGAATACCCACACACTACCCAATGAATCCATATACAGGAAGCGGGCAGTAACATAAAGGATTACTAAGGTACAGTGGATCAAAAAAAAAAAAAACATGCGGTTTAGTAATTATGCATATGAGCGTATCATTTTTTTTTTTTGGTGGGGGAGTGGATCTTGGGTGGGAGTTCCCACACTTTTTCCCCAGGACTTGACCCCTGCACAGAATGCTTTGAACGATTGATTCTCTGACTTTGACATGTGAGAGGAGAGGGGGTGTTCAGGGGGTTGGGGGGCTTAGACAATGTTATATGTTACACGCTACATACATATAATATGCTCCAAACGTGAGCTTATCTTTTAGCATTCATACCCTCAGGTATTTGCATAACCATGTTTGCACATGAATACATGACGTAAGTCAGTGGGCTTTACCTCATTCACTAAGCTCTGGCAAAATGTCTCTTGCAAAGTGAAACTTCCCTTGCAAAGTGAACAGCCCATTTTCCTCTAGTAAATTAATCCCTGTGTTTTGCACTAGCCACACCCTGACATGAAAGGAGGCAAAAAGCCAATGTTATGCGTCTGATCTGCGGGCTGGGAAATGGTGCCTAAAAAAACCTGTAAGGCCGCGTACACATGATCGGCCAAAGCCGATGAAAACAGACTGAAGGACCGTTTCATCGGTCCAAACCGATCGTGTGTGGGCCCCATCGGTCAGTTATTCTTCGGTCAAAAAAAGAGAACTTGCTTTAAAATTTGACCGATGGACGCCTGACCGATGGGTCAAAACCGATTGTTAGTATGCAAAAAAGGCCGCGCATGCTCAGAATCAAGGCGTTCTAACACGATCGTTTTTTTAACCAATGTTGTGTAGGCACATCAGACTATCAGTCAGCTTAATCAGTTAAGCGATGAAAATGGTCCTTCAGACCGTTCTCATTGGATGGACTGATCGTGTGTACGCGGCCTCAGTCATTAGTCCTGGAACCTACATTTGTTCTAAAGTAAAGTGAAAATTAGATTTTATATGCATGTATTAATTCACACATATTAGATATTAACTCACAAACAGACATATTCCTAAATCTATCTATCTATCTATCTATCTATCTATCTATCTATCTATCTATCTATCTATCTATCTATCTATCTATCTATCTATCTATATAAAAATAAGCAAAATCTCTGGTGCTGAAAGCCTCAGGTAGGTAGAATCATGTCTGGTTCTTGGTTCTTGGTCTATTATTCTCATTCCTTGCATATCATCGCACCTTGCGATTGAACCTAAATTCGATTGCACTAACTCGCTTGCACCCTGGGATTTAAAGAGCTCTCAACTTCCACTTAAAGCTTTTAAAAACTGCTTTTAGTGTTGTGAAAAACTGTCTCGAGGTTGACAATAATTTGACCTCCTACCAACTAAGGTTCAAGGGTGTTCAACTCAAATGTTTCCCAGCACTTAGCACAGCCACAGGATCCACTCCTTATATAAAATGGTCTACTTTTATATGCGGCTTACACATTAAATTCAGACTTAAATGGCAAGACTCCCTGAATGATTTCTGCATCCAACGTTGCTTTTTTTTTTTTTTTATGCAAGGACTTATGAACTTAAATGTCTGAAGAATTATTTGTGTTGCTAGCTTTCTCTTTTACTTTCTAATCTGTCCCAACAACATTTTTCCTTCAGACTCGTAAAATGGACAAAAACAGGTAGTTTAAAAGCTAATCCTCCATCCATGAAAGCAAGGTGGATGGAGGAATCTCCTCTCTGCCACTATCAGAGTACAGTGATCAATGTCTGCAGCTACAGATTGTCAAACGTTTTCCAATATGTCCCTTTGACAGAGGTCACGCAAATGACCGAAGCATTGAATGAAATTCAGTTTGTCCCTGTTGAACCAGACAAAGTTCACTCTGTCTATTGCAAACTTTACTTAGGGGGGCTACAAATTATCCAATTTTACTCAGCTCTGACAGCCAGTATGATGCTTGTGACTAAAGCGTCTTAGTCAGAGCCTCACCTGCCGTGAACATAAAAAAAAAAAAAAAAAATCGACTTAAAGGGATGTAGCTCAGCAACCTGGGATCACTGGTCACAATTTGGGCCTCCTATTATCTATGGTCCAGAGATACATAGCTCCTTGCACAGCCTGTCAGAAGCTACATACAATTTTTTTTTTTTTTAAATACAAGCTGGCACACTTTGCAGCAGACTGAGAGGATGAGCTCACAGTGCCTCTCCACACTTTTTGTCAGAAGCACTGAACTTAATGGACAGCTTGGAGACTTGGACCAACGGTAAAGTACCATTAGCCCCAGCTGTCCAATAAAAATGCTGCAGAGGAGTCACGGCTCTTAATGCAGTGTCATAGAAGGGGGCACGTGTCTAAAAGATATATGCTCCCTTCCAGCCCTCTTAATTACAAGGAAAAAACATGGGTTTATGGGCATAAGATTTACCCACAATCCCATGTTTTTCTCACACAGTTAAGAGGCAGAATGAGAATCTGCTGCTGCTGCTGCTGCTGCTGCTGCTGCTGCTGCTGCTGCTGAAAAGGTACACGCTAAATCATATATTATTATGACATATGTTATAAGATGATAATAATTTTTTTAAGGTTAAACCACTTGCTTGAGTACAATTTTTGAAAATATAGTAAATTACCTTAAAAATAGTAAGAATTAATTATTTGTATATTACTTACTTATAGTAATTAACCCCTTGCCACCCAGGCCAATTCCGACACTTCTCTCCAACATGTAAAAATCATAGTTTTTTGCTAGAAAATTACTCAGAACCCCTAAACATTATGGGCCAGATTCAGGTAGATGCGCGCATATTTTATCCGGCGTAGCGCAACGCAAATACGTTACGCTGACGCGAACTAGTGAGTAAAGTCCAGTATTCACCAAACGCATGTTCGTTACTTTGCGGCGGAGTAACGAAAAAGCGCTGGCGCAACCCGACGCAAGTGGAAGTGGGTGTGATCATATGTAAATGATGGGCGGAGCCCAGCGCAGTGACTTACGTTCATCGCATAATCCACGGAGCATGCGCAGTGAGGGAGGGCTCCCCTCGCTCCCCTGTGCGCATGCTCACAACTTTCGTCGGCACCACTTCATGGGAAACGCCAGCGCAATGTGTTCCGTTGCGCGTATAAAAGCGGCCGTAGATGCGCCTTTCCGGCGCAAAAGTATATCCGGTTTCCCCCACCCCAGGGAAGTTACTTTTGCTGTATGATGGCTGCTCCCGTTCCCCCCAAAGACAGGAGAAACCTCAATTTTAATGCCCAGGAGCTCACCCTAGTGATCTCTGCTATGGAGACGTATAACGACTTTCTCCACGGCAGGAAAAGTCGGAAGACCAGCCGGGATAGGAAGCAGGGCATCCTGGAGTCCATTGCTGGCAGGGTCAATGCTTCGGGCTACTCCACCCGGACTGCTGCCGATATCGGCAAGAAAATTAATGATTTGAGGCGCAAAGTCCGGGGCAAGGTGGCCACCATTAGGAGGCATGAGAGGGGCATGGGTGGTGGACCCCCATGTGTGGTCAGCCTGACCACGGAGGAGGAGGTGGTCGGCCGCTGCCTGGAGAGGGAGCAGTTGGAGGGGGTCCCGGGATATGATTCCGTGGAGGAAGGCTCCAGGACAGGTAAGTGTTTTTTATCCCCTATTTGGTGTGTTGCATGTGGGGGTGGGAGGGTACATGTGCCAAGTGTGTGGGACCACCAACATGTGACTGCTTTGTGTCATCCACAGATGACGGAGCTGGGCCATCATCTGTCGGTGGCCAGTCCACCCCAACCCCCCAACGGCATCCTGAGCCCGACCCCCTGGGTGGTGAACAGCATGAGATGGAGGAGAGTGCCCACACCTCGCCTGATGAGGTGGTTGAGGAGGAGCCTGCCTTTCCAGAGCAGGACTTTCTTTTAATTTTGGAGGAGTCCTCCCCTTCTGCAGGGCCCTCTGTAATCCCCTCCCCCATTCTAGGAAGCCCCTCAAGGGCGACTCCATCCTCCCGGAGACAACCATCTCCTGGCCCCAGGAAGGCGACCCGGAAGACCAGGGGGGTGTCTGACGTGGTCCATGACCAGATGGCCCGGGACCAGGCCAGGCAGACCCAGCAGATGGGGGAGATTGCTGGGCATCTTGACAGGCTAGTTGACAGCCTGGGCTCCGTGTCCCAGCTGACGAACGCTGTGCAGGACGTCAGCTGCAACTGCGCTGCAGTGGTGACCCGCCTGGGGGAGGTGCAGGCTGATGTTCGGCACCTCACTGCAGCCGTCCATGCCAACACTGCTGCCATCCGGGAACAGGGGAGGCAGAGGCAGCGTGACCAGCGGCATAATATCACCCGCCAGCTGAGGATGCAGGCCCAGACCAATCATTATCTGAGCCGGATTGCCGTGGCCTTGGAGGGCATGCAGCCAACACCTGCCAGGAGTGGCCCACCCGGGGATCAGCCACCTCCAGATGCCCCCCACCCCCACCCACTCCCTCCAGGCAGCTGAGGAGCCAGAGAGGGCCCACAAGAAAGAGCCCCCGTCAGCCCAGATGAGGGCTTTTTTTTGTTATATTTTTGGCTCAGGTTATGAGTTTTTTCTTTTATTTTTGCTCAGGTTATGAGTTTTTTCTTTTATTTATGCTCAGGATATGAGTTTTTTCTTTTATTTTTGCTCAGGTTATGAGTTTTTTCTTTTATTTATGCTCAGGTTATGAGTTTTTTCTTTTATTTATGCTCAGGTTATGAGTTTTTTCTTTTATTTTTGCTCAGGTTATAAGTTTTTTCTTTTATTTATGCTCAGGTTATGAGTTTTTCTTTTATTTTTGCTCAGGTTATACGTTTGTTTTTTTCAGTTTAACTGCACACGGTCAGGAGTGCAGGGGACAGTGTGAATGGTGTGTGAATGTGAGGGGGTGGCACTCCTGCCAGTAAGGGGTGTCACCCTCGGCCGTTGGGGAGAAGTTATCCCCACGGCTGTGTGAATGACGTGTGAATGGTGTATGAATGGACAGCGACATCATTGGGGCCTTGACGCCGGCGTTGCTGTTCCCAAGTCCTGCATGTTGGACTTGGGCTAATCCAATGCGATGTGGATGTGGTGTGTGTGATCTAGGGACATCAGTGGTGTGCATGCGTGCATTGTCCGTGTGATCAATGTTTTTGTTTAGTGTCCAAAGATGCCTATGGCGAGGACCCTCCTGACTGCTCTTCCATCAGCTGAATGGGTCTCCTCTGGCAGGGGTGGCTGTCTGGTTGGGGGGTCAGGTCATCACGTATGTCAATCTGCAGGCCTTTTCTCATGGCAAAGTTGTGCAGAATGCAACATGCACCGATGATCTGACACACGAAGGTAGGGGAATACAATAGGGCCCCCCCAGACTTATCCAGGCATCAGAAACGGGACTTCAGGAGCCCAAATGTTTGCTCCACCACTGCACGAGTTTTGATATGTGCTGCATTGTATCTTCTCTCTCCTCTGGTTTGGGGGTTCTGGAAAGGAGTCATTAGATGATATTACGCCTAGTAAATAAATACCTAACATATCACGCTTTAAAATTGCACACACTTGTGAAATGGCGCCATACTTCAGTACTTAAAAACCTCTATAGGCGACTCTTTCATTTTTTTTTAACAGGTTACTAGACATGTGCACACTGAAATATTTGGTTTCGGAATTTCATTTTCGTCCGAAAAATAAATGTATTTAGTTACTCCCGAAATTAGTTTTTATTGATTTTGCTTCGTTAAAAAATGAATTTGTCCAAAAATCTGAAATTGATTAAGGTTGAATCTGTCATTGAAAGCTTATGGTGTCTGTCGAACGTTCTAAGGAGATTCGAGGGAGCAGCTAAACTGTACGACGCCACAATCGTACATTTCCGGTTGAAGGCTCTGGGCCAGATTCTCCAAAAAACACGTATTTGCGGCGTATTCCATTTACGCTACGCCTACGCAGTTTTTACGGGCAAGTTCTGTATTCTCAAAGCACTTGCTCCGTAATTTGCGTCTGCGTAGCGTAAAGGGGACAGCGTAAGGCCGCGTAATTATAAAAGGGAAGGAGGGGGGCGTGCTGTATTTAAATTAAGCACGCCCCGTGCCGAACGAACTGCGCATGCGCCGGCTTTAAACATAGGCCACTGCGCATGCTCCATCGTACGCCGCAAATACAGCGATTACGATGGCAACGTAATTAACATATAGGCCTATTCGCGATGAGTTACGTAAACGACGTAAACAATGGAAAAACACGACTCTGTCCCGACATCCATACTTAACATGGCTTACGCCGGAACTACGCAGGGTTACCCCTCCTTATAGCAGGGGTAACCTTACGCATACGCAAACTACGTAAACTAATTTGACGCGGCGCAAAAACGTTCGGGAATCGGCGTGTCGGCTCATTTGCATATTCGGCACAGAAATCGACGTAAACGCCACCTAGCGACCGGCGTATTATTGCATTTAGGATCCGACGGTGTAAGTGACTTACGCCAGTCGGATCCTAGCGTAATTCCGGCGTATCTTGTTTTGTGAATACAAAACAATGATACGCCGACGGGATATTCGAATTACGCCGGTGTATATGTAGATACACCGCATAATTCTTTTGAAAATCTGGCCCAGGCGGCACGTCTCGAGATAGACCGGCTTAAGTCCTACCTGAATCTACCCCTCTGCCTTCAAGCTATAGAAGAATTCTAATGTTGTATGACACTAGTAATAATTATATTTATAAATTATTATTACTAATCAACCAACATGGCGAATCTTCTTAGAACTTTTGACAGGCACCATAAGCCTTCAAAGACAGATTCAACGTTTGTATGTTTTTCACCACTTCGTCGAATCTTCGTCGTTCATGTCGAATGTTCTACTCCAACACTGTCTCTATAATGTCGAATCTTTTCTCTCTATGTTAAATCTTTCCTCTCTATGTAGAATAATCTTGGACTAATAGAGTTAAGGTTAGGCAGATTCGACCACAAGTGTGATAGACACAGATTGCTATTGTCAGCATCATGTTGAATCTCCTATCTATATCAAACTGTTGTAGCAATGAAAATTAAAATAAAGCATTTTTTTATGTCAGATCTTTCGGATTTCGGATTCTGTGCGTTCGTTTTCGTTTGTTAAAACGATAACAAAAATACCTGAAATGTGGGCGAAAATGCATTCGGACGAAAACTAATGCACATGTCTACAGGTTACATTTTAGAGTTACAGAGGAGGTCTAGTGCTAGAATTATTGCTCTCGCTCTATTGTTTGCGGCGTATGTAACCTGTGTGTATCTGGCTCTGATGCTAGCCAGTGCCTCACCAGTCACTGTCCTCACTACACGTCCCTGGTCTTTACCACTTCTGTCTAGTAACATCAGGGTCGTCTATAAGGCAAGGCAAAAGGAGCAGCTGCCCTGGGACCTGTCATTGTAGTGGGGCCCAAAGCAGCTGCCCCATACTTGCCAACTATGCTGGTTTGAATTCCCTTGTCCCTTGAAGTTTTATTCCTGTGTTGTGTCCCGATATCTCAGTGTGAAGTGCTGCTACTAATGCTGCCAAGCTCTGCCCTATTGTTGTGTACAGATGTTTTACCTGCAGACCCTGTGTTTACTTGTAAATAACCGTCATTCATATGTAAATAGGTGAGGCCGGCAGCATTCATATGTAAATAAAGGCGACATTCGTATGTATATCATGCCCCTCTGCAGTATACCATGCCCCTCTAGCAACTAATCAGTGAGTCGTAAAGTGTGCTGTAACCTCTACAAACCAGGCAGTAAGTGGTAATGATATGCTGTAACCTCTGACAACCAATCGCAATCACTGTCTGATCTGATACAGTAAACTGATTTTAAGTCTAGCTGATATTTATTGTATGTCTCAGAACAGGTGGAGAGCAAAATTTCATGGGTGGAGAAATGTTTTGCCCAGGGTCCAATCAACATTAAAGACAGCCCTGAGTAACATAAGAACACATAGAGGATGGGCAACATCTTCCAAATCATTGTCCACCAGGAAACATCTAACCATTTAAAGTCAGCATTTCCTATAGCCCAGTTTTGTCTGTGTTATTAGTCCAGCACATGATTCTAATGACCTGTACACACGAGCGGAATTTCCATTGGCTTGCATACACACGGTCACACAAAAGTTCTCTGAACTTTCAAGTGTTAAGTACGCGGTGACGTACAACACTACCCTGAGGCGAGAAAAACGAGGCTTCCTAGCATGCGTCAAATTGTTTCCGAGCATGCATGTTTTTATAGGAATTTAGAGAACCTGCTCTCTATATAAGTCCATTGGAAATTCCAACAGAAAAAGTCCGATGGGGCATACACGCGGTCGGAATATCCAACAAAAAGCTCCCATCTGACTTTTTCCATCGGAAATTCCAACCATGTGCACGCAGCATAACAATTGTGATTTGAGTGTCAAATACAAGCCCCATATTCATAAAGCAATGACTGATTCTTCAAACTCCATTTCCATTACTTTGATTTTCCCACTCCTGACAATCTAAGATCCATCACATTTATAAAGTACATTCCTTGCCCACATCCTCCATTTGTTCCCATTCATAATGTGGTAATTGATGTATTTCCCCACACCAATCATTTTTAAAACATTCTCTATTTTTGAATGGCGAGTCCTAGATTAGTATGGGGACCCATTACCCTGGATTGCTTTCTTATACCTGTACGCACTTGTTTCACATTAAACAAATCTAGGGATTTTGTCCTTATTTTGTGAAGACTTTTAATACTCTCCATCCACCTCCAAGGCATATTATGAGTATGGTAACTTAAATCAAAGGGTAAATTGAAAAAACTAATTCCTGTAAACATATTTTTAATAAAATGCTCCAAGGACATCTTTTACAATGACTTTATACACTTTTTACAGATTATTGAAAAATATATTCTGAATGAAAAGCTAAAAGGTTTACACTTGAATCAAGGTTAATGTAGTGATGTTTTGCTTTTCAGCTCAACAGCTTCCACGGAAGATACATGAAAGCCAGGCGGAAAGCAGCTTATCGGTTAATACAGTAGATTCTGGAGACAGAAAGGCAGCAACATATGACCAAGGTTAGTCATCTCTTCATAACATTAATGGTAACAATAATAAGGGTAAAGATGCCAGGGGCATAATTACACGATATGAGCACTTCTAATTTATTTTGCTTGAAAGGAAACTGAAGGAGTATATAACTGAAGGTTCTTCACAGATAAGTGCATGTTCCTACTGAATGGTTACAAGTGGTTATGACCACATGAAAGCAATATCTGTAGCAGAAAGGCAGTATGTCTTGTTATAGGCCAAGCATTTTGAACAGCATTCTTTTTTCTTCCAAACTGCATACAGAAATTGAAAGTGCAATAAATCACCTTTCACATAACATTATTGATTGCTGAATTTTGTGTCTCGTCTGTAAATTTCCTGCAGCTTTTGTTTTAAACATTTGGGGAAATGAAGTGTAAGGCCGCGTACACACGATCAAATCTATCTGCTGGAAGCGGTCGGCCCGACCGTCCCAGCAGACAGATTCGATCCTGTGTACGGGCGAGCAGACGGATTTGGCCAGATGACAGATTTTAAAGCATGCTTTAAAATCTGTCGGCTGGGAATCCGTCCGCCCGATATGTCTGCTGGTTAGTACGCTAACCAGCAGACATGTCTTCTCACACATGCGTCGAATGGATTCGACACATGCGTGGAAGTAATTTACTTCCTGGTGCGGTGACGTGGCGGCGTCAACGTCACCGCCACGTCACCGCGCTGTCTGCTGGTGGGGATTTTGGTTTGATCGTGTGTGCAGCGATCAAACCAAAATGGCCAGCAGACAGATTTGTTCAAATCGGTCGGTCCGACCGATTTGAACAAATCTATTTGCTCGTGTGTACGGGCCTAAGGTGTAATTAATACTTACCTCCCTGGCTGCATTGAAGAGCTTTGGTGTTTTCAGAATGAAACCTCAGGCAGCACTTATCACAGCATACTTCCCCGAACCCTGCCCTGCAGCATGCCGATCATAGTAGTTGGCCACATAGACTTCCCAAGGTGGTCTGCCCATCAATGAAGAGTATGGAAGTGTGATAGGAGAAGGGTAACTGAAAGAAAGCCAAATTGCCTCAGTCTAACAATTGTAGTAAGTGCATACATTTAAAATACAACTCAAGTGCTGTAAAGAACTTTCAAGTTCTATGTAAACAAAGTGTCTTCCACACAGAGAAACAAAGATACAGACAAATAATTATCAATGATTCTTTAGGAGTACCTTGATCTATCACCCCAGACTATTTTATCTACATTGAGCTGTTATACCCTGACAAAGGCTTATTTTTTTTTTTTTTTTTTTTTCACACAATGCCAATTTGAAGCACTGCAGCAAAAACTGACAGATCAGATTTACAGCCAAGAAATGAAGCTGACTCTTCTTCATCGAAATGTGGAGAACATTTCCTCTAGTCTGAACAACATGCACAGAACACTGTATTCTCTGGAGGAGAAGATCAATGATGCTGATAAAGGGACAAGTCTGCAATCACTCCTCAAAGGTAAAAATATACCACATTGTAAGATGCTGGCTTGTGTCCTAGAAGGCTTTTATGTGCACTTTGAACCAGTTGACAGGGGTGCATGTAAAACATGTATCCAAGGGTTTAGGCACATGTAAAAGAGGTACATGTACCCAAGTGATTAGGTGGATGCAGACATGAGATCTGACCATTTTCAGTGAGTGGTCCACAATGCTACCAACCAACTGTTGTCCATGTAAATTAAGTTTACCCACTACTAACAGCTTATCAGGTGAGCTGTTGTGATCTTTTAGTGTGCAAATAACACTAAGCTCTGTGATCCATTTCAGACATCAAACAATTACAATTTCTACTATAAGATACTTCCGTAACTGATAAATTGCACATTCCTGTTGCTCCCGTAGGTGTTATCCCCACAGTCTTTGTGTCCCTATAAGTTTGAGCAATGTCCAGCATGATAAAGAATTAAGCCACGGCTTAGCTGAATTCATTTTAGAATGATCAGAACCTATATCTAGCCCTAATGTTATATATTGGAGCATAATCTTCTTTTCTCTTGACCCTTTTTAGTAGGACCAGAAATATGCAGAACATGAAAGTAAATATCTTTTTGATTTTAGTAAGGATTTGTAATGTCTAACCACAATAATGGATTGCACTTGGTGTTCTAGCTGAAAGTGAAATATAACTGCACATATCAAGAGGGAAGGACTTGTTACTACAACAAACTGGTGCTTTTACAGTAATCCCATAAACTCATCTACTGTATATCTGTTTTACGAAATGCAATATATTTCACATTATATCTTTTAATTTCAGACCCAATGGCCAAAACCCTTACAGAGCTCATCAAAAATATTGTTAAAGATCAGTTTAGCATTTTGCAAATGGACATGAAAGAAACTATTGCCCAGATCTACAAAAGTATGTCTGAAACATCTCTTGAAGTTGAAAAAATCAAGGAATCCGTAAAACATTTAAATAACACAATAACTTCTGCCCATCAAAAGTGTGCAGAAGAAGAGGAAAACAAGGCAAGCAATGAAGATGTATTGGAACTAAAGAATCGAATAGAGCATTTAAAAAATACTGCTTTTGTTTGTACCTCCTCCTTTAAAGAGATGGAAGAAAAGCATACTACTCTAGAAGAAGACTTAAACCATGAGAAAACTAGGAACAGAGATTATTTTGAAACTCTCAACAATACACTGAGCAAAATGAAAGAAATTCATGATCAGTTATTGACTGAAGAACATGCTAAAGAACAAAGTGTACTGCCACCAAATAACTCCAATGATGATAATGTAACAGAATATATTTTGGCTCTACAAGAGAGGATGAAAAAACAGAATATAATGATGCTTCAACTCTATGATGATATTTATGCACAAGACAGCAAAATCAATAACCTTACCATTACTTTGGATCTTCAAAAACAATCAATCGAAAAAGAATGTGAAGACAAATTTTCAACCTGTAAAAATTACCTTCAGAAACAGTTAAAGGACACTGAAGACAATATGCATGTCCTAAAACAAAACCGTCTCTGATGTTGTCATTCCCTTGGATAATAAAATTGATAAGATGAATGAGCAGATTAACGATCTATGTTATGACATGGAAACACTTCAACCTTTGATTGAAAAAGGTGCTCCGTTTAGCATGACAACTGATTATGAACACAAAAAAGATGTAAGTGAAGTTAATAAGCAGATTCAAAACATTACAGAATTTCTGAATACCCTGAATTCAGTAGTACACAATCTTACGAAAGGTCAAGAAGAACTTCAAATCAAAGCTGAAGATCACAAAGAACTCGTTGATAGGCGCTATAACGAATGCATCATGGAAGTTGAAGATGGCCTTAATAATACCATGGACATACTGAATGATGCTTTTGACTCTATACATGATGAATTTGTGAAAAAGTCAGAGATTTCTGATATGCAAAGTAAATCTGAGCTTTCCACTAATGCTACTATTGAGAAACTTGAAAGTGCTGTGTTAGTCATCTCAATGCTGAATGAAACTCTGCAAAACCTGACTGCTGTATCTAGAATACATAAAGATGACAACACATCTGTAAATGATACTGTTATTTCAAGTCAAGATGATGGCAGAATGTCCCCTTATTTTCTTGAGTTGTCACAGAAGATACATAATTTACAGTCTAGATTGCTTCAGTGTCAAATAAACATTACTCAAATCGAGGAAAGAGTAGAAATTTCTGTTACTAATGTGCAGAACTATGAATCTCGGGTACAAACTATAGAATCCCAAGTAAATATGATCCTGGCAAATCCTACCACTTTACCAAAAGCAAAAACTTTTGAAGTTCTTACCAATCAAAAAAATGTCCAGCAGGAAGTATATTCTAGAATTAAAGCTCTTGAATTTAAATCCGTCCGGCTTTCAACAAGCCTACCACAGCTGAATAAAACTGCAAATGAGGCAAAAGTCCTATGTCAAACTGTATTCCTCACGGTTAAGAAAGTCAATGAAAGTGTGCCGAAACTAGTTAAAGCAGCTCAGCCAAACATAACAAGTTTACAGAGAGGCTTTGAGGAGCTCATAAATGCATTAATACAGATGAAGATGTCGACTGTTTTGTCAAACTTAACTGGTTATGTAGATAAATCCCTAACTGATATCACAACCAATATGGCCAAACTTCAAAAACAGATGAAGGCTCCTGTGAAGAAAGCACCTGTTCCAAAGAAGCCTGTCAATGCCACAGTTTCTGTTATTGGGCGAAGCCAACGAAATTCTGATATTACAGATCAAGGTGAGTTTTACTTGTAAACAGCATAAGCTCTGATTTTGTAGATCTAATAGAGAGGTAGACAGTTATTTGAGTGGAAATTAATTCATAAATCTGCTGTAAGTCCTTCTCATAGGTGCACTGATTTTAGTATGAAAATCAACGTCTTAATTCATGTTTCCCCAAAGCAATTTTTCGATATGTACATATGTAAATCACTGAATAATAAGTGCTTCAGGCTTACATGATCTACTTATATAATGAGAAAAAAGTCTTGGAGCTTTCATCGCCAACAAATAGAAAACAAATGTACTGTCTAGGGGCTTTTAAAGGTTTATTTTATTTTTTTAATAACAAATATACCATATTACCTCTACTTTGCAGTTCGTTTTGCACAGAGTGGCCCCGATCCTCATCTTCTGGGGTCCCACAGGGGCTCTCATGGCTCCTCCCTACAAGAGCTAACCCCCCTCTGGGTGATACACTCGGCGACCATAGCCGCCGAGTGTATCATTCGGCCCCGCCCCCAAATGCACTGCATCATTAATTTGATTGACAGCAGTGTGAGCCAATGGCTTCACTGCTATCAATCATCCAATGAAGAGCCCACAAGAGCTGGGGGTAAGCAATGCGGGAGCGCGCCCACAGAGATTTGGGGCTCAGGTAAGTAAAATGGGGGGGCTGGAGAGTGCAAGGTGTTTTTTCACCTTAAAGTGGATGTAAACCCACTCTCATCCTTTCTAAACTACTGCCATAGTGCTGATCTATAAGGATATATATGCCTCCTGCATGTATCCTTTCCTGTCAAATGTCTCCCCTCTGTCTATTATGAGACCTGAAAAACTGCAGATTCAGTGGGTGGATCTGTTGTCTGGAGCTAGGAGGGTGGAGTTGTGATGTCAGTAGACTCTCCGCCCCCCTCTACACTCCCCTTCTCAACATACATTTTTTTCTATGTATTTCTTACACTGAATTCTGCTATGATCACTAACATCCAGTCAAAATGCAGAAAACTAACCACATAATTTCAGAATAGGAGTGGGGATGGGAATTAAAAAATAATGCCTGTCCAAGCTAGTGCATGAGATATGTAAATAACCTGTCATTTACAGCATGGGGGCGGAACGAACCAAGGTTTTTCTCTGTAAGTCCGTTTTATTTCACAGAACAATAAAAGAGGATTGCTCAGAGCTGGATTAACTCTGTGTGGCAAGACTGGGCACAGATGATAGGAAATCTTATACTGTACATTGTGACATCAAAAAAATAAATACAAATAAATCAGGTTTACATCCACTTTAATGGATAGGATGCATTAAGGTAAAAAAACACGAAGCTTTACTACCCCTTTAAATCTAACTTTGCAGTTGATCTAAATATTCTGTATGTAATCCAATAACATGAAACAAGGCAGAAGCTCCTCATAAATGTGGCTCTCCATACTACATTTAAAGAGTGTTTCCCCGAGCATGACACATAATCAGAATTTTGTCTTTATCCTTTCTGTAGGTAAGAGTGTGCAGCTCAAGAACCCATAGCAATAAAACAGAATTTGTCTCTTCTTATAATCTGCACTTAATGCATAGGCATTAAAACTTTTTTTTCCCAAAGTTAAAAATCCTGCTTCAAGCTGTTTTGTTATTTTTTCTTTATTTTCGTTATTTTATCTTTTGAATAGTTTTACACTATTAAAGCCTCTCTCTTATGTAGTTTGATGAATCACATTACCTTCAGTAAGGTGTGGTTCTGCTCCCTGCCCCCACCTCCCTGCCAGCAGAAAACCGTGATTATCGCTAGCGGCTATAGCAGAAAATCCGGCAGGCTGGTTTTATCCAAGTTGATAGATCTAATAACTTGGGTACATTCAGCCTGCCCATTAAGGGGTTCCTGCTAAACTGGCTGAGATTCGAACCGTGTATGGCTGACCTAAAGCTGGCCATACATTATACAATTTCTTATTCAATTTCCTAGATTTATATTCAATTATGTAGTGCAAGGGCCTGCCTGATGGCATGAAAATTAAAAGTGTTTAGGTTTGACCTCTTATTATATGGTTTTGGTAAATCTAAAGGAAAATAGTATAGTTGTATGATGTATGACCATCCAACAATTTGCTGAGAGCACAGGGATAACCTTATCAATTATCCTTTATTATCAAGTCATAGGCTGCTGAGGGTCTTTGTCCATAAGGTATTGCTTTAACTGCAGTGGAAAAAAGTCAGGGACATGTCTCTGCAATGTGGCAGAGGTGTCTAAATTAAACATTTTCTTAACATAATTTGATCTTTTGCTCAATAAAAATTCACACACTTAGGGATCTGTTTATAAATGTTTTTACCTAAGATTCATACAACTTTCACCCATGATTCACACAATTTGAAAAGGTGTGAATTTTGGATAAAGGTTGCGTGCATCTTGTGTGAACACACTAATAAATAAACCTCCTAAACTTGAACTTGCTTGCCTGTAGTTATGTTTTAATGCTTTTGTTTATAGTTCAAATTAATAATGCAATAGTCCAGTGATGGCGAACCTCAGCACTCCAGATGTTTTGGAACTACATTTCCCATGATGCTCATGCACTCTGTAGTGGAGCATCATGGGAAATGTAGTTCCAAAACATCTGGGGTGCCAAGGTTCGCCATCACTGCAATAGACAATGCAAACTCATTTAATTACTTTTTGAATGTATTAGTGTACTGCCCAATTGAGTTCAGGCTGGACTAATGCCGCGTACACACGATCACTCTTTGTGATGAAACAAAACGTCGTTTTATCTCACGAAACAAAACGACGATCATTTTAAATGACCCAAAAAACGACATTTTGAAAAACGACACAAAAAATTCAAGCATGTTCGAATATTTTTTTGGTCGTTTTTCAGAAGACATAAAACGACATTTTGCCCACACACGATCATTTTAAATGACGTTTTTTAAAACGTTTTTTTTTCATCACAGCATAAGGCTGGATTCACATTTATGGAGTTTTAGTGCTTTTTGCATTTTGCAGATTTGTACTAAAGTCCATTTAACATGAGTAGTGCAAATCTGCAAAATGCAAAAAGCACAAAAAATGCATAGATGTGAATCCAGCCTAAGTCACATTCTTAAGAACATTTAATACTACAAGAATAAAAAAATAAAAAAACATAGGTGAAACCACCCTTAAAGGACAAATTTACCTATAAAAAGAAGAAGAAATAAATGCACATCTTGCAGGTAAAAAAAATGCATCCTTTTTTCTTTTTATAGGAGCCGGTAAAGCAGACTGTAAGTGGCATGTTTTTTTTTTATCGTGACAGCGAGTGCAGAGAGAAGATCCCTGTCCCACTGTCACAATGGTGGCTGGGGGGGTGAGGACTCTGCTCAGTTAGTAACAAGATGCACCTTAAAGTGGTTGTAAACCCTTTTTTTTATTTTTACCTACAGGTAAGCCTATAATAAGGCTTACCTGTAGGTAAGGAGAATATCTCCTAATCCTATACAGTTTAGGAGATATTCCCCTCGCAATGTGCCGCTGATTGCAGCGGCGCATGCGCAGGGGGGATTCTCGGCTAAAGGACCGGCTGCCGCCGGACCTTGCCGAATTGAATACATTAAGCTTGTGTATTACAGGGGTATTTATATTTAAAAAGTAAAATTGTGGGTGGAACTCCCCTTTAAGGGGGTTCGCTCATCCCTCCCTTTTCTGGCCAGCCAGGTTTCATGAGGAGTTTGGTATGGATTTCAGGGATCATCCTATGCATTTTTTTCTTTTTTTGCATGATGCAATGGTTATCTATAAAGAGACATAACCATATCGTATAATATTGTTACTGTACATATAAAACCAAGCTGACAGGAAAATGTCTTTTACTGGCAATTTAAATGGTATGGCTGTTTTTTTTTTTCATATACATTTTACTGCACATTAGTGGATGTCTCCCAGGGCAGTACCCCAATGTCATTTGTTTCACAAATCCTTAGCTATTAGTCCTAAAAATGGTCATGATTTACTCTGGTCATGAATGATTAATTCTGGTGACAACTGTCTAAGGACCAACATTGATGAATTTGGTATGCAAATACAACCTGCATTTGACATAAGTTTGACATACTCCTGAAATTGTTCAAAATGTATTGACAGGCACACTTAACATGCAGTTGACCTCTTCCTAACCTGTATTTCACCTATTTAAAACTGATTTTGAAATTCCATAGATTTGTATGGAGGGAAAATCAGTCCTTACATGAACAAAAGCCAACAACACAGACCCCAGTAGGAAAATTCCACACACTTTGTGGATAGTTCCTCAAAAAAAAAAAAAAAAAAATGTTGGGTCCCCAGGACAAGGTGTGAAGGCAAATCTCCCAAAAAAAAAAAAAAAACACAGACAAAAATACTTTGGCAGGTTTACAGACTTCTCTATCCAACACTTTAAAAAAAGGTTTGGCTATACATACACAAGCAGTTTACTGTATGCAATGCAGCCCAAGCTGTAGTTTAAAAGTAATTTTGATGGTGTCTTTCTTGGCAGATGACTACTCCAGTTGCAGCAGCTCTCCTTGCTTTAATGGTGGTACTTGCATCAATGACGTGAAAGGTTTTGTGTGTGCCTGCCGACATCCTTTTGGAGGACTGAACTGTAGCGTAAAGATGACAGATGACAACACTGCATCACTAGGCAAGTCATTTTGTGTGTTTTGTCAACTATGTACCTCAATTCAGTAAAACTAAAATACTTTATGCGACTATATACAATACATTTGATCATTGCAAAAGGCATAACGGCACATAATACAGGATACAAGTAAGAATTAGGTTAAAATTGTACTTTCCTAAGCCCTGTGAGTAAGCATGGTGAAAAATATGATTTTTGTTGTCTATAAGGCCTTGTACACACGAGGTAATATATCCGATGGACCGTTCCCATCGGATCTGTCCACCGGATTGCTTTGATCCGATGGCTGTACACACCATCGGATCAAATTCCCCGCCGGCGGACAGCGCGGTGACGTTAATGCCGCCACGTCACCGCACCAAGAAGTAAACACTTCCGCGCGCATGCGTCGGATCCATTCACAGGATACGACGCATGTGCGGGCAGATATGTCCGCTGGTTTGCCGTACTAACCAGCGGACATATCTGACGGGCAGCTATCCGGCGGAAAAATTCCAAAGCATGCTTTGAAATTTTTCCGCCGGAGGAATCCGGCCAAAACGGTCCGTTTGCCCCTACAGACGAGCGGATTTTTCGGCTGAAATGGTCCGTCGGACCATGTTCAGTGGAAATATTCCCTCGTGTGTACAAGGCCTAAGACTCAGAAAAAAAAAACGTTTTGCTCCCTTATCCAATAACTGGAGACTGGGAGCAGGCTGAATACCATAAATAGCCTATTTGATATCTTTCAGGTGTAGCGCCCCCTTACTTTCAGTATGGGCACTATGCTAAAGTTAGTGGGGAATGGGAGAGTTATTTTGCTCCCATCCATAATTGTGTTAAAGTTTGGGCTGATAGGTCAGTCTGCGCTCCGGGGGTGATGTCCCCACCCCTGGGCGGCAGGTGGCGCTAGAGGGGTTCTGACAGAGCCACTTTTCCCCAGCAACCAATGGGAGGAGTTTTCCCTCGCGGGGAATGCTGGGGGAGGGTATATCTGTGGCGGACGCCATTTTCTTTGGTTGTTCGCGGGTTCCAGGTGCGGCACCCACCTTTGGAGTGTGCGCATCCAATGGGCCCCGGCGATATGGCCTTCCAGGCGGGGGCCACATGCTACGCGGAGTTCCAAGCGGATGCTGAAAAGGAGATCCTAAGCTGAGGGCTGTACGGTGGGGGATTGGCTCAAAGAGAACCCGGAGGCAGGTGATATGAGAGACTTGAACGAACCATCGGGGGTCTAGTGACTGGCATACTGACAGGTACACTTCCACTGTCAACCGATCACCCGGCTGTGATTTACTGGGAGGATCTGCTCACCCAATTAGAAACTACAAAGTACTAGGCCTGTGGCAGAGGCATCCTTGGAGCCAGGTCTGTGGCAGGGGCTTGTTTTCCTCCCAGAAATCTAAAGTAACACTTCAGCTGCCAGACTTGTGGCAGAGGTCTGTCCGGGGGACACTTCACCCACTCTGGCTAGAGTGGCGACGAACAGTGACTATTTCTACTGAAAGCAGGCTTGCTTTCATGTTTATCCAAGCCTGATAATGCAAGGTTCCTTTACTTCATCAACCTGTTCTGTCTACCTCCTGTTGATGTTGGTCGTGTTTGACCAAGGAATAAAGCATTTAGAAAACGTCAACCTTTGCTTGGACATTCTATTACTGCTCTCACAGTTGCTGCAATCAATTTCCCTAGACTCGTCAAAGGTAACTTAACTTAATGCCGATCCCACATCTAACCAGCGGCTCCCGAGGGAGTATCGCTACACAGGTAGTTCCAATATTACAGATAGATCTGAAGCAAAATGTAGAATAATAAAATAAGTGCAGGTAGCTAAAAGGTACATTGGCAAATAAGCAGATTAAAGAGAGGTAATTTCCTGGTTGGTTGTCTGTAAGTTGGCTGGGAGAGGTTCTTTGGGTGGTCTGTAGGGAGGGGTGAGGTGAGCGCAGAAAGATCTTTGGACATCTTCTGCTTGTTTCCTATAAAAACAAACAACATGAGTGAGTAAAAGCATATTTTACTATAGATTTGGGTGGCTGCTGGCACCAACATGACAGATTGATTGCCGAGGCAGGTGTCCTCTTTGATGCCTTGATGCAGTTGGTTTGACATGATCCTACATGCCTCATCTAATGTATTTACAGTGTTTTAATGAGACAAATGCAGGGTATGCATCCCTTTAGAAGAAGTGGTTAACCCCTGAGACATCTCAGTTGTGACATTTTTGTTCAGTAGGAAAAAAACTATGGCGCTGCTGTAGCCAGACCAGTTATGCAGTGGGGTTGATGTGAGGGATGAAAAGTGGGGAGCGGCTGGACAGAAACAGAGAGGAGCGCTGTGGCTATGGGAAACTTAACAGCGTGGCTTCTCTGTGTCCTCGGGTTGCTCTGCAATCTACGCTGGGCTGGGATGAGGTGATGATAGCACTCCATTAGAGGTCGTGGTTATGCATTTCTGAACTCCACCCCTATGTCAAATTGTTTGTCAATCCTTGGGTTATCAATTGTGTCGTCCACACCTTTTGATGTGATTATCATATGTATTTGGCACTATTTCCAAGGTTTCCTTCTTGCAAAGACTGACGGTGAGATGGTGAAAATAGAAAGTACTCAAAAATTTCATTTTTCACTTACAACTTTCATAGTTGTTAAAAGAACCCCCAAATCATAGGCGTGCGCACAGGGTGTGCCAGGTGTGCCCAGGCACACCCTAATTACCCTGTGCAGCACAGATCCCCCCTACTGCCCTGGCTGGTTTCCATCTTTCCCCTCGCAGTGCTGTCAGCTTCCCTCCTCTCTTATTGGCTGTTGCTGCTGGGATGTTTTAGGAGTGGAGAAGGGGCCACTAAATATGTGATTTGTTGACCCCTTTCCTTTCTGAATGAACATTGTGAGTGATCGGTAGTATGCTTGGGCTTTGGGGTGCACACCCTAATGCAATAGGCTGCGCACGCCTATGCCCCAAATTATATATTTTCTGAAAGCACATGACCAGTAGAATAAAAAACAGTTCCCACTGATTGCCTCTCAAGCCCAATCCGGATCGTGCTCCAGTGGCTACTGACAGGCGGTAAGGAAGCAATACAGCACCTCCTCACTGCCTATTTTAGCCCCATTTACGAGCAAATGCGCCACAGCTGCATGCATTGCATGAGATTGTGGGAGTTTGTGGCGTTTCCCCATTAACATGAATGTGTAGTGTTCAGAAGATCGGATTTCTACAAGTTCAGCATCCTACCCACTGCCTATTGCTGCTTGGGGGGAGGGGGGGGGGGGCATTTGGAAGGTAGCAAAAATGAGCAGTTGAGCTGCGTTTTTGCTGCCTGCCAATCGCCCCTCTTTTAGACAGTCCCTATCTCTGCAGCCTAAGCTACACTGTATATACATGTATAATTGTGTAGAGTAGGGTTGCGCAGTCGAATATGTGAAAATTACTAAACCATCAAGAAACAATAAACAACATATGTGCAAGTATCAATATTTCATAAAAGTCCAATATAAAGTGCAAGTGCTAATAGTGACTAAAGTGAGATCTTATATGGGTTGAAATAAAGTCCATGCTTCCAGCGTGCTGTATATCAACCACCTTCTTCTGCTTAGACGGTATTCATGAGTAACTTAGATAAATAATAGTGAACTTCCACCTCTGTGCAGCCTTCCCGGTGATCTCCGAACACTCTCCTCAGGTAAAATACAGACAGGCCTTTGAATAATATTTTTAATAAACTGGTATACTGCTCAACCGCTCTCCTCCGCCAATAGGTACAATTCCCAGGGTTATTCAGATAATAGACACCTGCAGCCCCCTTAAATCTCCAATACATCCACTCAGCAACATGTTAGAACAAAATAAACATGCCTCCCATAGTGTAAAATGTCAAACAACAACCCTTTATTATGTTAAAGGGGTTGTAAAGGTTTGTTTTTAATCTTCGAAATAGGTTCCTTTAAGCTAGTGCATTGTTGGTTCACTTACTTTTTCCTTCAATTTCCCTTCTAAATGTGATTTTTTTGTCTGAATTTCTCACTTCCTGTTCCTCCTCAGTAAGCTTACCCCCATCATCCAAGCTGTTCTGGCTGGGGGTTAGTCAGCATGCTCACCCCCACCCTTGGGATTACATCCCTGCGGGGAGATGCTGTGAACATTGACATCGTCTCCCTGCAGGGATGTAGTCCCAAGGGAGGGGGCTAGCGAGCTGACTAACCCCCAGCCAGAACGGCTCGGATGATGGGGGCAAGCTTACTGAGGAGGAACAGGAAGTGAGAAATTCAGACAAAGAAAAAAAACATTTAGAAGGGAAATCAAAGGAAAAGGTAAGTGAACCAACAATGCACTAGCTTAACCACTTGCCTACAGGGCACTTCCACCCCCTTCCTGCCCAAGCAATTTTTCAGCTTTCAGTGCTGTCACAATTTGAATGACAATTGCGTGGTCATGCAACGCTGTTTCCAAATGAAATGTTTATAATTTTTTCCCCACAAATAGAGCTTTCTTTTGGTGGTATTTGATCACCTCTGCGGTTTTTATTTATTGCGCTATAAACAAAAGAACAGGGACAAGTTTGGAAAAAAACACAATATTTTTTACTTTTTGCTATAATAAATATCCACTTTTTTTTTTCGGTTTAGGCTGATATGTATTCTTCTACATATTTTTGGTAAAAAATCGCAATAAGCGTATATTGATTGCTTTGCTTAAGAGTTGTGTCTACAAAATAGGGGATAAATTTATAGCATTTTTTTTTTTTTTAGTAATGGCGGTGATCTGCAATTGTTATCATGACTGCAATATTGCGGCGGACACATCGGAAACTTTTGACACATTTTTGGGACCATTCACATTTATACAGCGATCCGTGCTATAAAAATGCATTTATTGCTGTATAAATATGACTGACAGGGAAGAGGTTAACACTAGGGGGCGATCAAGGGGTTAATGTGTTCCCTGGGGAGTGATTCTTACTGTGGGGGGAGGGGACTGACTGGGGGAGGTGACTGATTGGTGTCCCTATGTATAAGGGACATACCATCGGTCTCCTCTCCCTGACAGGACGTGGATCTGTGTGTTTACACACACAGATCCATGGTCCTGCTCAGTTACTGGGAAATCGCGGGTGCCCGGCGGACATCGGGTTCCCAGTGATGCGGCGGGAATGCGCGCGCCCCCCTAGTGGCTTGGGAAGGCGCGACACCCAGAACGAGAGGGTCTTCGTCCCGCCGTCAAAAGACAGCAGATGGTAGACAACTAGTTAAAGGAACCTATTTAGAAAATAAAAAATGAACCTTTACAACCCCTTTAAGAAAGCCTCTTACATCAATAAAAGTAAAAACTCATGTCATCTTGTGTATACTCAGCATTGCATGGTATCTCACATCACTTCCAGATTCGGGGCCCTACACTTTGCGTCACGCCCTTGTGACTTCATTAGTCCCCTGACGAAGTCACATGGTGTCACAGGTGTGACGTAACACGTAGGGCCCTGAAATGATGCAAAAAAAAAAGCTAAAAAAAACATTCTGCATTTACAATATGAAATATTGGGGGTAACATATTCTTAAGTTTATAGCATTTCTGTTACCTATTTTTGTCTATCTAAGGCCGCGTACACACGGACTGACATATACGATGAAAACTGTCCTCGGACCATTTTCATCGAATATGTCCGCCGGGCTATTTTGGTCCGATGGCGTGTACACACCATCGGATCAAAATCCCTGCCGGCAGACAGCGCGGTGACGTGGCGGTGACGTTGACACTGCCACGTCACCGCACCAGGAGGAAGTAAACAACTTCCACGCATGCGCCACATCCATACGACGCTTGTTCGGGAGGATATGTCCGCTGGTGAGTGTACTGACCAGCGGAAATATCCGACGGACATGTCCCCGGCGGACAAATTTTAAAGCATGTTTTAAAATTTGTCCGCTGGTCAGACATGTCCGCTAGCCCATACACACGATCGGATTTGTCCGCTGAACTGGTCCGTCGGACCAGTTTTAGCGGACAAATTCGATCGTGTGTACGCGGCCTAAGGGGTATGCACACTATGGGCCAGATTCAGACAGAATTAGATTATCGTAGCGTTTCCCAAATACACTACGCCGCCGTATTTTACCTGGCTCTACGTGGAATCCAGGTAGATTTTGTCCAGTAAACGACGGCGGCGTAGTGTATTTCTCCCGGCGCAATCCATATACGCGATTAGGGGGCGTGAAGCATTTAAAATAGGCGCGTTCCTGCGGCGATCGAACTGCGCATGCTCCGTTCCCAAATTTCCCGCCGTGCATTGCGCAAAATCACGTCGTTACGTCATTTTTTCTTGAGTAGCGTCGTTTACGAACATTCCTATTCCCGAACGAGTTACATAAAAAAAAATATATATATTTTAAATTCGACGCGGGAACGACGGCCATACTTAACATGGGTTACGCACTGTTAGACCAGCAAAAAGCTGGTCTAACAGTACGTAGAAAAAAATAGACGAAAGCGATTGCGAAGACCGCTCTTATCTTCGTGGATCGCCGTAAAAACTCATTTGCATATCCCGACGCATGAAAACGACGCAAACTCCTCCCAGCGGCCGCAAAAATTTCGCAGCGTAGATCCGAAGGCTTACGAAGACGTAAGCCTCTCGGATCGAAGCCCGAAGCCGCCGTATCATGGTTTGAGGATTCAAACTAGTGATACGGCGCGCAAAATTTGAAATTACTCCTGTCTAACACCAGTTAGACAGGCGTAATTGCTCTGTGAATCTGGGCCTGTGATACTACACATCATTACATTTTTTAAAACCATCCCACTAGCTGCAGGTGGTGTTATACATAAACAATAATTTTGATGACTTCAGACTGTCAGGCGGCGTACACACGACCGAGGTTCTCGCTGGAAACCAGCGAGAACCTCGCTGGAAGCTGCATTCCAGCGAGGACCTCGGCCGTGTGTACACAGAGCGCTCGCCCCGCCCGTCGGGAATCCCGTCGAGCGAAAAGAGAGCACGCCATTCCCGACTGGCGGGTCGTCGATTTCGACGGCCGGCAGAGAACCTCGACGGGCGGAACGATGTGTTCTGCCCGTCGAGGTTCTCTGCCGTGTGTACGCGGCCTCAATGATGAATGGCTAATCAGTGTTCTGCCAATATATTTGGTTAGGTATTTGTCAAACAGTACTACACAGAACATTTGTTCTCAATGCTTCCCTATGCTTTGCAAACAGATTCCAATAGGGTAACAGTTTTTTAGATACAGATACTGCTTTGTGGTCAGTGTGCTCTGTCTGCTAGACAGGCAATCATAGATTTAATTATGATAGTATCTATTCTTTCATAGCATTGACAGTTCTGGTCAGCACTTTTCACAGGATTTTGAACTTATAATCTAATATAAGGTGTCTGAAAAAACAGGAAGATTGGATAGCTGCTTATTCAAGGTCACACATAAGGTTTTTAAAGAACATTCATTGAGATCTGAAAAAAGGATATCCTTGCATTTATTCTATGCATTTTTAGGCCCGGATTCGCATACATCGGCGCATATTTATGCTGCCGTAGCGTATCTCTTTAACGCTACGCTGGTACAGCGCGGAGAGGCAAGCATGGAATTCACAAAAAAATGCTCCCAACTCTGCGCCGGCATAGCGTATATTTCGTAGGCGTAAGCCGTTGTAAGTGGAAGTAGGTGGAAGCGTGACCCCATGCAAATGAAGGGCCGGGGCGCCAGACAAGTACTTAAAATTAACTAACTAACTAATTAACTAATTAACTGCGCATGTGTCGGGACATGGACGTATGCCCGTGCGCATGTGCACAACCACGTCGGAAAAACTGCCTAAGATACACCGGATCACTGTGTACGCCGTGAACGTAACTTACGCCCAGTCAGACCCACGTCGGCCCATAATCACAGACGTCCAACGTACAATATGTAGGCTTGTGTTCCCTGGTCCATACCTTTGCATGGGTTGCGCCTCATATATGGGGAATAACTTTACGCCGAACGTAAAACTTACGTACAGACACGTCCCCCCAGTAGAGATCCCTCATTATAGTCACCTTCAACCCTCATAGTAGGGATCCCTAAGTACAGGCACTCCTCCATAGTACAGACATACAAACACCTCAGTACAGCTACCATCACCACCTTCTAGTACAGAAACCTCAGTACAGACACTATAACCCCTACAATACTGACAACCCCCCACAGTACAGATCTCCCCCCTTCCTAAACTCACTTACCAGCCAAGATGCAGCAGCAGCAGCAGTTCAGGGTGAGGGGAAATGCTCTCTAACTTTATCATATGGTGGTAGCAGGAAAGAAGCTTTCCGATGGCTCTGAACTGCTGCTGTCAGGAGAGCAGCAGGTGCTGACTATCTCTGGGTGCTGTGGTCACCTTATTTTGTGTGTGTGTGTATTGTCTGGATCTGTGGTGCAGCACTGTGCAACACAAAAATAAAAATGTTGGGAGGCCAAATATCTCCAGAAAGTCAGCACTTGGCGTGGACTGCCAACCCAAGTGTGTCACTGGTGCACATATGAAATGATATACACTATAGATAGATAGGTAATTGTATAAGTCATTGAATATTAATATATGATTAGGAATACATACATGATATAACTACTTAAAACATTGACTTTAAGGCTGATTATCTTTTTCCTTTGTTTTAATGCAGATTTCTCCAAAGGATCTTACCGATACGCACCAATGGTGGCCTTTTCTGTCTCTCACACATATGGAATGACATCTCCTGGACCAATCCGATTTAACAATCTATATGTAAATTATGGATCTTCCTATACTCCCAGCACAGGAAAATTTAATGTGCCCTATCTAGGGGTATATGTGTTTAAGTTTACCATTGAGTCATATAGCCCTCGAGTCTCTGGCTATTTAGTGGTTGACGGAATGGATAAAATTGCATTCCAGTCTGAAAATATTAACAGCAGCATGTACAGTGACAGAATGGTGACAGGGGATGCTTTACTAGAACTAAACTATGGGCAACAAGTCTGGCTCAGGTTATCCTCGGGGTCAATCCCTGCACAATATCCTCCTGTCACAACATTTAGTGGCTACTTGTTATATCGGACATAATATATACAGTATTATATGCATACAGGATGTTATATATTTCTGTGTCAAGCATCAGAGCTCCTAATATATTTAAGTATTTTTAAACCCCAAGGTCAATGTTACAATAGGGGTCTTATCCATGGAAAGAAATGGGCAGCAGTATGACCGCAATTCAAGACACAACAGGGAATAGAAATACTTACCTGCTTGTGTGTCACTGCCTCACCAGCTGGATGTGAAAATTATCACTCTTATGCCTCGTACACGCGACCGGGTTTCCTGGCGGGAAAACTGCGAGGAGAGCTTTTGGCCGGGAATCCCGGCTGTGTGTATGCTCCTCACAGTTTTTCCGATAGGAAAACTGCCCAAAAACCGCCAGACAAAAAAAGAGAAACTTCTCTCTTTTTTCCCGCCGGGATTTCAGACAGACTTTTCCCCGGCAATTTTTGCCAGTTTTCCTATGAGAAAAACTGAGATGGAGCATACACATGGTTGGGATTCCCGACCAAAGCTCTCATCTGAGTTTTCTCGACGGGAAAACCTCTTCTGTGTACGTGGGAAATGTTACCAAGCAAGTTCTCGTTTTTCTCTCCGGGATTTCCGACAGGTCTTTTCCCATCGGGAATCCTGGCACGAGGCAATACTGGACACTTACTTCTGCAGAAGCTTTGTCAAGGACTGAGCAATGTCTCTGTGCCGGTTCACACAAGGAATCGCAGAGAAATGTGCTGCACGTTCCCATGTGATTCATATGTGGTGCAAGTTCTCATGCGATTTGAGCCAATTAATTTTGAAATGGCCGAATCACACTGCACCACACCAAAAGTAAAAAACATTAAAATTGCACTGCATTTTGAATCGCATGGTATTTCTTTACCGGGTGACCCAGTGCAGACAACCACGCTGCATTTGTGACCTGCATTTGGGATGTGGTTAACTTAACATTAATACCTGCTGCAGATCACAACTGCAGTGCATTTGGAACATGGTGCAGGAAACCCGCAAGGAACGTGGGATTCCTGCACCGTGTTCTGTTGTCAACAGGTGCTTTTATGATCTTTGTATGGAGGTTATTGTAAAAAGTGAGGGTCATCCAGCCATTGAGGGATTCACAATCAACCAGGTGAGTGTTTTCCTTGCACATTTTAGCAATCCTGAGGTGGTATATAAACAACAACCAGCCGGTCAGTAGCACTTCCCCCATCGCTTCACCTGCTCGGTGGCGGCCTCCCGTTCCCCTGATCTCCATGGGTCATCACGGGGGGTGGCCTCCCATTTCCCTGCTCTCGACAGGTCATCACAACAGTGGCTTCTGTTTCCTCCCTTCTTCTTGACGGCCAATCGTGAGTCTTCTCTTTTCAGCCAATTGGAAAACGTGTCTCACACCCGCCTCTGATTGGCTGGATTGAGGATCAGTGTTTCAACAGCGAATGTTCATTCGCTGTTGTAACACCTGGGTGGTCTCATGGCGCAATGCCCTGCGCCGCAAGCCCACCCTATTTGGAAGCCTATTAGAGCCTACAGCTCTAATCAGGTGCGTTAAAAAACACCCCTGCCGCTGTAATTCAGGCCCCCGACATCCTGGATCTATTATACATATAGAGGGTGGCGTGGATAGAGTGGGCAGCACCCAGGCGCCAGTGTTGCCAACCGCCAGTATTTTTACTGGCAGCCAGTAAAAAATGGGCACTTTTCTCCTGCCAGCAAATACCAGTGAAAGAAAAAGGTTGACAGTAAAAAATATGGCTGTGGCCAGGACCACCTGGCATGGATTGAGAGGGTCACTGTGACTAAGGAGGGGACGTGTCATGTTGGTGAGGTGCCATCATCATTTGTGCTGCTGCACATTGCTGTCACTGTGAGTGTCAATTTCATGTCTGTGTGCCACCCATTTGTTGCCGTTTCGATTCCTGTTCCTGAGCTACTTATTTACTATTTCGAAAATAAAGTAAGAAATATATTTTTGCCTTAAATCAATTTTTTAATTGCATATTGTACTTGTTTGTAGCCTAAATACTGAAATGTGCACTTAAAACTGTGATTTTGTAACTTTTGGATATGCCAGTAAAAACTTCACGGTGTCAGTACATTTTGTGTCGTGTCAGTAAATTTTCATCTGGTAGGTTGACAACACTGCCGGGTGCCCCTAATGGACAGGCTGCCTCTGCCAACAACATTACTCTCTAGTGTGACATCAGCCTAACTGAACTCATTTAGTTTGCTTAAGCACTCTGTATCAAATGTATTTAAAAAAATGAAAAATTAGAAACTTGATTTACTCTTCATCCCTTGTTGCATGTCACTGCTGCTAATGTCCTGCAGCCTCTTTGCAGCCATGCCATGTCTACATTCATGTGCTGCAAAGAAGGCTGAATGGCATTTGTCAGGAGGGAAAACAACAGTGGTCTTTGCCTCAGTGCATCAGCGCAGCCATTTATGATCTCTATTGGGAGAACTCATCACAAGGTGACAACACAGAATAGTTGGGAGACAAGGACACCGCCATGTCACCTTATAACAGGAAAAGACTGAACAAAGATCTTCATAGCAAAATCACAGGGCAGTTACAGATATCTAAAGTGGAACTTCAGTCTACCTCCCAAGGGTTTCACCTCGAGTGCCATCGTTATGGTGCTTGTGCAGATGTACCCATGAACTCAGCCCAGCCTTCGGGTCCTGGCAGAGCTCGTTGACACATCTGCACACACGCAGGGGATTTTCTGCACATGCACAAAAACAGGGGAGGTTTTGAGCTTAAAACTCTGCGTGTGTGCAGATGGCAGGAGAAACTAGCACATGCACAGATGTACAGAAGGCTGTCTCAGAACTCGAGCCCTGCGGCACATCGGGCGAAAGCTCAGGGGGTGGTGGGAAAGTCTCACCTAGGTGAGAAATGCAGAAGTTACAGCTACTTGCTGTTATATTTTATATATTATGCATATAAATAGAATGCTTGTAGACATTTACAGATAAAAAAATTCTAAAAATTTGCAACTTAAATGCAACATTTTCTGCTCTAAAAACACTGGCAGATGAAAGTGGGCATGATCCATGCAAATGAGGCGTGACCCAATGCAAATGATGGGCCGAGCGCCAGACAGGTACGTATAACGAACTGCGCATGCGCCACGCATGCTCACAACCACGTTTTAACAACTGCCTAAGAGACGCAGGATCACTGTGTACGCCGTTAACGTAACCTACGCTCAGCCAGACACACGTCCAACGTAAAATACGCTGGCTTGTGTTACCTGGTTCAGACCTGAGCATGTCCGTTGCTGAGTTACACCTCCTTTATAGGGGAATAACTTTACGACGGAAGTACAATTTACACGCACCGCGCATAGCCTGCATCGGGCGCACGTACGTTTGTGAATCGTGAATCGCCATATTTACCTCATTTGCATGTTTGAATGGCTAACCAATGGGAGCGGCACCTTGCACCCAGCCTAAATGTACGCCCACCCTACGCCGGCGTAAGCAAGTTACGTCGGCGGAGTGTAGCCTGATTTTAGGCTTATCTCTGTTTGTGGGTCTGGCGCACAGATACGACGGCGCACATTTGCACTTACGTCGGCGTAACTTGTTATACGTCGGCATAAGTGCTCTGTGAATCCGGGCCTATGACTTTACCTTGCAGGAAGAATTTTTTTTTTTTATTATTATTATTCAATGTTTACTACCACTTTAACTACTGCTTTGCTGAGGCAGTCTGTTAAGTAAAATACTAATAAGAGGCTAGTTCAGGTGGGAAAGCAAGAGAATGGGGGCATTTATTATACTTTGCAGTTTATGCTTTATCGTCCCATTGACAATTTTTCATTCTGTGTTGAGGTATTTTATACAACAATGTTATGCTGAATAGGAAAAACATTTCGACTTCCCAAGGAAAAAATATTACTTTTATGAAATAATGATTAGCAATCATTTAAAGGCAAATTTAAAGTTTAAACATTTACCTTTTACACTTATTTGTATAGTTATATTAATAAATCATTAATTGCTTTGAAACATATTTATCTTTGATCATGTTACTGTGTTTATTTTGAAACCTAAATAAAATTTAAAGATGTGATTTTTTTTTCTCTATTGTATACCATGTTTTATAATCTTAATGTCTATGTCATGTTACTTGATGAAGTCTACATGTAATCTAAAATGTTAAAATATTATTTGTAGATTTAATTCGCACAAATATGTTTTAATAGCCTCTTTCTAAGGGTCCCCTTTGTTAAGCCTGTTTAGTTGAGTGTACAATGCTTTGTTTTAGCATACAGAACATGTACAGTATATACTGTATACAGTGCCAGTAGGTGGCAGCATTTGCTGCTTCGATAGATTGCATTGTGTGAAGGTATATAAGAGTGCATCAAGCAAATATATGTGTGGGGAATGACTGTAAAAGGGAATACTCTGTCCAGGAAATGGTGAGAACTGTTTTCAGAAAAGTTTTTTTTTTTTTTAACGCTGACTCCAAACAAGAAGCTACATACATAAATTGAATGCACAGCAGATGTTTACTTGCCAAAGCATTTGTATTTCTGTCCATTTCGTTTTTATACAGCTCTTTCACACAGCACAGCCCTGTCTGGCAGGTCAGGGAACCTGTTTTTATTTACATATGGCAGTGTCACTTTTACTTATAGCTCTTCTCCACCCTGTGAATGGACAATTAAAGAAGTAGCAACACACTGATGAGCACATTTTGCAGTGTTTCCTCCAGTGTTTGCAGTGTTTCCTTCAGTGTTTGCAGTGTTTCCCCCTTATCTGTACATGTGAGATAAACACTTTATCTAGTGTTCTTCTATTGTGCTATTCAAAAAACACCCATTTAGGGCAAAAAAATATATTTTGCAGTTTTTCCTCCAGTGTTTGCAGTGTTTCCTCCATATTTGTACGTGTGAGATAAACACTTTAGATACTGTTTTTCTATTGTGCTATTATAAAAAAAATATATATATATTTAGGGCAAATAAAAAAAAATTGGTGCGTTTCCTGCATATCTGTACATGTGAGATACACCCTTTAGATACTGTTCTTCTATTGTGCTATTCAAAAAACACCCATTTAGAGCAAAAATATATATTTTGCAGTGTTTCCTCCAGTGTTTCCTCCATATCTGTACGTGTGAGATAAACACTTTAGCTACTGTTCTTCTATTGATCTATACAAAAAAAAAACATTTAGGGCAAAAAAAAATATTTTGCAGTGTTTCCTCCAGTGTTTGCAGTGTTTCCTCCATTTCTGTACATGTGAGATAAACACTTTAGCTAGTGTTCTTCTATTGTGCTATTCAAAAAACACCCATTTAGGGCAAACAAAAATATTGTGCAGTTTTTCCTCCAGTGTTTGCAGTGTTTCCTGTTTCTTTATGTGAGAGATAC
This sequence comes from Rana kukunoris, assembly GCA_029574335.1. Classification (NCBI taxonomy): domain Eukaryota; kingdom Metazoa; phylum Chordata; class Amphibia; order Anura; family Ranidae; genus Rana; species Rana kukunoris. The sequence continues at coordinate 498,893,302 of CM056049.1, read as the reverse complement.
ACACTTTAGATACGGTTTTTCTATTGTGCTATTAAATTTTTTTTTTTTTTTTTTTTTTAGGGCAAATAATTTTTTTTTGGTGCGTTTCCTGCATATCTGTATGTGTGAGATACACCCTTTAGATACTGTTCTTTTATTGTGCTATTCAAAAAACACCCAATTAGGGCAAACATATATATTTTGCAGTGTTTCCTCTAGTGTTTGCAGTGTTTCCTCCATATCTGTACGTGTGAGATAAACACTTTAGCTAGTGTTCTTCTATTGTGCTATTAAAAAAAAACACATTTAGGGCAAAAAAAAAAAAAAATTGCAGTTTTTCCTCCAGTGTTTGCAGTGTTTCCTCCAGTGTTTGCAGTGTTTCCTGCATATCTTTACGTGTGAGATACACACTTTAGATACTGGTTTTTTTTTTTGGTGCGTTTCTTGCATATCTGTACAAACAAATATATTTTGCAGTGTTTCCTCCAGTGTTTGCAGTGTTTCCTCCATATCTGTACATGTGAGATACACACTTTATCTAGTGTTCTTCTATTGTGCTATTCAAAAAACACCCATTTAGGGCAAAAAATATATATTTTGCAGTTTTTCCTCCAGTGTTTGCAGTGTTTCCTGCATATTTGTACGTGTGAGATACACACTTTAGATACTGGTTTTCTATTGTGCTATTCAAAAAAAATATCATTTAAGGCAAATAATTATTTTTTGGTGCATTTCCTGCATATCTGTACGTGTGAGATACACCGTTTAGAATGTTCTTATATTGTGCTATTAAAAAAAAAACACCTATTTTGGGCAAGATCCTACATTTGAGAAATATGAGGAGAACGTCAAATAAGGGACGTGGCCCCGGTCGTGGTGCTGCTGGTAGAGCTCCTGTTGCAGGGAGAGGACGTGGTCGATCTGTGCCAGCTACACGCACAAGTGAAACACCTTCCTCAGGTGCGAGTAGGCGACAGAACCTGCAGCGGTATTTGGTCGGGCCTAATCCGGCTTTACAAATGTTGAGGCCAGGAGCAGAACAGGTGATAGTAGATTGGGTTGCTGACAGTGCCTCCAGTTCCTTCACATTGTCTCCCAACCAGTCTTGTGCTGAAAATTCAGAGTTGGCGCCTGCAGCCGATGTCCATCAGTCTTTCACCTCACCCCCTTGCAAATCAGCCAAGCAGTCTGAGCCACAAATCATGCAGCAGTCTCTTCTGCTTTTGATGACTCTGTTAGCATGGTTTCCCAGGGCCATCCACCGAGCCCTGCCCCAGAAGTGGAGGAGATTGAGTGCACCGATGCCCAACCACTTATGTTTCAAGATGAGTACATGGGGGGACCATCACAGCACGTCTCGGATGATGAAGAAACACAGTTGCCAACTGCTGCTACTTTTGCAATTGAGCAGACCGACAAGGAGGGCAGTGGTGAAGACTGGGTGGAAGATGATGTGGAGGATGATGAGTAGAGATGAGCCGAACATACCCGCGTTCGGTTCGCACCAGAACGTTCGAACAGACCGCGGGTTCGTGCGAACATTTAGAACCCCATTGAAGTCTATGGGACTCAAACGTTCGAATTCAAAAACGATCATTTTAAAGACCAATATTCAATTTAATGTTGGAAAACATCTTTCAGAACCCGGGTCTTGCCCCAGGGAACATGTATCAATGGAAAAAAAAGTTTTAAAAATGGTTGTTTTTTCTGGAGCAGCGATTTTAATGATGCTTAAAGTGAAAAAAAATGAAAAGTTCCTTTAAGGCCTCGTACACACGATGGAATTTTTCCGCTGGAAATGGTCCGACGGACCATTTCAGCCGAAAAATCCGCTCGTCTGTAGGGGCAAACGGACGGATTCGGACTGTTTTCTCCAGCGGAAAATTTCCAAAGCATGCTTTGAAACTTTTCCGCCGGACACATGTCCGTCGGATATGTCCGCTGGTCAGTACACTCACCAGCGGACATATCCACCCGTGCAAGCGTCGTATGGATGCGACGCATACGTTGAAGTTGTTTACTTCCTGGTGCGGTGACGTGGCGGCGTCAACGTCACCGCCACATCACCGCTCTGTCTGCCGGCGGGGATTTTGATCCGATGGTGTGTACATGCCATCGGACCAAAATAGCCCAGCGGACATATCCGATGCAAACGGTCCGAGGACCGTTTGCATCGGATATGTCCGTCTGTGTGTACGAGGCCTTAATATCATACCTGCTGGGTGTCTATAGTAGTGGCACGTGTTCAGGGCTGGTGCAAGGATTTTTGACACCCTAGGCGAAACCCTATTTTGCCGCCCCCTTTGCTCCTCCCCTGACTCCACCCCCTTTGTGCTTGCCCGCACCTTTTTAATGGCTGCTAAAAAAATAAATAAAAAGTTGCTGCTTTCTCCACAAACCAAATTTCTCCTGCAATCCTCACTCCCAGCACCCTGCCATCCTGCTCCTAGCAATCCTCACTTCCAGCACCCTGCCATTCCTGCTCACAGCAATCCTCACTTCCAGCACCCTGCCATTCCTGCTCCCAGCAATCCTCACTTCCAGCACCCTGCCATTCCTGCTAACACCAATCCTCACTTCCAGCACCCTGCCATACCTGCTCCCAGCAATCCTCACTTCCAGCACCCTGCCATTCCTGCTGACACCAATCCTCACTTCTAGCACCCTGCCATTCCTGCTCCCAGCAATCCTCACTTCCAGCACCCTGCCATCCTGCTCCCAGCAATCCTCACTTCCAGCACCCTGCCATTCCTGCTCCCAGCAATCCTCACTTCCAGCACCCTGCCATCCCTGCTCCCAGCAATCCTCACTTCCAGCACCCTGCCATTCCTGCTCCCAGAAATCCTCACTTCCAGCACCCTGTCATTCCTGCTCCCAGCAATCCTCACTTCCAGCACCCTGCCATTCCTGCTCTCAGCAATCCTCACTTCCAGCACCCTGCCATTCCTGCTCACAGCAATCCTCACACCCAGCACCTTGCCATTCCACCTCCCAATATCCTGCAATCAGTTAGCCCAGCCTGCCACCTCTGTGACATGTGACATGTGACAGCTAATGCGTTTAGGTGCTATCAAACAGCAAACGTGCAGTTACAGCAAATGCTTTAAGGTGCTTTTAAACAGAACACGCGCAGTTACAGTAAATGCGTTTAGTTGCTATTAAACAGCACACGCGCAGTAAGAGCGACTGCGTTTATGTCCAATTAAATAGCCCATGTGCATTAACAGTAAATGCGTTTATATGCAAATAAATAGCAAACGTGCACTTACAGTAAATGCGCTTATGTGCTATTAAAGAGCAAACTTGCACTTACAGTAAATGTGTTTACGTGCGATTAAACAGCAAACGTGCACTTACAGTAAATGCGCTTACGTACGATTAAACAGCAAACGTGCACTTACAGTAAATGCGCTTATGGCCGATTAAACAGCAAACGTGCACTTACAGTAAATGCGCTTACGTGCGATTACACAGCAAACTTGCACGTACAGTAAATGCGCTTATGTGCTACTAAAGAGGAAACTTGCACTTACAGTAAATGCGATTATGTGCTACTAAAAAGCAAACTTGCACTTACAGTAAATGCGATTACGTGCTACTAAAGAGCAAACTTGCACTTTCAGTAAATGTGATTACGTGCTACTAAAGAGCAAACTTGCATTTACAGTAAATGCGCTTACGTGTAATTATGCAGCAAACTTGCACTTACAGTAAATGCGTTTATGTGCAAATAAATAGCAAACGTGCACTTACAGTAAGTGCGCTTATGTGCTATTAAACAGCAAACTTGCACTTACAGTAAATGTGTTTACGTGCGATTAAACAGCAAACGTGCACTTACAGTAAATGCGCTTACATGCGATTAAACAGCAAACGTGCACTTACAGTAAATGCACTTACGTGCGATTAAACAGCAACCGTGCACTTACAGTAAATGCGCTTACGTGCGATTACACAGCAAACTTGCACTTACAGTAAATGCGCTTACGTGCGATTACACAACAAAAGTGCACTTACATTAAATGCGCTTACGTGCGATTACACAGCAAACTTGCACTTACATTAAATGCGCTTATGTGCAAATACTTAGCAAACTTACACTTACAGTAAATGCGCTTACGTGCTACTAAAGAGCAAACTTGCACTTACAGTAAATGCGCTTACGTGCGATTACGCAGCAAACTTGCACTTACAGTAAATGCGTTTATGTGCAAATAAATAGCAAACATGCACTTACAGTAAATGCGCTTAAGTGCTATTAAAGAGCAAACTTGCACTTACAGTAAATGTGTTTACGTGCGATTAAACAGCAAACGTGCACTTACAGTAAATGCGCTTACGTGCGATTAAACAGCAAACGTGCACTTACAGTAAATGCACTTACGTGCGATTAAACAGCAAATGTGCACTTACAGTAAATGCGATTACGTGCGATTACACAGCAAACTTGCACTTACAGTAAATGTGCTTACGTGCGGTTACACAACAAACGTGCACTTACACTAAATGCGCTTACGTGCTACTAAAGAGCAAACTTGCACTTACAGTAAATGCGCGTACGTGCGATTACACAGCAAACGTGCACTCACAGTAAATGCGCTTACGTGCGAATACACAGCAAACTTGCACTTACAGTAAATGCGCTTACGTGCGAATACACAGCAAACTTACACTTACAGTAAATGCGCTTACGTGCGAATACACAGCAAACTTACACTTACAGTAAATGCACTTACGTGCGATTACACAGCAAACGTGCCTTTACAGTATATGCGCTTACGTGCGATTACACAGCAAACTTGCACTTAAAGCAAATGCGCTTAGGTGCAAATAAGCAGGACAATTGCAGTAACACCCAGTACGTTTAGGTGTAAACTAAACACAGCACACAGCCACAGGCAATACAACACGTTAGAGCACTGCAGCTATGCACAATCTCCTGCCTGCACTATCTCCTGCCTGACAAATACTAATAGCAGATCTAGCTAAGCTATACAGTATATAAATATATGTACAACTCCTAAGGATGTATATATATTCTCTACACACTGTAATAAAGCTAAACTGACTAGCCTGCTCTATCTAGCTAGCTAAAAAGATAATCATTCTGTCTCTCTTACTGCTCTCTTTTTTTTTTTTTTATTATTTTATTTATATCGAGGGAATTAGTCCACAAGGATTACAAACAAAGAAAATATAACAATTTAAATAGATAATAATGATATTGCTCATGCACCTACATGGATAACATAAACTTAACAGTTGTATTTATTTTCCATTTTCTTAGGGAAGTGAAAAAAAAAATATATACATATACATATATATACATACATACACATATACATACATACATATATATACACATACACATATATATATATATATATATATATATATATATATATATATATACATATACATACATACACATACATACATACACACTAATAAAAAAAAAAAAAGGGAGAAAAATAAAATAAAAATAAATAAAAATAGAAATAAAAAAGAAAGGGAGTGAGGAATATAAAGGGGGAAAAAGAAGGGAAGGGGTTTGCGGGCATGGAAGTTTAAGTATCAGTCCTTCAATACAATATTGTCCTGGTTCACTTCCCAGGTGTCATTTATGGAGCATGGTTCATATGATTCATATGAACCCACGAATGGTATGTATGGAACGATCAGTTTGACGTAGCGGACTCTCTGAGGCGTTGGCCCTCTATTGAGTACCTGAATATATTCCAGGGTTGCCAGGTATCTTTGTAATTCTCGTTTTTGTCCAGTGAGGACCAAATCCTCTAACCGACCGATTTCGTCAACCCTCCGAAGCCAAGAGGCTATAGACGGAGGATGCGGTGACTTCCAGTTGAGTGGGATACAGTGTTTGGCTGCGTCGAGAAGGTGACGGATAATTGATTTTTCATAAACTCGCATAGGGATATCAGTTACATGTAAAAGAAAAAAGGCCGGGTCTTCCGGGATCGTACAATCCGTGAATTGTTGTACAATTCCACGAACCCCCTCCCAGAACCCCCTAATACGGGGGCATGACCAAAATATACGTAAAAGAGTACCCCTATTATTCTGGCACCTCCAACAAAGATCTGAGGACGTCGGGAATAGTTTATGTAAAAGGGCAGGGGTCCTATACCAACGTGTAAAAAGTTTATAGTTGGTTTCCTGATACTTAGAGCACCTGGAAGACTTATGAGTTAACTGAATTATCCGGTCTTTCTCGTTCGAGGTAAAATGACGGTCTAAGTCTCTCTCCCATTTCAATAGAGTCGGGGGTTGGTGGTCTCCCTGAGGTGTTATCAATACAGCATACATCAGAGATAATGTATGGGCAATCGTCCCAGTCTTTGAGCAAAGCTCTTCTATAGTCGTAAGTGGGTATTGCAAAACGTCAGGGGGGGGTGGGATGGTCTTAAGAAAATGACTTAACTGCAAAGCTCTCATAAAGTCTAGTTTAAACTGACCGTTAGGGTCCACCAGCTCAGAATACGTCCTCCATCTACCCAAAATACTAAATTGAGACGCCTGGTGAACTCCTGCTTCCCGTAGTTTGCGAAAAATCCTATCATGTAGGCCTGGTCCAAATTGGGGATGACCTATCACAGGTCTCATTGGAGATTCGCGCGTCGAGAAGGGGGGTCCCGATAACAGGCGCGCACACTCTCCAACCGTATTACCTATTAGTGGGTGTTGCTTAACTTTATGTGGTAAGGCTGTATAACACCAGGGAGCTCTGATAAGAGGGATTTCACTGTGGTCTTGTTCCAGCTGCGTCCACAGTTTGATGTCCTTATGCCTATTCCAGTCGAGAAGTCTACTAAGGTGGCATGCTTGATAATAAAGACGCATATCTGGTAATGCCAACCCCCCGTGTGATTTAGGTAGTGAAAGTGTCGCCCTACTCAGTCGTGGGTGTTTCCCTGACCATAGGAAACGAGTAAAAATAAAATAAATTTGTTTAAAGAAATTCCTAGGAATATGAATTGGAAGGGCTTGCATATGATAAAGAAGTTTAGGGAGCACTGCCATTTTAAGAATATTACAGCGGCCCAGCCGGGAGTGAAGACCACTACTCCATTGGTCCAGCGACTGTTGAATTGTCTTCAAAAGAGGTGGGAAGTTTAACTTAAAAACTTGGGAAAAGGACGTAGGTATATGAATACCAAGATACAACAAAGCCGTATCTGTCCATTTCAGGTGAAAGCTATCTCTAAGTCTAATAAGTTGAGTAGGTGGAATCCCTATGCCCATTGCCTCTGATTTATTATAGTTGATCTTAAAATTAGAAAGCTGACCATATAATTCGAATTCGTGTAACAGATTTGGCAGGGAGGTCATAGGGTTTGTAAGGGTGAACATCAGATCATCAGCGTAGGCACAGATTTTATATTGCCTTTCGTTCACTCCTATACCTGTAATATTTGGATTCAGTCGGATGTGGCACAAGAAGGGTTCCAGAGAGAGTGCAAACAGGAGGGGTGATAAGGGACAGCCCTGTCTAGTGCCGTTGGTAACTGTGAAGGTCTCTGAGAGAACCCCATTAGCTCTAACACTGGCTGTAGGTTCAGTGTAAGCTGCAGTTATCCAACGAAGCATCTTACTCCCCAGGCCTATATATCGCAGCGTCTCAAACATGAACGCCCAATTGACCCGGTCGAACGCCTTTTCGGCGTCCGTCCCAAGGAAAAGACATGGTGTTTTTTTATCTACTGCAATGTGTAACAGGTTTAAGAGTTTAGTGGTATTGTCTCTGGCTTCCCTAGTCGGGACAAAACCTACCTGATCTAAATGAATGAGAAACGTTAGATTTTGAGGAAACAGTGAATTGCGTCTTACATACCACATATAGTAAACTCCATAGGTCAAAAAAAAATCATTACCTCAACAAATTGTCCAGGAATTCAGAATCTTTTATGGTTCTTTATACAACTTGAGTGTACCTACCCCCGCACATGAGGTTATGGTGTCATATTTGTCCCAATCTGCTATGCCTTTATTGCAGCCTGAAACACGTGAGCTTTTGGAAGACCCTATCACGTTGACCGAACTTCAACAAGCCTTAGATAGTACGAAACCGGGCAAAGCCCCGGGACCAGATGGTCTTTCTATTGCATATTACAAGGCCCTGTTTCCTTTTTTAGGACATCGTTTAGTAGACCTGTTTAATGGCCCGGGTAAAGTCTTCCACAAAACTACATTACAAGCACAGATATTGGTTATTCCGAAGGAAGGCAAAGACCCAAACCAATGCGGGAGCTATCGGCCGATCTCTCTTCTTAATACTGACTTTAAGTTATTTACTAAAATCCTGGCCGTTAGACTCCAACAGCATCTGACTGCTCTCTTTAACAAAGCCGGAACACACTACACGAGGCCGCCCGGAAGGCGGCCTTTTATAGTGTGGGGCGTGTGCTAAAGCCCTGAGCCATAATTTGCCAAAGCACCCAGGCTTTGGCCAATTATGGCTCTTCGTTTTTTGGGCGCTGCGATTGGCCAAGCATGCGGGGTCATGGTGCATGCTTGGCCAATCATCAGTGAATTATGGGCCTACGCGCGTCACTCGAATTTGGCGTGAACGACCCGTTTTGTTCGGTTTTCGACTAATGATCGAACAGGCAATGTAGTTCGGAGGAAGAGGCAGTGGTCGCACAGAGCCACCAGCACACCAGAAGAGGGAGCAGGGTGCAAAAGCTGAGTGTCCGTCCCCTAGACAGTATGCCTGCTACTGCCCAACACAGCAAGGGACCGAGCACACCAAAGCCAGGTCCAAGGAGTTCCCTAGCGCGGCAGTTCTTCACACAATGTGCTGATGACAAGATATGAGTGGTTTGCACGCTGTGCAATCAGAGCCTGAAGCGAGGCATAAATATTCTCAACCTGAGCACAACCTGCATGACCAGGCTTCTAAGTGCAAAGCACGAGCTGCAGTGGAGTAGACACCTCAAAAACCAAGAAAGGTCTCTGGCTCCTCCTGCTTTCTCTTCTGCTTCATTCTCGGCCTCTTCATCCACCTCTGTAGTGACAGTGGCACCTGCCATCCCGCAATCAGAGGATCGGCAAGCAACACTACCACCTGGGTCACCAAACATCTCCACAATGCCCCATGGAAGCATTTAGCTCTCTATCTCCCAAACACTGGAGCGGAAGAGGAAGTACCCCCCTACCCACCGGCGATCCCTGGCCCTGAATGCCAGCATTTTAAAATTCCTGGCCTTTGAAATGCTCTCATTCCGTCTGGTGGAGACGCAGAGTTTTAAAAGCCTGATGGCATAGGCTGTCCCACAGTACGTTGTGCCCAGCCGCCACTACTTTTCCAGGCGAGCCATCCCTTCCCTGCACAACCAAGTAGGGGACAAAATCAGGTGTGCACTGCGCAACGCCATCTGTGGCAAGGTCCACCTAACTACAGATACTTGGACCAGTAAGCATGGTCAGGGACGTTATATCTCCCTAACAGCACACTAGGTAAATGCAGTGGCGGCTGGGCCTGAGGTGGATAGCAGTTTGGCGCATGTCCTTCCACCACCGAGGATTGCAGGGAGCTTATTTTTTCCTCCTGTTGCTAACTCCTCCTACTCTGCTTCCTCATCCTCTACCGCCTCCTCATCCGGTCAGCGTAACACATTCACCGCCAACTTCCGCACAGCCATGGGTAAACGACAGCAGGCAGTTCTAAAACTTGCCTGTTTGGGGGAAAAACCCCACACCGAGTTGTGGAGAGACATGGAACAACAGACCCGATGAGTGGTTGGCGGCAGTGAGCCTCAAGCCGGGCCTGGTGGTGTGCGATAATGGGCGAAATCTTGTAACAGCTCTGGGCTAGACAGTTTGACACACATTCCTTGCCTGGCGCATGTGCTGAATTTGGTGGTGCAGAGGTTCCTTAAAACTTATCCCGATATGCCACAGCTGCTGCAGAAAGTGCGGGCCGTCTGTGCGCACTTTTGGCGTTCTCACGCTGCTGCTGCTCGCCTGTCAGCGCTGCAGCGTAACTTTGGCCTTCCCGCTCACCGCCTCATATGTGACGTGCCCACAAGGTGGAACTCCACCTTGCACATGCTGGCCAGACTGTGCTAGCAGCAGCAGGCGATAGTGGAGTTTCAGCTGTAGCACGCACGCGTGAGTCGCTCTGCGGAACAGAACCACTTCACCACCAATAACTGGGCCTCCATGCAAGACCTGTGTGCCTTGTTGCGCTGTTTCGAGTACTCCACCAACATGGCCAGTGCCGATGACGCCGTTCTCAGCGTTACTATCCCAGTTCTATACCTCCTTTAAAAAATGCTTTGGGCGATGATGGAAGAGGATGTGGCACAGGAGGAGGAGGAGGAGGAATCTGGATAGTTTCCAAGGCTTTCAGGGCAGTCATTCACAAGTGGCTCCGAGGGTGGGTTCCTGCACCAACAAACGCCAGGTCCACAATTGTCCAGCAAGGGCACAGTTCTGGAGGATGACGAGGTGGAAGATGAGGAGGAGGAGATGGAGGAGGAGGAACCATATTCACAGCAGGGTGGTACCCAGACCAGCTCATGGCCATCACTGGTGCGTCGCTGGGGGGATACAGAGGACACAGACGATACACCTCCCACAGAGGACAGCTTTTCGTTGCCTCTGGGCAGCCTGGCACACATGAGTGATTACATGCTGCAGTGTCTCCGCAACGACCGCCGTGTTGCCCACATTTTAACAGGTGCTGATTACTGGGTGGCCACGCTGCTGGATCCCTGTTACAAGGACAATGTACCGTCCTTAATTCCCTCACTGGAGAAGATGCAGAGATGCAGTACAAGCGCACGCTGGTAGACGTGGAATTCCCACCTGACAGCGGGGGCAGAGTGGAAGCACAAGGCGAAGGCAAAGGAGGAAGAAGAGGTCACCAACGCAGCTGGGGCACCGCCAGCACGTCAGAAGGCAGGTTTAGCATGGCCGAAATGTGGAAAAGCTTTGTCAGCACGCCACAACAAACAGCACCACCAGCTGATATGGAACGTCTTAGCAGGAGGCAGATTTCACCAACATGGCGGAGCAGTATGTGTGCACACGCTTACACGTACTGAATGACGGGTCTGCCCCCTTAAACTTCTGGGTCTCCAGATTGGGCAAATGGCCTGAGCTTGCCCTTTACGCCTTGGAGGTGCTGACCTGCCCTGCAGCCAGTGTATTATCTGAACGTGTATTTAGCACGGCAGGGGGCGTTATCACAGACAAGCGCAGCCGCCTGTCCAGAGCCAATGTGGACAAGCTCACGTTCATTAAAATGAACCAGGCATGGATCCCACAGGACTTGTCCGTACCTTGTGCAGAATAGACACGTATACCGGCCTTACCCAGCCATTCTTGTATTTGTATTTCTTGTATAAGGGGTGTACCCTTATTTAAAAAAAAAAAACCTGTGTTGGCTACCTCGTCCTCCTCCACCGCCACTCCCACCTACACCGCCAACATCCACCGCCACCTCAACCACCTACTCCATATGGACCTTGTCCTCCTAGGTCAAGATTTGTCTATTTTATTTTTTTATGTATTTTATGTTATTTTAAGTTATTTCTCTATCCACATTTGTTTGCAGAGTACTTGCCATGCTCTTACCAACATTTTGCTGCCATTTGCAGCCCTCTAGCCATTTCCATTCGTTTTTTAGAGACATTTTAGTACTGAAAAGTTTGGGTCCCCATTGACTTCAATGGGGTTTCCGGTTTAAGTTCGGGTCCCGAACCCAGACTTTTTTCCAAAGTTGGGCCGAACCCGTCGAACCCGAACATCCGAGTGTCCGCTCAACTCTAATAAGCAGCATTCTATTTGTCAAGCGTGATTATTTTTCAGAATGAAATGTAATAACTATCCCTGTGCTACCCTAACCCAAATGTAAGGCCGCGTACACACGACTAAACAAATCTGATGAAAATAGTCGGACAGACCGTTTTCATCGGATATGTCTGCTGGGCTATTTTGGTTTGATCAGTGTACACACGATCAAACCAAAATCCCCGCGAACAGAGAGCGCGGTGACGTGGCGGTGACGTTGACGCTGCCACGTCACCACTCCAGGAAGTAAAATACTTCCACGCATGCGTCAAATCCATTCGGCGCATGCAGAAGATTTTTGTCCGCTGGTTAGGCGTACTAACCAGCGGACATGTCGGACAGACGGGTTTCCAGCAGACAAGTTTTAAAGCATGCTTTAAAACTTGTCTGCTGGAAAAACCTGTCTGCTCGCCCGTACACACGATCGGATTCGTCTGCTGAAACGGTCAGATAAATTCGATCGCGTGTACGCGGCCTAATACACTATGGGCCAGATTCAGCAAGACTTGCGCTGGAGTAATTCGATATGCGCCGCGTAACTGTGATTATGCGCCGTCGTTTCTATGTGGCCGTACCCACCAAACTAGATGCGACAAAAAACGGGCCATTTCCGATCGGCTTAACTTTCCGACACCAGAGTATCGTCAGCGCATAATTTCGCTTGGCGCATCAGTCGCGCCTATTGATTTCCCCTGCAAATATGCAAATGAGGGATATTTCCCGATTCGCGAACGGATTAGCACCATACGCTGGCTATATGCGCCGCGCGTATCTCGTCCGTCCGACGCAGTTATTTCTACAAATAGCTGCTTTATCTTTACTCCAGGCGGCCACAGGTCAGCAGGAGAGCAGCTACAGCAGCGTTACAGACGATAAGAGCTAGCTGAGCACCCCCACTTGCAGGACAACACCTCTGTCCATGCTTGTCTGTCAACTTTTACAGCCATGGAGGAAGACATCATAGGTCTCCATAGCCAAGATGACGGCTGACAGCTCCTGGCCTTTAGAGTTCAGCTTTCTCCTGTGTGTTTGCGGGGAACGGGAGCAGCCATCTCAGAACAAAAGTAACTTCACTGCGGGGAGGGGGAACAGGATATACTTTAGTGCCGGAATGGCGCATCTACGGGCGCATTTAAACGCCCAGCGGAACGCATTGCGCTGACGTTTCCCGTGAAGTGGTGCCGACGGAAGTTGTGAGCATGCGCACAAGGGGGCGAGTGGAGCCTCCCTCACTGCGCATGCTCCGTGGATGATGCGCTGAACGTAAGCCTCTGCGCTGGGCTCCGCCCATCATTTACATATGATCACACCCACTTCCACTTGCGTCGGGTTACGCCAGCGCATTATCGTTACTCTGGCGCAAGTTTAGGAGCAAGTGCTATGTGAATAACAGTACTTGCGCCAAAAGTGTCGGCGGAGTAACGTAAATGAGAAACGTTACTCCAAAGTAAAGAAGCGCCCATCTACCTGAATCTGGCCCTATATTACCAAAAGTATTGTGATGCCTGCCTTACACGCACATGAACTTTAATAGCTCCCAGTCTTAGTCTGTAGGGTTCAATATTGAGTTGGAGCAGCTATAACAGCTTCAACTTTTCTGGGAAGGCTGTCCACAAGGTTTATATATACTTTATATATACTTTTACATACTTTACATGCACAAGAACTTTAATGGCATCCCAGTCATAGTCCATAGGGTTCAATATTGACTTGATCCACCCATTGCAGCTATAACAGCTCATCTTGGAAGGCTGTCCACAAGGTTTAGTAGTGTGTCTATGGGGATTTTTGACCTTTCTTCCAGAAGCGCATTTGTGAGGTCAGACACTGATTTTGGATGAGAAGGCCTGGCTCGCAGTCTCTGCTCTAATTCATCCCAAAGGTGTTCTATCAGGTGGAGGTTAGGACTCTGTGCAGGCCAGTAAAGTTCCTCCACCTCAAACTCGATCATCCATGTCTTTATGGACCTTGCTTTGTGCACTGGTGCGCACTCATGTTGGAACAGGAAGGAGCCATCCCCAAACTGTTCCCACAAAGTTGGGAGCATGAAATTGTCCAAAATGTCTTGGTATGCTGATGCCTTAAAAGTTCCCTTCACTGGAACTAAGGGGCCAAGTCCAACCCCTGAAGAAAAAAAACTCACACCATAATTCCCCCTCCACCAAATGATTTGGACCGGTGTACAAAACAAGGTCCATAAAGACATGGATGAGTGAGATTGGGGTGGAGGAACTTGACTGATCTGCACAGTCCTGACCTCAACCCAATAGAACACCTTTGAGATGAATTAGAGCGGAGACTGTGGGCCAGGCCTTCTCGTCCACATCAGTGCCTGACCTCACAATTGCGCTTCTGGAAGAATGGTCAAACATTCCCATAGACACACTCCTAAACCTTGTGGACAGGCTTCCCAGATTAGTGATGAGCGGAATACGCCATATTCGATTTCGCGATATTTATAAAATATCACGAATATTCGATATTAGCGAATATTTCGAAGAATATTTGCGAATATTCTTCGAAATATTCGCAAATATTCTTCGAAATATTCGCTAATATCGAATATTCGTGATATTTTATTAAAAAAAAAAAAATAAATTGCGAATTTTTGCTAATGCGAAATTTCGCGATTTTTTTTTATTTTTTTTTTTTTATAAAATATCAGGAATATTCGATATTTACGAATATTCGGTATATTTTATAAAAAAAAAAAAAAGCGAAATTTCACATATGCGGTCGCGAATATTCGTTAATATCGAATATTCGTGATATTTTATAAAAAAAAAAATTGCGAAATTTCGCTAATGCAAAATTTCGCTATTGCGAAATTCGCGAATGCAAATTTTATTGCAAAATTTATTGCGAAATTTATTGCGAAATTTGAAAAATACGAATATTCGAAATAGCGAATATTCGCCGCGATATTCGAGATATTCGCGAATACTCGAATATGCAATATTCGTAGCGAATATTCGCAATGCGAATATTCGCAATGCGAATATTCGTGAGCAACACTATCCCAGATAAGCTGTTATATCTGCAATGGGTGGACCAACTCAATATTGAACCCTAAGGACTAAGACTGGGATGCCATTAACCACCTGCCGAAAAATAACGGCAGCAAGGTGGTTGCTTAACTCTGGGATCACGTTATATAACGTGATTCCAGAGTCGTGATTCCTCTGGACCCGGCGGGTCACGGATCACGGTAAATCGCCGCTGATCAGATGTAAACAGACCGGCGTCATTTGATGACGCCGGTTCCTCCCTCTCCTCTCTGTACCGATCGGTACAGTGTGAGAGGAGAGGGGAGGGAGCGGATGGCAGCGCCAGTGCTGCGGGCTGGATCTGTGACAAATGTAGTCACAGATCCGTCCATCCCTCCCTCCCTCCTCAGCCATCCCTGCTGCACATACTCTGCAATGCTGGGCAATACTCTGGGGGGGCAATACTCTGGGGGGGCAATACTCTGGGGGGGGCAACACTCTGGGGGGCAACACTCTGGGGGGCAATACTCTGGGGGGCAATACTATGGCAATACTCTGGGGGGCAATACTCTGGGCATACTCCGCAATACTCTGGGCATACTCCGCAATACTCTGGGCATACTCCGCAATACTCTGGGCATACTCTGCAATACTCTGGGCATACTCTGCAATACTCTGGGCATACTCTGCAATACTCTGGGCATACTCCGCAATACTCTGGGCATACTCCGCAATACTCTGGGCATACAGCTCCCCTGTCCCCGTGAGCTCGCATGCAGAAGCGAACGCATACGCAAGTCCCGCCCACATATGAAAACGGTGTTCAAACCACACATGTGAGGTATCGCTGCGAACGTTAGAGCGAGAGCAATAATTTTGGCCCTAGACCTCTTCTCCAACTAAAATGATGTAACCAGTAAAAATATTTAAAGCGTCACCTATGGGGATTTTTAAGTCGCAAAGTTTGGCGCCATTCCACGAGCGTGTGCAATATTGAAGGGTGACATGTTGGGTATCTATTTACTCACATGTAGTAATACTGCCCCCGCTCCAAATGCACGTACCAAATAGTTAATAAACACAGGCACTTAATAGTGTAGCGTTGCCTTCCTACCGGTTCCGATTCCCCAAGGGCGGATCTATACGACGATCCGGAAGTGACGCGTGCGTTCCACGGGTGGTTCATCCAGGAAGGAGGAAGGAGATCTGCACATCGTGCTGTAAACGCTATCTCCTGGGGAATCGGAACCGGTAGGAAGGCAACGCTACACTATTAAGTGCCTGTGTTTATTAACTATTTGGTACGTGCATTTGGAGCGGGGGCAGTATTATTACATGTGGGTTTTTATGTTACATCAATAAACGATATTGCACTATTTGGAGCATTCTCTGTGCTTTATCCAATATATGTGGAACACCAAACCTACTGAGCCCAGCTATAGAGACGGGAGATCGAGTGAAAGATACCCATTATTGCCTTGATTATTAGATCCTCTGGTGAGTGAGTACCCCGAATGGGGAGTGTGTCCCACTTGTGGTGTCCTTTCTCTGGGAAGAGGTGTAGGATCCTCCTACTTTTATCTTCACTTATTGATGAGATCTTCTGCCATCATACAATTGCCATTCATGAAGTTGGACATTTAAACCAACATCTCAGCGCTGTTTATCATTTTGGACATTTTTTGTTCTTTTTATGATCTTTATTTTATATATCTATCTAACTGGCTTTGACTGGTTAGATTTTAAATAGCTGCTTATCTGTTTCCTTTTGATATAAATTGGATTCTAGAAATATAATTTTGCAATTTTCTGCTATCTAATTTTGCTGCATAATTAACAGGTTCTTCTGTGACCAGTTTTTTCTATATTCAGAAGTTAATACGCACTGAGGCGCTGAGCGGTGACACTAGGCCTGGTGTTACTCTTCCTTTTCTATCTATTTACTCGGCGTAACTTCATCTTTCATATTATGCAAAAACATTGGGCTAAATTTAATGTTTTTTTTTTTCAAAAGCACAAAACTGTTTTATTTCCAAAAAAAATGTGTTCGAAAAATTGCTGTGCAAATACCATGCGCGATAAAAAGTTGCAACAACCGCCATTGTATTCTCTAGGGTCTTTGCTAAAAAAAGCATATATAATGTTTTGGGGTTCTATGTAATTTTCTAGCAAATAAGTGTTGATTTTTCCATGTAGGAGAGGAATGTCAGAATTGGTCTGGGTGCTCCAGAACGCCTGATGGCGTTCCCTGCATGTTGGGACTCTGTATGTGGCCATGCTGTGTAAAAGTCTCACACATGTGGTATCGCCATACTCGGGAGGAATAGCAGAATGTGTTTTGGGGTGTAATTTGTGGTATGCATATGCTGTGTGTGAGAAATAACCCGCTAATATGAAAATTTTGTGGAAAGAAAATAAAAATGAAAAAAATCTTGATTTTGCAAAGAATTGTGGGAAAAATGACAACTTCAAAAAACTCACAATGCCTCTTTCTAAATACCTTGGAATGTCTTCTTTCCAAAAAGGGGTCATTTGGGGGGTATTTGTACTTTTCTGGCATGTTAGGGTCTCAAGAAATGAGAGAGGCTGTCAGTACATCAGGTGTGATCAAATTGATCAATTTTCAGTAACTGGTACCATAGCTTTTAGACCCTATAACTTTCACCCAGACTAAATAATATCTAAAAAAAATGTGTTTTGTTACCAAAGATATGTAGCAGTATACATTTTAGGCCAAGTTTATGAAGAAAAATTACTTTTTTGCAAAATGTTATAATAGAAATGAAGAAAAATTCATTTTTTTGCAAAATTTTCGTTCTTTTTTCATTTATAGTGAAAAAAATAAAAACCGCAGAGGTGATAAAATACCACCAAAAGAAAGCTCTATTTGTGGGAAAAAAAGGACAAAAATTTCATTTGGTTACAGTGTTGTATGACTGAGTTATTGTCATTCAAAATGTGAGAGCACCGAAAGCTGAAAATTGGTCTGGTTATTAAGTGGGTTTAAGTGCCCAGTAGTCAAGTGGTTAAAGTTCACGTGTGTGTAAAAGCAGGTGTCACAATACTTTTGGTAATAAAGTGTATATATAAAAAAAAAAACATTTTTTAAAGATTTATTCTTCATAATTGTCGTAATTGCATACAAATGAAATGTATTCATCATATAAACTCTAATGCCGCGTACACACGATCATTTTTTGTGATGAAAAAAACGAAGTTTTCTGTGAAGTAAAAAATGAAGTTTTTGAAACGTCACTTTTCAAAGACGATGTTGCATACACACCATCGTTTTTTTCACAAAAAGCGAGGTTACGTTCACCACACTTTTCCATTGAAGCTCGCTTCATAACTAGCTTCTGGGCATGCGCGGGTTGAAAAACGTCGTTTTAAACGACGTTTTTGCTACACACGGTGACTTTCCTGACGCATTCATGGCAGCACACACTGGGTTGTGACTCCGCCCCCACAACCTGACAGGATTGGTTAGCTATAAATTTGATTAGGAGACACCCGGCATCATTCTCTTTTTTTATCCTCACCTGAACAGGACATGGACGTACAGCTTGTCTCCTACCGCTATCGCCCCAGCAGGTTCAGCCTCTCCTGTTTGGAAGTCCCCCCTGTACAGTCTCTAAAGGAGCTCTATGGGGGGAGCCCCGCTCTGGTGGTCTCAGGGGTTAAATCCCGGCAATACCTGGCTCTACACAAGCTCTAAATGAGCTTATATATTTGGCATGGCTCCCCTTAGGTCCGGTGGCTATATATCTCCTTGGCTGGCTATTTTTTTTACATTTACTCGAAAACCTTTTTTTCTCCCTCGCTCTCACCTTTTAATTCAGCAGGCTTGCTGGGCTCTGCTGTCCCACGTCTCTCTGCTCCGCCGCGCCCCCCCTTGGCCGCTCTGCGCATGCGCGCAGCAGAGCTATGAGGTCGGCAGTCTCTCCTGCCCTCATCCAAAATGGCGACGGGCCGCGAGCGGCGCTTCTGCGCATGCGTGATGACGTCATCAGCGCCGCGACGGCGGCGCCAGATTTAAATAGCTCTTTTTTTCTTTTTCCTCTCAAGGCTGCTGCTTTGCCCCAATTCTTCTGGAATTTTCGCCCTAGGTGACTGAGTACCTTCCCCCTCTTGGGAACAGTTCTTCCCTCACCTTTTTCTAACCCTTTTTCCACCCTTTTGCCTCCTCCAGCTGCTGCTTCTAAAACTGTGTCAGTACACTTCATGGAGCCCACTGCCCTAGCAGACCACTGCCAACAAACGAGGTATGGAGGCCGTCATAGGGTAAGTACTGAAGAGACAAAAAGAGAGCCGGCCACTAAGCACTGCTTTTTTTCTTGCAGTCCCACCAGGCCCAGAGATGCAAGCCCACGGCGCAGGGAGAGATCCAGGCAGACATCAAGCAGGAGGTCCCGCAGAAGCCGATCAAGATCTTCCTCCCGCTACCATCGGTCTAGACATAGCCGATCACGCCGCAGCCGATCTCGCCACAGCAGGTCTCACCGGAGACGGTCCCCCTCATTGCACCGCGAACGCCACCATACCCGTCCTGCGGCTAATGCCTGCTGGGTGTGCGGTGCTATTGCATTGCCAGGAAAATTAGCCTGTCCCACCTGTCTTAAAGAGGCAGTCGGAGAGACAGAGGCGGACGCCAGGATAGCTAAAGACATTGCTCAAGAGCCGGTACGAGAATCAAGCTGGACTTTGGTCCCTACGGCCAGTGACGATCCCACCCCTGGCACCTCATTAGCTTTCGGCCCTTACGCCCAGCTAGCGGGGAACCTATCCGATCATGAAGAGCATGAGATGAGATCGGGATTTGACTTTAGCCTAGTTGAACCCTTTGCACGCTCTGTTAAAGAGACCATAGGCTGGGAGGAACCTGTAGCAGAACCAAAGGTTGGGAAGTATTTTCCTGAATTAAGGAAGGATCCCGAACTGTTTCCCTTCATAGAGGAATTGGAAGATCTCATTAAAGATGAGTGGGAAAAACCTGATAAACGACCTGGTCTCTCTAATAAACTCGCCAAGCTATACCCTCTAATGGAGTCTAAAGTTTCTTCCCTTATCAACCCTCCGGTTGTGGACTCGTCCCTGATGCGGCTCGCCCGACATGTCACTCTACCAATAGAGGACGCAGTCTCGTTCCGAGACGTTCTTGACCGCAGGATGGACTTGGAGTTGAAGAAAGCTTACTCTTCAGCAGGGGGAGCATGTAGACCAGCTATTGCCACAGCTGCTGTTGCCAGGGCCATGTCCACATGGGCAGCCAACGCAGAGAAGTCTCTCCTAGAGGGCACCGACCTGGAGGAAGTGATATCGTCTTTACAAGAGATCAGGCTAGCGGGAGACTTCGTGGCAGGAGCCTCAGTAGATATCATCCGTTCCTCGGCTCGTTCCATGTTTGCTTCGGTAATGGCCCGCAGAGCCCTATGGCTGAAACCCTGGGTCGCCGACGCGACCTCTAAAACCAATTGGTGTAAAATACCATATGATGGCATAAACCTGTTCGGCGCAAAATTAGACTCGGCGATCTCCAAAGTTACGGGAGGAAAATCAGGGCTTATCCCCTCTGACAGGAGGCCTAAGCCCCAGAGGGGGCCTACCTTCAGGCATAATCTGCCTGATAGATACAGAGAAGCCAGAGCCTATCGTCCAGGCAGGGAATTCAGAAGAGATAGGAGAACTACTCGCCCCCCCTTTGCTCGGGCTCAGAAGACCAGGCCATTTCCACAGGAGATCAGCAAAAGTCCTTTTGAAAGCTTGCCTGCCCACCCAGCTCAGGTGGGCGCCAGGCTCAGGAAATTCGCGCAAGTTTGGTCAGAGCACATAGAAGACCCATGGGCCCTTTCCACGATCAAACTAGGCCACAGATGGAACTTCATGGGGGCATTGCCTCACAGGGTCTTCCAACCCACCAAAATTCCTTCCTCCCTGCACAAGCGAAAACTTCTCATTCAATACGTCTCAGATCTAATCCGAAAGGAAGCAGTCATGGAAGTTCCTTCTCACCAAAGGGGCAGGGGGTTTTATTCCCCTCTATTTTTGGTGCGAAAAAAATCAGGGGATCTTCGCCCCGTATTGGACCTCAAACGCCTCAACAAGAGAATCCAGATAGAGGCTTTCAAGATGGAGAGTCTCCAGTCTATCCTTCTAGCAGTGAACCTAGGAGATTGGATGCTGTCTGTCGACCTGTCGGACGCTTACCTTCACGTGCCAATCTACCCAGCCTTTCAGAAATACCTGCGCTTTTCCATCAGCCAGCACCACTTTCAGTTCCGATGCCTACCCTTCGGCATCTCTTCAGCACCCAGGACGTTCACAAAAGTCCTCCTCCCGCTCATAGCACTCCTCAGGAAGAGGGGCTTGCGGGTTCATCATTACTTGGACGACATACTGCTCCTGGCAGCAAATCGAGAGACTCTCCTCCTCCAGCGGAAGATCCTAATCACAACCCTTCAGAACTTCGGGTGGTTAATCAATTGGCAGAAGAGCAGCCTCCAACCTTTACAATTGATGACATTCCTCGGAGCAGAGATGGACACGAAGCAGAACAGGGTGCAACTGCCCCTAGAAAAGGTGCAACCCCTAGCTCGGAAGGTACGAAGTCTACTATCCTCCGGATCCAAATCAGCCAGAACCTGCCTCAGCATGCTGGGCTCTATGTCCTCAACCATACCTATGATCCAGTGGTCCCAGTGGCAAATGAGATCCTTACAAAACACCCTTCTCAGTCAATGGGATGGAGCCTCAATGCACCAACCCATCAATATCCCCAGCCAGGTGCGTCTCAACCTTCTTTGGTGGACTCAGTCTTCCAATCTCAGGAGATTCAGACCTATAGCCCCTCCGAGTCCGGAGGTCGTGACATCAGATGCCAGCGAGAAGGGCTGGGGAGCTCACTACCAGGATCAGACGGCCCAGGGACGGTGGCACTTTCCTGCTCGGGGAGTGGTCTCAAATATTCTGGAGCATCGGGCAGCGTTCCAAGCCCTCTTAGCATTTGCGCCTCTTCTGCAAGGGAAGTCCGTCCTAATCCGGATGGACAACAGGGTGGCGGTGGCCTATATCCAGAGGCAAGGCGGTACCCGAAGCCGCACATTATTGGAGGAGGTTCTCCCCATAATGAAGTGGGCCCAAGCACATCTCTCGGACCTGCGGGCGGTTTACGTTCCAGCGGCTCAGAATACGCTAGCCGACTTTCTAAGCAGGGAACTTTGGTCAAACAACGAGTGGTCCTTGAACCTCCGGGAGTTCTCTATTCTGACGGAGGCCTGGGGGGTCCCAGAGATCGACCTAGCAGCAACACCAGCCAATACCAAGTGCTCAAGATTTCTATCCAGAGTGCCATTTCCGACAGCGGAAGGGACAGATTGCCTTCTCCACCCATGGGACTTCAACCTGGGGTACGTCTTTCCCCCGACTCCCCTGATAGCGAGATTCCTATGCCGACTCCGGAGATCATCAGCGACAGTAATTGCGGTAATACCGTTTTGGCCAAGGAGGCCGTGGTTCACAACTCTCTTACAACTCAATACCCGACCTCCAATTCATCTTCCAGCATCACCAGACCTCCTACACCAAGGTCGGTTCCTCCATCCAGCCCCCGACAGGCTCCACTTGACAGCCTGGAGGTTGAGAGGGCTAGATTAAGGGAACAGGGATGTTCCCAGGCAGTCATAGCAACTTTGATGCAAGCCAGGAAGGTTTCCACTAACACCGTTTATACCAGAATTTGGGAAAAGTTCTCCCACTTGGCACAACTTAAAGGTTGGAATCCTATCTCGCCAGAGCCTTACCAGGTCCCGGAGTTCCTACAAATGGGAATCGACAAAGGTCTAAGCTCTAGCACCCTAAAGGTACAGATCTCCGCTCTGTCTGCAAAGACTGGCACCAGATGGACCCTGCACCCTTTAATCACCCAGTTCGTACAAGCTTGTATAAAGATCAGGCCCCCAAGAAGACCATCCTTTCCGGCCTGGGACCTTTCACTGGTTTTGGAAGTACTATCCAATCCTCCTTTTTTTCCACTCAGCTCAATCTCCTTATGGGACCTGACCCTAAAACTGTCCTTCCTCATTGCTGTAGCTTCAGCTAGGAGAGTGTCGGAGCTACAGGCTCTCATGTCTAAAGAACCATATTTAGTTTTCCTGCCAGACAGGGTGGTGTTGAGGCCTTCTGATCGTTTCCTCCCTAAAGTTACCTCGGCCTTCCACTATGGTCAGGACATCATCTTGCCATGCCTTACTAACGAAGTTGGTGAGCCTCATGCCTTGGACATTAAGTCTACACTTTCCAGCTACCTGTCGGCTACCGTCCACCTTCGGTCAACGGACACCCTCTTGATTATACCTCACGGAGCCAGGCGGGGTCAGGCAGCCACTTCCCGGACTATCGCCTCTTGGCTAGTCAAGACTATAGGAAAGGCATACTCTACTCAACAACGGGAGATTCCGGAAGGCATCAAAGCGCATTCAACCAGGGCAGTGGCGACCTCTTGGGCAGCATATTGCGGGGTCTCGTCAGAAACCATCTGCAGGGCAGCAACCTGGTCCTCCAGGCATACCTTCATCTCCCACTACAGAGTGGACGCAGCTCTTCTGGCTACAGCGGAGTTTGGCAGATCTATCTTCAGGGCCAATTCTTCTGCTCTCTAGGAAATAAATACTTTGCATTGAACCCTCCCGACTGGCGAGTTATTTCCCAGTGTGTGCTGCCATGAATGCGTCAGGAAAATGGAAAATTGTATACTCACCTTTCCGTAATTTTCCTTTCCTGACGCATCTTCATGGCAGCACACAACTGCCCACCCTGTTGTTCAATGATGATATTTACGGAGAATGATGCCGGGTGTCTCCTAATCAAATTTATAGCTAACCAATCCTGTCAGGTTGTGGGGGCGGAGTCACAACCCAGTGTGTGCTGCCATGAAGATGCGTCAGGAAAGGAAAATTACGGAAAGGTGAGTATACAATTTTCCATTTTTTGTGAAACAAAAAACGACGTTTTGAAAAACGACACAAAAAATTCAAGCATGTCGGAATTTTTTTTTGGTCGTTTTTTTTGAAGACAAAAAACGACGTTTTGCCCACACAAGATCAATTTAAATGACGTTTTAAAAAACGACGTTTTTTTTCATCGCAAAAAACGACCGTGTGTACGCGGCATAAGTCAGCCTGCTTCACAGGCTATAGTAATGATATGAATACTTAATTAAAGCCACTGGTCCATATAAATGTAATGTACCGTAAATTTATCGCCCTATAGCGCGAACCCCCACCTAGAAGGGAATCCTAAGGGAAAAAAAAGAAATACTGGCAGTTTACAGTTAGTTACTTACAGTTGCCCGGCATCCATTGGCGGCCTTGTCCGGTCCGGCGTGTGTCTGTGGCCTTCGTGGTGTCCTCCCCGCTTCTCCTGTGCTGCGATCCCCGCTTCCCGCATTGTGTTTGAACGCCGCCGCCGCAACATATACCGAGCGCAGTACACTCGGGCGCGCTCGACTTCTCTCGCATAAAGGCTAGGAGGCGGCACAGGGCGTGACCGCGAAGGGAGCCGAGCCTGGCCGAGTGTACTGCGCTCGGTATATATCGGCGGTGGCTTCAAACACAGCGCGGGAAGCGGGGATCAGCGTATATCGCGCACCCATGATTTTCCCCTGATTTTAAGGGGAAAAAAGTGCACGGTATACGCCGATAAATACGATAACTTATTTCAACTTAGTGTTCAGGGTAGGAAAAGTTATAGTAGGTATATAAAAAAAAGTGCCGCAAAATCTGGTAAACTATCACTGCTGCTACCTCTATTCCATTTCTGTAAACACATACCTCGCAATAAGCTATTATGATTGTTCAT
Organism: Rana kukunoris; assembly: GCA_029574335.1. Lineage (NCBI taxonomy): Eukaryota > Metazoa > Chordata > Amphibia > Anura > Ranidae > Rana > Rana kukunoris. Next base: position 498,868,667 of record CM056049.1, on the reverse strand, counting down.
CTGTGATTGCCCTGTCATCGGTATTTATTCTAAATGATGATTTGGCTCCTCCTGGATCTACAGCTTGCTCACAATACCAAAAATTGGATCCATATTCAGTGTACCTAATATTTAAAAAATGCGATAAAGATTGGCGCCAACGAAAACAAAATTAAAATAAACACTGAGCAGCTGTCCAATTAAGTGTCAGCAACACTTTGAATAAATACATGACAAAAAGAGGCACTACCATATTTGCCGGCGTATAAGACGACCCCCTAATTTTCCAGCTAAAATTTTGGTTTTGGGATATACCGCCTTCCTACTAGTCTGTCTGGAAGCTGAGGGGTAGCCAGAACAACCGCTGACAGGAACAAACACTGACAGGAACATGCTTTATTCAGATTTTTCAAATCTCACTGTGCCCATTACATGCCTCACTGTGCCATTACCTGCCTCACTGGGCCATCAACATGCCTCACTGTGCCCATTACATGTCTCACTTTGCCATTACATGCCTCACTGTGCCATCAACATGCCTTATTGTGCCATCCCATGCCTCACTGTGCCACCCCATGCCTCACTGTGCCGTCAAAATGCCTCACTGTGCCATACCTTTAGTCGTGTACTGCGGGCGTCCATTATTCAAAAGCTGCGCCTCCTCCTCATGCTGTTCCGTGATAGGTGCCTGTGTTCCGCCTATCACGGAGGTCCTCTCGTCCGAAGCCGAGGATGAGAAGACATCCGTGAAAGGTGGAACACCGAACAGCAACATTTTACGCAGAGCATAATATACATGTAAATCAGTCCCTGCCCACAAAGAGCTTACAATCTAAGGTTGCCTCCTCAGATGCATACACACACCTGCTAGGACCAAATTTGACAGGAGTCTTAAATAGAGTGTTAAAAGAAAACCCATACAAGCACAAGAGGAACATGCAAGCTGGTTGGGGTTTGGACCAAGGACCCTAGTACTGCAAGTGTCAGGAATCAGCAGCGAGGAGACTAGATATATGTCGCTACACAAAGAAACCTGGGTCCCTACCATGTACAGTATGTACCAGTATATCATTAAAGTGAGATTTATTTACAGTGAATGAAAGATAAATCACACACCAGCAAACAATACACATGAGAATGTATGAGAATGAAATCTAAATGACAAAATGCCTAATGCCGTGTACACGCGATTGTTTTTTTCAGGAAAAAAACAATTGTGTGTGGGCCCCATCAGACTTTTTTCCATTGTGTAAAAAAAAAAAATAGAACATGTTTTAAATGTTTCCGGAAATTCCAATCGTCTGTGTGGAATGCCATTGGAGAAAAATCCATGCATGCTCAGAATTAAGTCGACGCATGCTCGGAAGCATTGAACTTAATTTTTCTCGGCTCGTCGTAGTGTTTTACGTCACCGCGTTTTGGACGGTCGGAATTTAGTCTAATAGTGTGTAGGCAAGACTGATGAAAGTCAGCTTCATCGAAATTCCAACGAAAAATTCCATCGGATTTTATTCCATCGGAAATCCGGTTTACACTGTTGCGACTTGGGATCCATAAGGAAATACATTCTGACTTTGTGAACGAGTGTTTCCTCCCCCCCCCCCCCCTGTATACTGTCATTTTAATCATCTTGGAATAATCCTAACAACTTGCTACATGGGGCATCTGAGCTAATAGTTGGCTCCCTGAACACCCAGAATATTTGATATACCATCTAAATTCTATGGGCAAGCCTATTTCCCACCGACTTCTCTCTGCCACAAGACAGTGAGACCGACCCGTTTTTCCTTTTCCAACAATTCCTGAATGTGTCCTGACGAAGCTTAACGGCGATAATGTGTTGACGTACAGGGGCTCACTTCTTATTGTATATTTTATATATATATATATATATATATATATATATGCTTTTTTAATTCTCCCAATGTTCTTTTTGTACCATGTACTTACTGTATTTAATAAATATTATTTCAATAAGTTTTGTATATTCTCCACTGCTCATTGTGCCTTTAAAGGGGTTGTAAAGGTAACAAAAAATTCCCATAAATAGCTTCCTTTACCTTAGTGCAGTCCTCCTTCACTTACCTCATCCTTTCATTTTCCCTTTAAATGTCCTTATTTATTCTGAGAAATCCTCACTTCCTGTTCATCTATCTGTAACTCCACACAGTAATGCAAGGCTTTCTCCCTGGTGTAGAGTGTCATTCTCGCCCCCTCCCTTGAGGGGGGAGTGGACGAGCAGCGAGAGTCAGGATGCTCTCTACGTGGCAGATAGAGAAAGGAGCTGTGTGTTAGTGGGCGTCCTGACTCTCCTGCTCGCCCCTCAAGAGGCTTTCTCCACACCAGGGTAAAAGCCTTGCATTACTGTGCGGAGTTACAGACAGAAGAACAGGAAGTGAGAATTTCTCAGAAGAAATAAAGACATTTAAAAGCAAAATGGAAGTATGAAGCCGCGTACACACGGCAGAGAACCTCGACGGGCAGAACACATCGTTCCGCCCGTCGAGGTTCTCTGCCGGCCGTCTAAATCGGCGACCCGCCCGTCGGGAATGGCAACCAGCCATTCATCCAGGCGGGCCGTCGAGCAAAAAGAGAGCGGATTCCCGAAGGGCGGGGCAAGCCAGGAGCGTACACACGGCCGAGGTTCTCGCTGGATGCAGCTCCCAGCGAGGTTCTCGCTGGTTTCCAGCGAGAACCTCTGTCGTGTGTACGCCGCCTGAGGTAAGTGAAGGAGGACTGCACTAAGTTAAAGGAAGCTATTTAGGGTTTTTTTTTTTTTTTTACCTTTACAACCCCTTTAAAGTCAGACATTGGGTTATGTTTGCCCTTTTTTCTTTTTTATACAAATTCTTTCATACGGATGTGGCCATAGGAGTGCTTTTCTTCTATTTTTCTTACTGTGTATATTGTTGCTCACATGCACAGAACAGAAGTTTAAGTTTTAGCCAGTATATCAAATTCCATCGTAACCAGCATATGACAATCCATCCATATTTTCCCCCAGAAAACTAATTAACTAATTGCAATTGTTGCTCATACACTCATACACTTTTTTTAATCATTGACAGCATACCCTATGAAGATTTTTGACATACCATTTAGTATGATGCATTTTTTTTTTTTTGCTTAGAGAGGTGGTGACTTAAGATTTTTCTTTTTTTATTAAATACATTTTTTGTATAAAAATGTAGGTATTTTTTTGTATGCTTTATAGCAGTGGTCTCCAAACTGCGGCACGGGGGCCGGATGCGGCCCTTTGCGTGCTTTTATCCGGCCCTTGGGGAACTATTTCATTCACTGACACCAACAATAGTACACAGTTGCTCATAATGACACCAACAACTGGGCCCAATGACACCAAATATAGGGCACAATTCCACCCAATGACATCAACAATGGGGCCCAATGACGGGGGACAATTGCTCCAAATGACATCATCAATGGGGCCCAATGACGGGGCACAATTCCTACCAAAAACACTAAAGATGGGGATCAATTCCTCCCAATGACATCAACACTGAGGCCCAATGATGGGGCACAATTCCTACCAAAGACACCAAAGATGGAACACAGAGAGAAAGGAGTCACCGCTCCAGGTGGGATCACTAAATGGTTACAGGTGGTGCAGGATACCGAGGGTGCTGGCGGTGCACTAAGCAAAATGAAGACAAAGAAAAATGGATAGCCGCACTCCAAAACCTGATGGGTGGTCTTTTATTCAATAGACAGCATGTACAAAAATAGGGTCACAGCAGTAGAAACAAGGAACAGCCGACGCGTTTCGCACTGGATCAGTGCTTATTCAGACAGGAAAACTGCTATGGAGCGTTTCGTCAGGAATTCCGGCCGTGTGTATGCTCCATCGCAGATGGGAAAACTGCCGGACAAAAAAAGCCTGACTCAAAGCCTGCAGCATAAACGCGACAGCAGGTGCATTTTTGATGCATTTTTGCCGCATTGTGGTGCGTTTTTCATTCATTTCAATGGGGAGGTGCATGGTGTTTGGTGCAATTTTTTTTATACTGCACCAAACAAATGGGACAAAAACTGGAAGAAAAACTGATCAGTGTAAAAGGGCCTTAGTACTGCTTTAATGTTCGAAAACACATGTATATGTGTATGTTAGAAAACACATTCAAATGCTTTACAATTCCTAGTGTGTATCCATGCAATTTAAAGGGTCACTAAAGGAAAAAAAAATGTTGCTGAAATTACATTTTACAGGGTGTAGAGACATAAAAGTTAACTGATTCCTTTTCAAAATGATTAAAATAGATAAAAATCAATCGTATAATGTGCCTGCAGGTTAGTTTCACCTTTGAACTGGCTTCATGTTTCTGTGAAGTAGAAATAGACACACAGAACAAAAACAAACAAATCCAGGGCAGTGTTTTGTTTTTAAAATGAATCTGATGGTTCTGGGAAGTTTTAGACACACAGTAATGACAGCTTAAACCATCGTGAGAAAGCTCCCAGCACCGTGGTTATAAGGAAACAGACAAGCAGGAAGTGTGGAGAACAGAGCAGGATTACAGCAACTTCAAACCAAAAACGAACAATAAGGACATGAAACCAGTACTGCAGTAAGGTAAAGGAAAAAAAAATTCCTTTAGTGATCCTTTAATGTATATTAGGTACCCAGGTAGTTCGCTGACAAGCATTTGAAATGAAAGTACAAAATTTGGTCCCATCATGTAGTTTATTTTAAATGATCAATAGTGCGTCTGTCAAATGTGACATAGTGTATTTAAAGTCTTTTGAATGCATTTAAAATACAGTGCAATTACAGTTCATTTTCAAGGAATTCTATGAATGCCATCACAGAAAAAATGATATTGTAAGTAACAATATAAATAGCAGTGGCAGGCTGAAAGAATTCAACACTTGAACACAAAAAACAGCTTTGACATTTTTTCATAATGTTGTATTGTTCTTTTTTACTTTAGATATAAAAATACTTGCCAGTGTTAGATGTGTGGCATTTAATACCTGTGATTTTGGCAGGATGGACCAACAGTGACTATGAGATACCCATGTCTACAGCAGGCATCATTGGTTGAGCTATGCTTGGAGCAAGTAATGTGATGGTGTTTTTGCCTATAGCATATGTTCTCCCAGAATAGGAACTGTCTTCAGGGCCTAGAAGATGTTTTTCTAGGGCTTCAGCATGTAAATGCTAATGTATGCCAAGTGTTGGTGTACAGCAGTGTTTCTCAACTCCAGTCCTCAAGGCCCCCCAACAGGTCAGGTTTTCAGGATTTCCATTATTTTGCACAGGTGATTTGATCAGTTTCACTGCCTTAGTAATTCCCACAGCCATTTCATCTGAGGGAAATCCTGAAAACATGACCTGTTGAGGGGGCTTGAGGACTGGAGTTGAGAAACACTGGTGTACAGCAACATGGAGAAGGTGACATTGCTCTTTGCTTGCGTCCATCTCTTTATTAAGATACTGGTGCTGTGTTGTATTGTATGGTTTTTGTGTATAGATGGAGTTGATAAGTTTAATATACTAAAAATCCATTACCAACAAATTATATCTGAACCTATTTTTTTTTTAAATATATATATATATATATATATATATATATATATATATGTATGTATATATATATATATATATATATATATATATATATATATATATATATATATATACACACACACACTATATTGTCAAAAGTCTTTGGGACTTTGGGGCTGAGAAAAAAATGAAAAATGTTTCTCAGCCCCACTGTTTGTTTGTCTCCTGTGTGTGCCAGCTGACAATGTTGTTGATCGCTTCCCTCCGTATATGTCTCCCCGCATGTTTCCTTATAGTTCCCTCCCACCTCCTAGTACTGACCAATCGTCACTTAATTATCCGCCTGCTCCTCCCACCCGCCCTGTTACAAAAATCTAGCTCCCTGCTCCATCACTATCAGCTTGAAAAAGGAACGCGGCAGACTTGTCATTCGCTGCCCGGTGTTCGGAAACGCGTCGCTTGCCTGGTGACGTCATCATCCGCCGCCCCGTGCTCCTGTTGTTTCCAGATGTGCCTGAGAAGGATCGCTTCATCCGCTGCATCCACCGACCAACTTTAGGGAACCAAGGATTGATTCCTCCTCCTACTACACATCATTTCACCAGGGAACAACGCACAGATGTACAGACGCACCAGATGACAGCCATCCCTCCCTCCTGGAGAATGCCTTTACATGCCTATACATGACCACCAAAATGTGAGTGGTTTTTACTATGGCTTTTTATATTAAATGACTTTTTAAAATACTGCACCCAGAGGCGCCTCTCTCCTTGTTTGTACCCTTAGATTTGGAACACGGTTTCTGTTCCCAACTGATGGCAGCCCTAAAAGAACAGTTATACCTATTCTAAACATTACAACATCAGAACGTTATCCAACACTTTTAACCACTTCCACCTTGGACTCTTTCTTCCCCATGTGCCATTATTATACATGACACTGCCACGATATTGCTTATCCTGATCCTGCGCATAATTTACTTGTTGCATGTCTATGGGAATGTTTGACCATTCTTCCAGAAGCGCATTTGCTAGGTTATGCACTGATGTTGGATGAGAAAGCCTGGATCGCAGTTTCCGCTCTAATTCATTCCAAAGGTGTTCTATCAGTTTAAAGTCTGGACTCCGTGCAGACCAGTCAAGTTCCTCCACCCCAAACTTGCTCATCCATGTCTTTAGGGACCTTGCTTTGTGCTCTGGTGCACAGTAATGTTGGAACAGGAAGGGACCATCCCCAAACTGCTCCCACAAAGTTGGGAGCATGAAATTGTCCAAAATATCTTGGTATGCTGACGTCTTAAGAGTTCCCTTTACTGGAACTAAGGGGCCAAGCCCAATCACTGAAAAACAACCCCACACCATAACCCCTTCTCCACCAAATGATTTGGACCAGTGCACAAAACAAGGTCCATAAAGTGAGTTTGGGGTGGAGGAATTGACTGGCCTGCAATGAGACCTAACCTCAACCCCATAGAACACCTTTGGGATGAATTAGAGCAAAGACTGTAAGAGAGAGAGAGAGAGAGAGAGAGAGAATGAAAATGAAAATTAATGATAACATGTAGGAACTTCTCTTCTGTGTCAACAATAATATATAAAAAAACGATTTCAGCAACTGACACATAAGTAGTGTAGCGCCTGTGTACTTTCAGTACAGGTGCTATTCCTAAATTTAAGGGGGGATGAGAGAGTTATTTGGCTCTCATCCAGTGATTTTACTAAATTGGGTCTCTGTGTCAGCTGGGCTTCGCTGTGGGCTCATTGTGTTGTCCCTAGGGTGTTGTTACACCCCAGGGCGATATGTGGCAGCAGTGGAGTCTAGGCTGGGGTGTCTCTTACCAGCAGCCAATCAGGAGGGGTTTTCCCTTGAGAGGCATGCTGGGGGAGAGTACTACTGGAGCAGATGCCATTTTTGTGCGGTCTTCTGGTTCCTGGTGCAGGACCCACCTTTAGGGTGACCGTACATCACCGCGCCCCGAGCATTATGGCCTACCTGGTCAGGGCGTGGGTGCTACGTGGAGATCCTGGTTCCGGGATCCTGTCGGCCCGGAGCAACTGATGTTGTGGCGGGACTCCAATGATCAATTGGGGTCCTAACTTGAAGATCCCAAGCAAGTTTGGCTGTTCGGTGGGGAGTCTAGTTGAGGAGCACCAATGAGAGGCTGGTGATCCAACAGCACTGGAGCGAACCATCAGGGATCGAGGTGACCGGACACTGAGAGGTTGGATGTCAGCAACCTGTCAGTCGGTGACCAACTAAGAACTACCTAAGGTCTGATTCAGGCACTAGATTCATTAAGGAAGATTTACCTCATGACCTACGTTTCAGGGAAGGGTCTGTGGCAGAGGCCTGGTTCCCACAAGGTTCAGAGTGATACCCTGGCTGCCAGGTCAGTGTGAGAGGCCTGTCCAGGTACACTACACCCACTCCGGCTGGAGTGACGACAAAAGCAAAGTGTCGTTTGGAGCAGGACTGCTTCTGTTATCAGTAAGCCTGAATCTGTTACTCTTCTCCTCATCAATCTTTTCTTATTCCTCTCAAGTTTATTGTTCTACCGTGTTGGGTAAAATAAAGCACAAGAAAAGACATCCATTGTTTGGACATTCCATCATTGCTACTCTCTTCAACTACCCTAGACATCGAAGCTATAGAGGTTACAGGCCGACCCAAATCTATCCAGCGGCTCCTGCGGGGGTGAGCGATACAGTAGTATAGCTAACTTATAACATAGATCATAGAAAAAGGGTAGTGCTCAGAGATAAAGTATCAAACTGTCTAAAATATGGATATATAGCATATAAACATAGTAAAAAAGCAGAGCAAGTAAAAAAATCTCGGCACAGGTTTTCAGCTCCTTGTGGAGCATATTATGTCCTTTGGGATGGCTATTTGTGTATACATTTTAATGTTCGATTTTGTACAATAAAAAAAAATGTTTTTTACTATGTTTATATGACTTATTTATATCGACACCTTTAAAAGTCCCAGGGTTTGTTACCCTTTCTCCATTTTCCTCCATATATTATATATGGGATGTGGTGTTGTGATTTGATTAGCTGTGTCCCACAAATAGTTTTATGGATATATAGCAGTCATAACAGCGAGGATCATTTGATAATAGAGAATAGTCCATAAAAGACAAATATCCTGTATATGGATAATCAACAGTACAGTGGAACCTCGGATTCTGAGTAACGCGGTTAATGAGCATTTTGCAATGCAAGCATTTTTTTAATCATGACTCGGTTTGTGAGTGTTGTCACACAAAATGAGCAGGATTCAAACCTCTGCGGTGTACAATACCACATTTGGCCAGAGGTGCGGGGGCACCCGGGCCGATCGGATCTGTTTGGAAATACGCTGAAAAAATACTTAGTTCCCGAGTGTGTCCGAGCCTTTACGGGGGTTTCCGAATGCAGCCGAACAGTTTCTGGGTTTTTCCGGCACCCCTCCACCTCTGGCCACATGCGGTATTGCATACCATAGAAGTCAATGTGGAACAAATTATTTTTGTTTCCATTGATTTCTATGGGGAAACTCGCTTTGATATGTAAGTGCTTTGGATTACGAGCATACTCCTGGAACGCATTATACTCGTAATCCAAGGTTTCACTATATATATTCAATAAAAACTGTGAATAAAGTTTGAAGACACATATGCTAAATTATATCACTGTGAATAAAGTGCAATTGTACAAACAAAAAATTCATATAAAGCTGGATTCCATCAAAGAAAGAGTGTTTGGAAATGACGATCATACACCTGAAGGCGTGACACCCATCACCATAACAAAAATGGAGGCTTACCTGAAAGCCAGCAACCCTCCTTACTCAGAGAGGTCACACAGCGCTTTTTACATATCCTATCTCTGCCTGGTGTCTGGGTTATAGTGCACAGCTGCTTATTAACTTTAGTTCTTAGCGCGGATATAGCCTTTACATTTAGTCCATAAAATACATTATATTCAGCAGATCAAATAACAGTCTGTAGTGAAGGCCACCATCCCAGTAATCAATATGTAAAATGATCATGTCCAGGTGAATGAACTGTCACCAACAGTAAAATTGCACACTCATCAGACTCACCAGACCATACCCCGGGGGCGGGATGCCTGGCATTGACATCCTGCTGCTGAGTGATTCTGGGTCGCAAGCAGCCTAATATGTGAGTTTTATTGTTTTTTACTTTTTCCGTTATGCACCTTTACTCTTGGAGTTAAAATACTGCACTATGAAACTTCTTCTGGGCTCTGGGTGAGCTTATTTATTCCCAGTTGGATCCTGTCCTTCACTGGCATTGATGATTCGCTGCCTTATTTCCAGAGATGTTCCATGTGTTTGAGGCTCATAAGTCCAGTGAGTGTGCAATTTTACTGTCGGTAACGGTTCATTTGTCTGGACACGATCGTTTTACATCTTGATGATTGGGATGGTGGCCTCCACTAGAGACTTTTATTTGAGCTGCTGAATATAACATCTTTTATGGACTATTCTTTATTATCAAATGATCCTCTATGTTATGACTGCTATCTATCCGTATTTTGGACAGTTTGATACTTAATCTCTTGGCGCTACACTTTTTCTATGATGAATGAGTGACTTCCAGGATAAATCTACAGTTAGCAGGCAAAGCAGGTCTTGAAAGGAGCCTTTTTCCAAGATATACAGGCATCAAAATCACAAAATGAATTCTTGCCATGCTGGGCGACATTCTAACACATTGGACCCAGAATAAACATCCTGGGGCAACCTACTGCTTCCCAGTCTCCTAACAGCATTAAAGCATATGTTGTGGTGTGAATGAACCCTAAACACAACCCTGTCTACAATCTACCTTATCTCTAAGGGACCACAATTGTCATCATTAAAAGTGGCATTGCAGTCCACAACAACTGTACAAACAGCAACTGCCCCAAACTATAACTGACCTTAAAGGGGATGTAAAGGTTTGTTTTATATTTTCTAAATTGGTTCCTTTAAGCTAGTGCATTGTTGGTTCACTTACCTTTTCCTTCGATCAACCTTCTAAATGTTTTTTTTTTCTTCTTTGTTTTCTTTGTCTGAATTTCTCACTTCCTGTTCCTCCTGAGTAAACTGTTCTGGCTGACTAACTCCCAGCCAGAACAGCTCGGGTGATGGGGGCAAACTTACTGAGGAGAAACAGGAAGTGAGAAATTCAGACAAAGAAAAAAAACATTTAGAAGGGAAAGGTAAGTGAACCAACAATGCACTAGCCTAAAGGAACCTATTTAGAAAACATATTTAGAAAATAAAAAACAAACTTTACAACCCCTTTAACAGCAAGGAGCATATAAAAGGGAGACGCATGTCAAACAAAAACAATTTACCAGCTCAATTTACCAGCCAGCCTGCAATAAACCGAATTGTCCTATCTAACAGTTCATGTTAAAAACAGGGATTTTGTTTGCAACACATTTGTAAATACATGTGTAAGCTGCAGGGGCTGTGACAAGGCACCCCAGTATTATCTGCAGTCCTAACTCTATACATTTTGAGAGCCTCCATAGTAGCAGCACATATATAATAATGGATAGATTGAGGGCAGGTATGCCTGGAGGGAGCCCACTTCTCCTTAAAGGCACAGGGGCACACTGAACACCCAGCAAATATCACAATGGCAGTGAGGATGTCCAGTGTGGCCCCTTAACAAATAACCAACGGTACAAACAAATGTCACTTGTCCCAACCTATAACTGGCCCTAGAAGCAAGGAGCACATGGAAGGGCTACGCATGTCAAACAAAAACAAAGAAAAATTTCCAGCTTAACTTACCAGCTAGCCTGCAACAAACCAAATTGTCCTGTCTAACAGTTTATGTTAAAAACAGGGGCCCAGATTCACAGAGCAATTACGCCTGTCTAACTGGTGTTAGACAGGAGTCATTTCAAATTTTGCGCGCCGTATCACTAGTTTGAATCCTCAAACCATGATACGGCGGCTTCGGGCTTCGATCCGAGAGGCTTACGTCTTCGTAAGCCTTCGGATCTACGCTGCGATATTTTTGCGTCTGCTGGGAGGAGTTTGCGTCGTTTTCATGCGTCGGAATATGCAAATGAGTTTTTACGGCGATCCACGAAGATACGAGCGGTCTTCGGAATCGCTTTCGTCTATTTTTTTCTACGTACTGTTAGACCAGCTTTTTGCTGGTCTAACGGTGCGTAGCCCATGTTAAGTATGGCCGTCGTTCCCGCGTCGAATTTAAACATTTTTTTTTTTTTTACGTAACTCGTTCGGGAATAGGAATGTCCGTAAATGACGCTACTCAAGAAAAAATGACGTAACGACGTGATTTTGCGCAATGCACGGCGGGAAATTTCTGAACGGAGCATGCGCAGTTCGATCGCCGCGGGAACGCGCCTATTTTAAATGCTTCACGCCCCCTAATCGCGTATATGGATTGCGCCGGGAAAAATACACTACGCCGCCATCGTTTACTGGACAAAATCTACCTGGATTCCACGTAGAGCCAGGTAAAATACGGCGGCGTAGTGTATTTGGGAAACGCTACGATAATCTAATTCTTGCTGAATCTGGCCCAGGGTTTTTGTTTGCACATATTCATGCATAAGCTGCAGAGGCCACCTCAGTATTATCTGCAGTCCTAATTTTTTTTACATTTTGAGAGCCTCCATAGTAGGAGCACATACTGTATATAATAATAGATAGATTAAGGGAAGGTATGCTTGGAGGGAGCCCACTCCTCCTTAAAGGCACATCAAAATAAAGTCCACATCAACTAACTTCTAAATTACAGCCCCCTCCCCTCATCCTAAAATAATTAAGTCTAAAAAAAAAAAAAAAAAAAAAAACAGGAATGTTTATGTCGGATCCCAGCTTCTGGACATTTTGCCTAGATGAGGGATGACATCCTGGAAAAGAAAGGGATGCCATAGCTCACAAAAAGGTGCACCTGCACAGGACAAGAGCAACATCTTATGAGATTTGGGATCCTTAGCTTTCCTAGGATCCTGGAAAAAGTGTTGCAAAGTACGATTGATAGGTGTGGCGGAGTCAGTTGAGATCAGACGTTGTGTAGTAACAGGAACTGGCTTCTTTATTGGAACATCATCACACAGACAAAGATGTCTCTGCCATGGTAAGTAGAACACACACAGCTCACAGGTAGGAAAAATAAACCAACAAGTAGATCACTGTGGGCAGGAAAATACAACACATATCATAGAGAATACATAGCATAGCATATCATTCAGCACTAGCGACATCTTGTGTCCTTTTTGTAAACTGTATTCCATATAATAGGCTAAGCTGAAGTTTTGTTGTATCTCTAACACCCCTTCTCAACAACTAAGGCTTAGTCTGTTAAATCTTCTTTGTAAACCTTAAATGTCTTTCGGCGGTCAGAGGCTTTGTAAGGATATCTGCTGTCATATCCTCGGTCGGGCAATAAATTAACTGAAGAAGACCTTGCTCTTGAAAGTGAAACTTCACATCAATGTGCTTGGTTCTTGAATTAACTCCTTCCGTATGTGCAAGTACAATGCATCCTTGATTGTCCTCATAGATTTCTGTTGGTCCCAACTGTGGTTAACCCAAATCTGTTAATAGCTGTCTCAGCCATGTAACTTCTTTGCTTGCCTGCGCTGCAGCAATGTATTCTGCTTCAGTAGACAACAGTGAAACAGAGAGTTGCTTTTTACTAGTCCAACTGATGGCGCCTCCTGACAGGAAAAATAAGTAGCCACTGGTAGATTTTCTGTCACTGGTGTCTTCTGCCCAGTCAGCATCCACATATCCTGTTAAGGTGCTTTCATCGCTTGCTGGTAACTTGAGCTTGTAGTGCGAAGTCCCTTTAAGATAGCGAATGATTCGTTTTACAGCATTCCAGTCCTTTTGATTTGGTATTGAAACCTTTCTGCATAAGATTCAAACTGTTGCTGGCTGCAATGTCTGGTCTTGTAGCAGTGGTAAGGTACAGAAATTTCCCTATTGCTTTCCTGTATTGAGTATTAGTAGGTAATGGGTTATCCTGACAATTCATCTCCTTTAGGTAGTTGGTTTCCATGGGAGATTTCACTAGTTTGGCGTCTTCCATTCCAAAAGTTTCAATTATTTCTTGTATTTTGTGTCTTTGATTCAGAAGAAAGCTGCCATCTTCCTCTCTCTCGATCTGGATGCCGAGGTAATTCTTTATGTTGCAGAGGTCTTTGGTGTCAACGTGCTGATTTCATTTTCCCAGTATTTCTGCTTCATCCCCTTCTTGCTCAAAGCAAATCAGGATATCATCCACATAAATAAGCATATAGACCCATCTGTTTGCCAATCTTTTTGTGTATAAGCAGGGGTCTGCTTTACTCCTTTGAAAGTTTTGATGTGTAAGCACTTCATTTATTTTTATATTCCACGCTCTGGCTGCTTGCTTTAGGCCATATATACTCCTGTATGGTAAAAGGAAAGAAAATTGCGCATACCACATATACAAAAAATAAATGAATAAAATAAAAAGCTGCGACTCAAAAATGTTATACAACATAAAATAAACTAGAGATAGGGGGGGGAGTCGCGCTAAACGTGAAACAATGCTTACTGATAGCACAGTGTAATATCAAAAATTATAATGAAATAAAAAACCACAATTGCTATTAGTGAAGTCCACACAATGTGATGATATATGAACAAATAAACCTAAAAAAGTCAACCGTAAACAAAAGGGATTAGATTCTTGATATTGGTCAAAAGTCCATCAATATAGCCAGTGACGTTGGATCTTGATGCACCAAAGATGTGAAAAAAACAGTGTCCCGTTACATTCATGTAGATCTTGCACTTGTAGAATTTCAATAAGCAGTGACAACACCGAAAAGAAAAGAAAAAACTTTCATAGTGTAATACTGTTATAAAAAATTATATGCACCCGTGAAAAATAGCTATATAGTGGACAGAAAACAATGACAACCCTTCACCATGGGGCACAGTTCACACTGACCCTTACCAGATCGTAAGACCCTCTCGAGGTCAAGTGCAGCCTTAAGGATGGTCAATATGGGCTTCGTTTTATAGCATCATGTTTTCCTCAGGTGGTCCACTATACTGGTAATTTTGAACCGGAATATAATGTTTTGACTCAAAATAGTTTTTTACCTTTAGGGACTATTGACAACATGGGGAATGAGAATTCGTTCCCTAATTCCCACCATATCATGTCGTCCGCACCATATGAACTCGGTTATGGCGACCATTCTATGAACTTTGTCCAGCCTAATTGGGGTTTTCCCCGAGCTGGACAAGGGCTAAAAAGATTGGCAGAGCTAAAAGAGGGGTCCGAGGGGGGAGGCACGCTAAGTCCCAAAAGACCAAAAATTTAACCAACTCTGGGATTTTTAATTTAAGTTCTCATGATTTAACTGAACCCAAACTCCTCGTACTGGATAAAGGGTTGAAATATGCCCCCCCTAAAAATATGAGTAAATTTAAAACTTATATGGATATCCATAGGTATGTCCGGAAATTAAATATTCAAAGGTACATATCATCCAACCCCTTTAGTTCTTCTACAGTGTCTGTCCATAATTATGTCCATTCTGGGTTGGCTAATGCTTCCACATACAATCCACCAGGACAATTACCGGCCTCTCTGAAGGTCTTTAGAGACCTATCCCTCAGGGATTTAGACAATATACATGTCAAAAAAGTTCGGTGTAAATTGGATATAGAAATGGGTATAAAAACTCTTTGGGCCAGATTCAGGAACACTTGCGCTGGAGTATTTCGATATGCGCCGCGTAACTGTGATGATGCGCCGTCGTTTCTATGTGCCCGTACCCACCAAACTAGATGCGCCCAATAACGGGTCATTTGCGACTGGCGGAACGTTCCGACGCCAGAGTATCGTCAGCGCTTAATTTCGTTGGGCGCATCAGTCGCGCCTATTGATTTCCCCTGCAAATATGCAAATGAGGGATTTTTCCCAATTCACGAACGGATTAGCACCATACGCTGGCTACATGCGCCGCGCGTATCTCGTCCGTCCGGCGCAAAGTTATTTCTACAAAAGGCTGCTTTATCTTTACTCCAGACGGTCACAGGTCAGCAGGAGAGCAGCTACAGCAGCGTTACCGACGATAAGAGCTAGCTGAGCACCCCCACTTGCAGGACAACACCTCTGTCCATGCTTGTCTGTCAAATTTTACAGCCATGGAGGAAGACATCATAGGTCTCCATAGCCGAGATGACGGCTGACAGCTCCTGGCCATTAAAGTTCAGCTTTCTCCTGTGTGTTTGCGGGGAACGGGAGCAGCCATCTCAAAACAAAAGTAACATCACTGCGGGGAGGGGGAGCAGGATATACTTTAGTGCCGAAATGGCGCTTCTACGGGCGCATTTAAACGCCCAACGGAAGGCATTGCGCTGACGTTTCCCGTGAAGTGGTGCCGACGGAAGTTGTGAGCATGCGCACAAAGGGGGCGAGTGGAGCCGCACTCACTGCGCATGCTCCGTGGTTGATGCGCTGAACGTAAGCCTCTGCGCTGGGCTCCGCCCATCATTTACATATGATCACACCCACTTCCACTTGCGTCGGGTTACGCCAGCGCATTATCGTTACTCTGGCGCAAGTTTACGCGCAACTGCTATGTGAATTACAGGACTTGCGCTGAAAGGGTCTTCAGAGTAACGTAAATGAGAAGCGTTACTCTGGAGCAAAGATGCTCTCATCTACCTGAATCTGGCCCTTTGTGATAATAAGAATCTTGTGATCCGCCCCGCCGACAAAGGGGGGGGTATTGTAGTCTTAAACAAACAAGACTACTTACAGGAGATGTCCAACATCTTGAGCGATAGGGACACATACACCCCTCTCCCTCTCAATCCAGGAGAGAAATACAGAAGGGCCTTGGTAGAGATTGTAAATAAGGGTTTTCGGTCTAATATACTTAACCTTAAGGAGAAATCCTTTTTGGTCCCCAAGGCTCCTCGTGTACCGATTATGTACTATTTGCCCAAGGTGCATAAGGACCCAATTTGCCCCCCGGGTCGCCCCATAGTCAGTGGCATTGACTCTGTGACGTCCCGGGTGGGCAAATATATTGACTTTTACCTCCAGCCTTTGGTGAAGGCTATGCCCTCGTTTGTCAAGGATACCAGTCACATCATTGGTTTATTGGCTGGATTATCACTCCCCCCAAATGTATGGCTTGTGACCGCTGATGTCACATCATTATACACCATAATCCCCCATGAGGTGGGTTTAGAGGCAGTCTCATACTTTCTTAAGAGGGATTCAGGCCTTGTTGATGGGCAAATTTCGTTTATCATGGAATTGCTTCATTATGCAGCATCCCATAATTTTTTTTGGCACGATGGACGGTTCTATCGCCAGGATAGGGGAGTTGCTATGGGGGCTAAATATGCCCCTAGCCTGGCCAATTTATTTATGGCCAAGTGGGAGGAGGATGTGGTCGATGTGCCCTCCAGACCCCAGGTGCTCCTGTGGGCCAGGTACATCGATGACATCCTCCTCCTATGGGAGGGTAGTGAAAGTGACCTCTCCCAGTTCATGCAATTCCTCAATACTAATGACATCGGGATTATTCTCAAGTATGAGGCAAGCATGAAAACTATCAATTTTTTGGATTTAGTTATCACAAGAGAGGGAGACCAGCTGTCTACATCTACTTATTTTAAATCCACTGACCGAAATTCCTTTATCCCTCATGATAGTTGCCACCATGCCAGTTGGCTGAAGGCCGTCCCCAAGGGTCAATTTCTTCGATTGAGGAGAAATTGTAGTGATCAGGCGACTTTTTCAAAACAGGCTGAAATCTTGAATAAACAGTTCTTGGAGAAGGGCTATAGTCCCTCCTTCTTGACTGAGGCTTTGGCATCAGTAACCAACACTAATAGAGATGTCATTTTGAGAAACAAACCTAAGTCCACTATGATAGATAAGTATAGATACCCCTTTGTGACAGACTATTCATGTCAGCATGCTACTATAAAGCACATTTTGAATAAACACTGGCATGTTCTTAAGAGCGACAGAATTCTGAATAACATCTTGCCTGACAAACCTCAGGTAGTGTTTAGGGGCGCTACATCGCTAAGGAACAAGTTGGCCCCCAATGTTTTGGATCCACCTAAGACTCTGTCTATGTTTTCATCCGATCTGAAGGGTTTCTTCAAATGTGGACGTTGTAAAGTGTGTATGGCTAGTAACCACACCCCTAGGAGGTCTATCAGCTTTTGTTCCAGGTATTCAACTAAGGTTCACCAGATCAAATCCTTCATAACGTGCTCTACAGTGGGAGTCATATACATGATCCAGTGCCCGTGCGGGCTACAATATGTGGGTAGGACTAAACGTCCACTGCACATACGCCTAAACGAGCATTTGACCAATATATGCAGTGGCTTCCCCGACCACTCGGTCTCTAAGCATTTTCTCATTACACACAATAAAGACCCAAGGGGCACCATTTTTATGGGGATTGATAAATATCAGGCCCATTGGAGAGGTAGCGATCTTGTCAGGAGTATTTCCCGCTCTGAAATGACATGGATCCATACTCTCAGATGTTTCGAACCACATGGCCTTAACATAGAAGTGGATGTGAATTGCTTCATAGACAACTCCTGAGGTATCAACAGCCAAATATGACCTCATCCTGTTACCTTACGTGGTTTAAGCGATATGCGACATACCATATTGCGATATATAATGCATATCTACCTGTATTACTTCCAGTGCTTTGCCTGACCTTGCTGGTCAGGTATATTGTATGGGTGATATGTATTATGCGATGTAGCGCAATATGATCTATATTGCACAGTATGGGTGCATTGCCTTACATTGTCTGTTAGACATCTATAATGTACAGTATAAATGTATGGTCTAACATTGTTTGTTAGATATATTACATAACTTAGTCCGTTATACCAGCGGCTTTGTATTGGTTCCATATGGTAATATAATCTTTTCGTTTATTTGTTTTTCTTTTTCTGATATCTAGCAATATATTGTGATTCACAATGCATATCTACCTGTTTCATTATATGTGCATTGCCTGTCCTCGCTCGCCAGGTATATTGCACGGGTGATAAGTGATATGTAACATAGCGCTTTGTGATCTATTATGTATTTCTACCTGTTTTAGTATAAGTGTATTGCCTAACATTGGTTGTCAGATATGTTGCATGACTGAGTTCGTGGGTCATGCAATATACCAGCGGCTTCGAACTGGTTCCACATGGTAACATGACCTTTTTTGTTTATCTGTTTTTTCTAGTGTCGCGCAGAGCTACAGTGTCACTCTATTAAGTGCCTGGGTTGAGCGAGCTCCTCATTCAAAAGTAATTTTGTTTTCCCGCTCTCACGCTATGACACGATTGACAGGGGCTGCTTATGTGATTAGCTAACCGTGTTTTTCTATGTCAGTTTTTTCTCTCTACGAGTAGATGGGAAATGCTGGTATGAATCTCTTTTTCCCTTACTCTATCCCTTATCCAATATGGCGGGGCTATGTCCATGTGAAACTATCTCCGCCCATAGAGGGTTCTTATGCGATGACGTGGGACGTCGTCCTTATCCCGTGATCAAGTCTTCTGTAAGACGAAACGTTGGGAGGAGACGTTCCCACGTCATCGCAACAACACGAGGGGACATCCGCGTTCCACAAGCCGGCCGGCATCTTTTATATATCGCCTTGAATTTGCATCTGATTGTAAGTGCGCATTTTTGGCTTTTTTTAGAATAAATTTTTAAGGATTTCACACTATTTTTGGTTTCCTTCTGTCTTTATGCTGTGACACATCGAGGACTGGTTTCTGATACATCATACACAGTGCATTCACCCCCTTGCTGCCTACATTGATCCTAGAGTGGATCTCATTATCTGGTAAGGGTCAGTGTGTGCGTTCGGTGGTGGTACCAGCACCCCTCTCCCTCACAGTATTTGTTGTTTCTCTCACGGGTGATTGTGTTTATTTCCATGCAATCCACACTATGAAAAGTTTTTCTTTTTTGTTTCACCTGAGGAAAACATGATGCTATAAAACGAAGCCCATATTGACCATCCTTAAGGCTGCACTTGACCTCGAGAGGGTCTTACGATCTGGTAAGGGTCAGTGTGAACTGTGCCCCATGGTGAAGGGTTGTCATTGTTTTCTGTCCACTATATAGCTATTTTTCACGGGTGCATATAATTTTTTATAACAGTATTACACTATGAAAGTTTTTTCTTTTCTTTTCGGTGTTGTCACTGCTTATTGAAATTCTACAAGTGCAAGATCTACATGAATGTAACGGGACACTGTTTTTTTCACATCTTTGGTGCATCAAGATCCAACGTCACTGGCTATATTGATGGACTTTTGACCAATATCAAGAATCTAATCCCTTTTGTTTACGGTTGACTTTTTTAGGTTTATTTGTTCATATATCATCACATTGTGTGGACTTCACTAATAGCAATTGTGGTTTTTTATTTCATTATAATTTTTGATATTACACTGTGCTATCAGTAAGCATTGTTTCACGTTTAGCGCGACTCCCCCCCTATCTCTCCCATATATACTCCTGCAAAGTTTGCATACTAGGTCTGACCTTTGTTCATCTTTGAATCCTGGTGGCTGTTCCATGTAGATTTCTTCTGTTAAATCGCCATGTAGAAACACGGTTTTCACATCAAAATATTTCACTTGCATTTTCCTTGTGACGGCTACTGTCAGCAAAGTCTGTATTGTAGTGTGCTTGACTACTGGTGCAAATGTCTCATCATAGTCCAGAGAAGATACCTTCAAACGCTCTGTTTTGCAGTTTGGTGCGTTTTTCTTCAGGTATGTAGATGAATGCTTGGCATCCAAAAACTCTTTGGTGTTTTACACTTGGCCTCTCATTGTGCAATAGTTCATTTGGGGTTTTCTCCACTGTTCTGGAAAAAAGTCTGTTCTACAAATATGTAGCTGTCATGGCTGCCTCACCCCAGTATGTTTGTGGTAGTCCAGAGTCTGTCAGCATACATCTGATCATTTCAGTCAGAGTTCTGTTCTTTCTTTCAGCTACTCCATTTTGTTCTGGTGTATACGGAACTGTCTTTTGATGTTCTATTCCATGCCTTTTCAAGTACTCTTGTATCTTACCTCCTGTGAATTCACCTCCATTATCGCTCCGAAGTATGAGAGGCTTCCTCTGAAACTTGTTACTTGTCTTTGTTATATAGTCTTGTAATTTGTCAAAAACGTCACTCTTGTGTTGCATTAGATAGGCGACTGTATATCTTGAGTAGTCGTCTATGCAGGGCTGATCCACCCTATAGGCTCACTATGCAAGCCACTTAAGGCCCCCCAAATTACTAGAGGCCCCGCCTGGTGAGAAGTCATTTTCGGCCCCCTCACCCCGCTTTTCAACTCGCTGGCTGCATGGGAGAAGAGGTAAGAAGTCAGCAACCCCGCTTCTTACTTTAAGATGTAATTTTCGACAGCAGAACACCCCCTCCCTCTGCTTCTCAACCTTAATGTGACATGCCATTTTGCTTAGGGCCCCAGGGAGGTCAGGATCGGCACTGCGTCTATGAAAGTCACTATGTACCTGTTGTCTCCAGGTGTTGGTGGGTTTAGGGGACCACACACGTCACTGTGAACTAAGTCAAGTGGTCTCGAGGCTCTCTTCTGGCTGACTTTGGGAAGTGTTGCTCTTGTAGCTTTGGATTTAATGCAACATTCACATTTAGCAGTGACTGGACAAGGGCCATGTAGAAACGCGGTTTTCACATCAAAATGTTTCGTTTGCATTTTCCTTGTGACGGCTACTGTCAGCAAAGTCCGTATTGTAGTGTGCTTGACTTCTGGTGCAAATGTCTCATCATAATCCTCTCTGTATTTTTGAGAATAGCCTTTGGCTACCAGTCTTGCTTTGTATCATTCAATGGTGCCTTCTGCATTGCATTTTACTTTAAAAGTTCATTTACAGCCTATGGCTTTCCTTCCGGGTGGTAGTTCTGTAAGTGTCCATGTTTTAGTGTCATGCATGGATTTCATCTCTTCCTCAGCAGCCTTTATCCATTTAGTTGCTTCTTGTTCTGAAAGTTGACATATGTCTTCCCAGTTTACAGGTTCCTTGATACTGGCAGTACTTGCTTTGTATGAGAGACGTATAGGTGGTTTACCTTTGTTTTTTCTTGTTGACCGTCTCGTTTTTGTGTCTGAGCCTTCTTGTATCTGCTCTTCAGTACTGGTTGAGTCTGGTTGAGTCTACACTCACTTCAACTGTTTGTTCGGAAGTTACAGAGATGGGCTGGTCAATGTCAGTTTTCTCTTCTATTCTTGCTTTTACTGTTGTCATTACATTGTCTCTTAAATCTTACGCTGTTGCTAATGGTAACCTTGGCTGTTTTGGGATTTAGGATTTAGCAACCCTTGACATTGTCACTGTATCCAACGAGTCCAGAGTCTGTCAGCATACATCTGATCATTTCAGTCAGAGTTCTGTTCTTTCTTTCAGCTACTCCATTTTGTTCTGGTGTATACGGAACTGTCTTTTGATGTTCTATTCCATGCCTTTTCAAGTACTCTTGTATCTTACCTCCTGTGAATTTACATCCATTATCGCTCCGAAGTATGAGAGGCTTCCTCTGAAACTTGTTACTTGTCTTCGTTATATAGTCTTGTAATTTGTCGAAAACTTCACTCTTGTGTTGCATTAGATAGGGGACTGTATATCTTGAGTAGTCGTCTAAAGTCACTATGTACCTGTTGTTTCCAGGTGTTGGTGAGTTTAGGGGACCACACACGTCACTGTGAACTAAGTCAAGTGGTCTCGAGGCTCTCTTCTGGCTGACTTTGGGAAGTGTTGCTCTTGTAGCTTTGGATTTAATGCAACATTCACAGTTAGCAGTCACTGGACAAAGGAATACTATTAGATCCCTTGTCAGATTCCTCCTCTGTAGTTCCAGTATGCATTCTGGGTGTCTGTGACCTCGACATATGTGCCATATATGTACAGTCACTGTGCTTGTGTGTACATAGTCTCACCTTTTCCTTCACTGTGTCGAGGTGATATAGATGATCATCCAACTTGGTGCTTGCTATTGTCTGTTTGCCGTTTAGAATGGAACACTTGTCATCTTGGAATTTCACAGTGAGTCTTCTGGCTGTTAGATGCTTCACAGATAAGAGTCCTCCTTCTAGATTAGGAACATAAAGCACATCTTTCACTGGTATGGTTATATTGTGTCCCGCATCATCAGGGCATACAAGGGTTCCATGCCCACATCCTTCTGCATGTATTGTGCTTCCATCTGCAAAGTAAATAGTTTCTTTGTTCGGATCAAGTTCTGTGAAGAAACTTCTATCACTCATCATGTGACTGGTTGCCCCTGAATCGATGCACCAGTCTTGGCATTTATTGTTGCCTGTCGCTTTAAATGTGGCATTCCAGTTGCCTTCCCTTTGGTCATTGATTGTGGTTTTGACCTTTTGTTTAGCATAAGAGGGACGTTGTCTCATTTGCTCTGCTTTCCATATAGTGCAGTCTTTCTTTATGTGTCCTTGTTTGTGGCATCTGAAACACACTCTGGTTTCTTTCCTGTGTAATCCTGCATCTGTAGCTTTAAGAGCGGTGCTGGTTTCTGTGGAGTTATGCATTGATTCCTTTCTTCTCTGATACCCGAATGCTGTCTTCCGTTCAAGGCTTTGTTCTGCTTAGGCCGCACCTGGTCATAAGACTTTATCCGGACACTGGGCCCATAACCTGTTGCAAAGTACGATTGATAGGTGCGGTGGAGTCAGTTGAGATAAGAAGTTGTGTAGTAACAGGAACTGACTTCTTTATTGGAACATCATCAGACAGACAAAGATGTCTCTGCCATGGTAAGTAGAACATACACAGCTCACAGGCAGGAAAAAGAAACCAACAAGTAGATCACTGTGGGCAGGAAAATACACACATATAAATAAATAAATAAATAAATAAATAAATAAATAAACACATATCATAGAGAATACATAGCATAGCATAGCATATCATTCAGCACTAGCGACGTCTAATGTCCTTTTTGTAAACTGCATTCCATATAATAGGCTAAACTGAAGTTTTGTTGTATCTCCAACAAAAAGTAGGTATTTTTCTTCATATGCCTTGTACACAAGATCGGTTTTCCAGGGGGTAAAAAGTCAGCTGGGAAAACTGAGGGGAAAACCGAAAACCTGCTTGGTAGCTTTTTCCCCCTGCACACGGCTGGGTTTTTCCAGCCGGAAAACTGCCATGAGAGCTTTGGTCGGGAAACCCGGCTATGTGTATGCTCCAACGCAGGTTTTTCCCATAGGTAAACTGCCGCTTGAAAACCGCCGGGAATCCCGGTGGGAAAAAAGAGAACATGTTCTCATTCCCGGCGATTTTCCTGTCAGGAAAACTGCGATGGAGCATACACACGGCTGGGATTCCCAGGCCAAAAGCTGACGTGGCTTTTTTCCAGACGGGAAAACCGGCCGTGTGTAGGAGGCATTTGTTGTTTTTCTAGGCCTAGCAAATTAGAATGGAAAGAAGTGGGGTCTACAATAATGAGATTAGTTAGTTACTATGGACTGCAAGGTCCACCTTACATTTTCTTTTTGCACATGAAGTATTGACAGACAATTTATACAGTAGATGTCTTTAATTATATTATGCCTAACGTGTTTTTATTCTCATCTTGCTTTTGTAGTTTTACACATTGGCCACGTGGATATTTTTCTCACTTTACAAAACAAGACTTAATATTCAGAAATAGACTACGCAAGGAAGCAGTTGTAAATAATCAGGGATCTGGATTACAGGCTGCTAATCCATTTGATTTAGCACGCTGTGGTAAAACGTAGGGTCACCGAGAGGACATGGTCTCTTGTTTTACGAAACACGTATGTTGTATCACACATCAAGGATTAAATATTTAAAGAGAGAATCCTTTTCACGACAGGTGATAGAGAATTATAACAAGTTGTAAGTGCTTTATACAGCTGAATAATTTAAAAATCCTATTTTATTTATCAAATCTGCACTAGAATGAATGATGTAATGTGGTTGAATTATTTATTGAATGAAATACAATCATAGAAATATAAATAATTGTTCTGTGCATTTAGCGGATCTGGAGATAATATTGGAAAGAATATCATCAATGAAACATAAGCCAGCAGAGTCTGATAAACACTAATTAGGGATTTTATTTTACCATTTAAGTCACTGAAAAATAGTTTGATTCATTTTTATTTCAAAGTGTTCTCAAATCCAAAAACAAACAATATCATATTAAAGTTTTTTTTTCAGATGGAGAACATTTTCAGCAAGTAAAAAACATAGGGCCAGATTCAGGTAGATCAGAGCATCTTTGCTCTGGAGTAACGCATCTCATTTACGTTCCGCTGCAGAAATTTTAGGAGCAAGTGCTGTTATTCATGAAGCACTTGCTCCTAAAGTTGCGGCAGCGCATCGCAAATGAGACAGCGGAATTCCATTTGGGCGGGTACGGGGCGTGTAGTATTCAAACTACGCGCGATCCCGCGGCGAACGTACTGCGCATGCGTCGAGTGTCAATGCATCCCAGTGCGCATGCTCCAAGTTCTGTCAGTGAACGTCAATGACGTCACGTCCCCATTCATGAATGTTTTACGCAAACGACGCGATTTGTTTTTTTTCCGACGCGATGACGACGCCTATACCTAACATAGGATACTCCACTAGGGGGCTGCTTTATCTATACGCCGCGTATCGCTTCCGGAAACGTCGTAAAGTCACTGCGTCGCGCCCGAAAAAGATCGTGAATTGCCGATTCCCGCTCATTAACATATTTTTTGAGCGTAAATCGGCGGGAACGCCCCGGCGCCATTTTTAAGTTGAAGTAACGATGCGATGGCGAAATTCAATTACGCCGATCGCATCGGAACTTCAACCCGGCGTTTCTTGTTTTCTGGTTATAGAAAACAGAAACGCCGGCTTAAAGTGACAGTTAGGCTGGCGGATCACTGGATCCGCCAGCCTAACTCTTCATGAATCTGGCCCATACCTGTTGATCTTGTGTGTTGTATATTGGGTGGGGACAAAATGTATACATCTACTTTGACTTTTCATGGAAAAAAACAATATGAAGAATTTAGGAAGGTATTGTTTTCTTTTTTTTTTTTTTACACATACCCATTGATTTTGCCAGAAATGGTAAATCCCAGCCCATATGACAGCCATAGCTGCCTCTGTAGATACGATGGAAAACTTGGTGTAGACCCAAAGTGACAGGATATGTGTTATTTGCAGGATTACCAGGTGAAAATAAAACAAATAAAGCCTGAGAACAGATATCTAATACAGCCACTAAATCTTTTTGGTTTAGATAAACTTTAACCAATTTTATAACCACATGTCTAACAAGTGGTTAAATCAGTGGTTCTCAACCTGTGGGTCGGGACCCACTCGTGGGTCGAATGGCGATTTGCCAGGGGTCACAGAATCCTGCCCATTTGCCCACAATTTGGGAAATGTTATCAAGGGGTCACAGAACTAGAAAGGTTGAGAACCAGTGGTTTAAATCAAGCTTAACTGTGAGATTGGTACTTGACTTTAAGAGCTGGCCAAGGTTGTGATAGAAGTGATCGTGTAGCTCTAGAACAAGCTGATCACTTTTACATGGCTCTCAAGGGAGCACCCACCCCAAAGCCCCAACTCCATACTGGCAGTTCCTGGAATCTTCAATTTCAAGCTTCCCTGGTGAAAGCAGGAAGAACTTGGGGAACCTCTGTTCCCCAATCCCTCCTGAAACCACTGACCCCAAAAATGACATGTATTACAGCACTTCTATTACAGCACTTCCAGGGTCGCAGCTGTCATTCCTTGGCAAAAGTAGCTGAGGATGCAGCTCTGTGTATAAATAGCTGTATTGGAGGGCAAAGGGGAATTTGGGGGTCTTATTTACCCCCAATATCTCCATAAAGAACATCTATCATTTGCTCATGCTATTACATACAGTATGGGGCTTGTTATGCCGCTAAAAAATAAAAAATAAATAAAAAACATTTAAATGTTTAAAAAAAAAAGATTTATATCAACATCACAAGTAAAAGGAATAGGTTTAACATTTTTATTATTTTTTTTTTTTATTATTATGTATGCTACTTTTGTACACAGAATATAGCCATAGAGTTAACACATGTCAACTATCACAAATCATAGTGTAGCGCCTACCCCAACTTTCCGGGAGTTTAATGGTGACTACCAGGGTTAGGGAAGGCTGACATACATCCTCAGGGTACAGGTCTTTGGGCATGGTGGGATATAAACCAGAAATAACATTGGGCGCCAGTCACTTTTATACTTAAACAAAGGAGAAGTTTATTTCTCAGAACCGAAAAAATAAGGGAGAGTGGGGAATAGGACACAGGACACCCTTAGTAACAATCAGCAAGTTTGGCAGACTCCTAAGACAAAAATAGGCAAAGTAAAGCAGACAGTTGTACTGGAATAAGAGCCTTTAAGCTAAACCAGCACATCTGTACAGTACTTGTAGGACAAGCTGTCTCCTCTAGCAACTAAACTTTACTCACTGCTTCAGGCACTGATTCCCTTGGATTAGTTCTCTCTGAAGTCTTCCCAGCCACTTCATTTCTTCCTGTTCATGAAGGATCCTCTCTCTGGTGCCTCCTTAGAACTCCATCCCTCTAGAATCGTTAACGGATCTTTGGCAGGCTTTTCTCTGCATAAACTTGAACTCCCATATACTTAGGCCTAGCAGCCAGAAGGCACCTGGATAGGCCCCAGGCTTTGAGCCTAGCAACCAGGAGCTCTATATACACCATCCACCATTAAATAACCTCTCCTAGCATGCTTAGCCACAAATAGGATTGGCTGTGAAAGATATATTCATCATAACATGAACTTCACTTTAACTCATCACTCTAATGTCAAAGGCAACAGCCCCACCTACTGACAGAAGGGAGAAGCCACAACGTACAATGGAATTAACAGAAGTCATGTAATCACTAAATACTACAAATTGGCCAGGCTGACTACCATCGGCCACACTAAATTTACCTGTAGCCATATTCTAGGGACAATGGTGCTACACTAGGTTCCCAAAACAAATTTCTGATAGATGGTATTGCGCACATATTTATCCCACCTATTATTGGTTCTCTGTGGTGGCTCATCCTCACCTCCTGTTTTTATCCATTTTACACTGGCCCTTCTAATAAAAGTCTTGTGTACATTAGAGATAGTCAGCAAAATGACCCCTATTATATGAGTGATCAGTTTAACCTGTTGCCGACTGGCCGCCATCATTTTACTGCGGGAAGTCGGCTCTGCTGGGCGAGAGCCCGTAGCTATACATCCGCATTAAAGCGGCCACTAGGGGGCGCATGCGCGCCGCCGGGGGCGCATGCGCGCCGCCGGGGGCGCATGCGCGCCGCTGGGGGCGCATGCGCGCCGCCGGCGCGCGCACGTCCCCACTCGCCCCCGAGTCCCGCACGCATGCCCGGCGGGTACGATCGCCGCCGGGCACACGTGATTGCTCATTACAGAGCGGGGACCGGGAGCTATGTGTGTAATTACAAAGCTCCCGATCCTGTCAGCGGGGGAAACGCTGATCTTCTGTTCATACAATGTATGAACAGAAGATCAGTGATTTCCCCTAGTGAGGCCACCCCCCCTACAGTTAGAACACACCTAGGAACATACTTAACCCCTTCCCTGCCCCCTAGTGTTAACCCCTTCATTACCAATGGCATTTTTATAGTAATCCAATGCATTTTTATAGCATTGATTGCTAAAAAAATGTCAATGGTCCCAAAAATGTGTCAAAAGTGTCCGAAGTGCCTGCCATAATGTCGCAGTACTGAAAAAAATGCTGATCGCCGCCATTACTAGTAAAAAAAAAAATATTAATAAAAATGCCATAAAACTAAGTCCCCTATTTTGTAAACGCTATAACTTTTGCGCAGACCAATCAATAAACGCTTATTATGATTTTTTTTTACGAAAAATATGTAGAAGAATACGTATCGGCCTAAACTGAGGAAAAAAATGTTTTTTTTATATATTTTTGGGGGATATTTATTATAGCAAAAAGTTAAAAATATTGAATTATTTTCAAAATTGTCGCTCTATTTTTGTTTATAGCGCAAAAAATAAAAACCGCAGAGATGATCAAATACCACCAAAAGAAAGCTCTATTTGTGGGAAAAAAAGGACGCCAATTTTGTTTGGGAGCCACGTCGCACGACCGCGCAATTGTCAGTTAAAGCGACGCAGTGCCAAATCACAAAAAGTGCTCTGGTCATTGGGCAGCAATATGGTCCGGGGGTTAAGTGGTTAAATAACACATTTACTTTGCTGGTTAGTGTAGTGCTTCCACTACATTTGTTTTCTTTTTTTTTTTTGTTTATATTAGATTTTATTGAAAGATGCTAAGAGTACAATTTTCACTGAATCAGTGCTTTTTTACAGAAAAAAACAGTTATACAGAAAGTGGCAGAATACATAACAGTAACAATAGGACTTAAGAAATTAAGTAAAATTAAATAAAAATGGTGGTAACTGGATGTATCTAAATATGATGGTTCCTAGAGTTACCAGATGAATGTAAATCAATGTAAATTAATGAACTAGTACACTAACCAGCGGACATATCTGCCTGCACATGCGTCAAATGGATTCGACGCATGTGTGGAAGTTTTTTACTTCCTGGTGCGGTGCGTGTACATGATCAAACCAAAATAGCCCAGCAGACAAATCCGATCAAATCGGTCTGTCAGAGGTTATGTAGAAGTGGTGGTGGCAGGGATTTCCATTTGCAGTAGAGGAGGGCTACCAAGGAGTATGGGTGTACCATTGTGGTATACAGCTGATAATTGGAGTACCGAGAAAGTTTGGGCTACCCAGTCCAGACCCGTCATCAATAGACAGGTCTAAATTGTATGTTCTGATGTTAGGGAGGCTTATACCCCCTTTGCGTCTGGGAAGATACAACTTTGTGAAAGCTATGCATGGTCTTTTGTTTCGCCAAAGGAATTTAGAGATAGCAGTATTGAGAGATTTTGTGTCTTTATGGCGTAGAAGCAGGGGAAGGGTATGAAGCCAGTAGAGTAGACGGGGAAAACTGACCATTTATACTAGATGGCATCTTCCCAGGAGCAAAAGGGAGAGACCCATTCAGTTTTAGTGAATGGGGGGGGAAAGTTGAGGTGGTAGAGAGAGGAGGGTAGTTTTCCTATTTTTACTCCTAAGTAGGAGATGTGGGATTTTGCGACAGGGAAGGTAGATTGATTGGTCCAGGGAGGTTTGGACTGAGTGCCTATGGGGAGTATTTCACTTTTGTTGTAATTGATGCGAAGGCCCGAGCATAGTCTAAATTGGTCAAAAATGTATTTAATCGTGCGCATGTCAGATGTGGCGTCCGCTGAGAAGATAAGGACATCATCAGCGAAGAGTGAAGTTCGTAATTCGTGTTTGCCCATATTAATGCCATGTAATGGTGCTATATATGATAGGTACCTGGATGGGGTTTCAATGCAATGTTGAAAAGGAGCGTGGATAGGGGGCAACCCTGTCTTGTGCATTTGTGAAGGCGGACTACGTCTGAAAGGAGTCCTGCCTCTACTAGTCTAGCCGCCGGAGCGGAGTACATTGTTTTGACAAGGTAGGTGAAATGTCTCTCCAAGTTTTTTTCTCAGCCCTGGGAAATGCGATGTGCACCTCTGATGACCCCTCCTCCCCCCTCACGTTGGGGTGGGTGGGTGCCATGTGCTGCACATCGACATCGCTTACTTTGGTTGGGACGCCGCAGCGTTGGTGGTACCTGTCCATCTGCATGCACTATGTGGGTCTTTTTTTGGCGCCAACCACCGGACGTCTATGACGTTCAGGCGGCGGTGCCTCCAGACCCACACGCAGCGTGGTGTTGGAGGTGGGTGTTTTGGGCCGTGCCCTCATAAGCCCGTCATTGGTTGGATTTTCTCTTGGCACCCAGTCTCTTACAATCACTGTATCTCCAAGGGTTAACATCTATGCTTCTATAAAAGGTACCTCTATTCTACCTGGGTCCTTATATATATTTAATACTGGGGTTGGTATATTATATTATATTGTAGACCTCAACCCCCATAGCTTTATTGTTATGATATCATACTCCGTTTTATGGAGTCTTATACTATTGCTATTATTGTTATCTCCACAGAAGCCTCCAATAGATGTTTTCATGCTACACTATACCTTATTACCAAAGCTACTGGGAATTTGCCTCTATACTTTGAGCATCCATGCCTTCCTTGAGGGGCTATGTGGTGGGTTGCGTTCCTGGCACACGCTCCCTCATTTCCCATGGGAGACTTTACCGGTGGACCTCTGGGTCGAATGGGCCACGCTATATTTCACTACACAGAATTCCTGTCTGTAAGTTCTATTATGGGAGTGGTTTGTCCTACCATATGTGCAATTATATCCTCTGCCACATGCTAAGTAATTATGAATCAAATTACTATATTACTCTATATATTTTTCTAGATATGCATCACATGCCTGCTCCTGATGAGTGGTACTATCAAACCACGAAATGCGTCGAGCTAGCTACAAGCCATGGTTGCACCTTTATGAATTCTACAATTTTACATTTTATTTTATGCAGCTTTGTGGATTATAGATTGGGACACCACTACCTAGGGTCCCTTTCGGGTCATACCGATGCAGGTCGGGAAGGTTGGAGCTACTTTTGTTGTAGCTGTTCCTATAGAATGTTTACAATATTCATGCATGTACAGATTGTTCTTTGAATTTTATGGGAAGTGTACAACCAATATCAATGTTGCTGTTTTTTAAATGTACTTATGGTTCTCAACACTATCAAGTATATTATATTTATATAATTTTCTGTTTAACTATTGTTCAACTGTACCGAATAAAACAATTATATTTTCAATTAGTTGATATTTGGTTTGTCCTAAAGACTGTGT
The DNA here is from genome assembly GCA_029574335.1 of Rana kukunoris. Taxonomy (NCBI): domain Eukaryota; kingdom Metazoa; phylum Chordata; class Amphibia; order Anura; family Ranidae; genus Rana; species Rana kukunoris. Next base: position 498,837,223 of record CM056049.1, on the reverse strand, counting down.
GCTCCATATAAAGTCCCCCCTGTTCATATCCATTCCCCTCTCCTTTCAATAATTGTTATTTCTGCCAGCAGAAAGGGATAGGGGTACATGCCTTGTTTTGTCATGGCCCCATTTAAAATCCCACTTTGTTACTATATCTTTTCAAGGTAGGTGAAAGGGCCAGAAAAAAATATTTTAGTCATGACCATGGAAAGCCATTCGATATTGACATTATAGATAGCTATCTCCGCATCTAGGGTGATGATTGAGTGGTCTCCCTTTGGGTTGCATTTAGTGTGTTCCAGGACCATCATCACCTTTCTGATGTTCATGGTGGCAGTCCTGCCTTTCACGAACCCTGGGTGTATCAGAGAGGGGATAATGAAGGCTAATTTAGTGGCAATTATTTTGGAGAGGATCTTGACATCAAGGTATAAAAGTGAAATAGGTCTATATGAACTTGGTTCTTGTGGGTCCTTGCTTTTTTTTTTGCTAATAGTTTAATGATGGCTTGGTAGGGTAGGTAAGGGCCACCCGACCATATGTGTTGATAGACGTCATGAAGGGTGGGTTCCAGGAGTGATTGTGGGGATTTGTAGAATTCACCCTTGAAACCATCTGGGCCTGGGGCTTTAGAAGGGGCTAGGTTTCCGAATGGCAGTAGATATTTCAGGAAGGGAGATGGGTGCGTTTAAATCATCCAGAAGGGAGGGAGATATTTGGGTGAGGATTATTTTTTCAAGAAAAGAAAGTGCTGTCGGGTTGTCTATGGGGTCAGCCGCGTATAAGGAGGAATAGTAGTGTAGCATGACTTTGTTTATGCCTTTTTTTAGGTTTTGATGGTGCCTGATGCTTCTCGTAGGGAGGTAATATAAGTCAGATGGTGCAGGCACTTATAGAGTCTGGAAAGTAGTTTGACTGCCTTATTGCCGAATTTATGGAGGGTGGCATGTGCGCTTTTTTGATTATTTCCAGGGTTTCAGACCAAATATCAAAGGATTGCTTAGCTGCCTTACAAGTCTTTCTAGTGTCGGAGGAGTCATCTGTGTAAAGAGAACGTTGAGCTAGGTGCAATCGGGAGCTGGCCGTTTTGTAATTATTAAGTGTGTTTCTTTTGAAAGAGACCACATAGGAAATAATGCGTCCTCTGAGGAAAGCCATGACTGTTTCCCAGAATAGATTAGGATTGCCTGCATGTGATATGTTGGTTGAGGTGTATCCAGACCAAGTGTTTTCCATATAAAGTCGGAAGTCAGAATTATTTTGAAGGTGGGAGGGGAAGCGCCATAGTTTGGGACTTGGGTGTAAGTCAGGGTTCTCCAGCGTGACCAGGGCCGGACTAGGAGCAAAAACCAGCCCTGGAAAAAATGTCATACCACCCCCATAGCATTATTATACCAGCCCAACAACATAACGTCATTATTTTCTTGTTCATAAAAGGGAAAATCATGCATTGTAAAACACAGTTGAAGAGTGTATTATATATTGATAAGACAGATATGAAAGAACATAGGGCTAGGGATATATAACAGCAAATTACAGTTAAAAGTGGTAAAAGTGGAGCAATCATTAAGGGGGACACCTTACATCAACTTCCCCTTACATCAATGACCCCCCCCCCTCAGACTGGCCTGGCGGCGCTGTCACTGACCACCTCTCAGGTGCACTGTGTAGGGATCAATCAGTCGGCTCCCGGTTGGTGGCTCTGGTTTTCCTATTGTCTCTCCACAGTCCACACACGTCTGACTTCTCCCGTAACCCCCATCCCAGCAGTGCTCCCACCGTTGACTCCTCTCCAGACTGCAGACATGATATAAAACAAGAGATGGTCAGAGGTTGCAGACATGATACAGGAGATGTCAGAGGCTGTGGGCATGATACAAGAGATGTCAGAGGCTGTGGGCATGATACAAGAGATGTCAGAGGCTGTGGGCATGGTACAGGAGATGTCAGAGGCTGTGGGCATGGTACATGAGATGTCAGAGGCTGTGGGCATGGTACAGGAGATGTCAGAGGCTGTGGGCATGGCAGAGGAGATGTCAGAGGCTGTGGGCATGGTACAGGAGATGTCAGAGGCTGTGGGCATGGTACAGGAGATGTCAGAGGCTGTGGGCATGGTGCAGGAGATGTCAGAGGCTGTAGGCATGGTAGAGGAGATGTCAGAGGCTGTGGGCATGATACAGGAGATGTCAGAGGCTGTTTAATACTTTTCAGTTAATGAACAATTCAAAAGAATAGAAACAGCCTTTTTCAACCAGGGGGTCTTCAGGTTTTTTCAAGGGTGCCTTGGCAAAATGCCTACGAATTGCCGAAATAATGTATACAAGCCAATGGGTGCATCAAGCCTATATAGTTGCACAAAGCCACAGGTTTTCATTGTGCACTACTAAATACTTCCAGCTACCAGAGTCCAAAAAACCAATGATGTCATTGGTTGATAAAGGGAATGCCGGGCACCTGCAGAGCTACCTTGTTTGCCCCTTCCTGGTCCTTCTCCATCAGCACTGGGGTCACATCAGCTGAGTGAGGGAGAGAAACTGAGGGAGAAGAGAAACAATGGAATACTGGTCAGTACCAGTGTGTAAAAGTGCATTTGCTTTGGAAGAATAAATCACCTCTAATGCTCGGTGTCCAACATACAGTGCTTTGAAAAAGTATTCATACCCCTTGAAATTTTCCAAATTTTGTCATGTTACAACCAAAAAACTTAAATGTATTTTATTGGGATTTTATGTGATAGACCAACACAAAGTGGCACATAATTGTGAAATGAAAGCAAAATGATAATTGATTTTCATTTTTTTTTTTACAAATAAATATGTTAATAGTGTGGCATGCATTTGTATTCAGACCCCTTTACTCTGATACACCTAACTAAAATCTAGCGGAACCAATTGCTTTCAGGAGTCACCTAATTAGTAAATAGAGTCCACCTGTGTGTAATCATTTTTTTTATATATACAGCTGTTCTGTGAAGCCCTCAGTTTGTTACAGAACCTTTGTTCTAGAGGCATGCCTCTCTTTGATAGAGGACTGGATGACAAAGAGTTATCTTAAACTCAACGGAGCGAAAACAGAACTTCTCCTGTTTCACGCCAAGCGTACGAATCAACCTGCAACAACATGGACACCCCCACCCATTCTGGGCAAAATCATCTCCCCTAGCGCCAAAGTCAAAAGTCTAGGGGTCATTTTTGACTCCTAAATGACAATGAACGCACAAATAGGGTCAGTAGTCAGCGGATTTTACCATCTGCTGCGCCTACTATGCAGACTTACTAATTTCATCCCCAAAGAAGACTTAGCGGCCTTGGTGGAAGCAATTGTTAACTCCAGACTGGACTATGCAAATGCCCTTTACCTCGGACTCCCCAAGTACCAAATCGCTCGTCTGCAAGTCGTTCAGAACACGGCCGCCAGACTTGTGACAGGGAAAAAACCCTGGGAATCAATCTCACCTTCACTGAGAGCCCTTCACTGGCTGCCAATAAAAGACAGAATCGCTTTTAAAGCACTCTGTCTAACGCATAGATGTATCTATGGGACTGCTCCCCAGTATTTATGCGATAAAATAAAAGCTCACAATCCCAATCGCATTCTGCGATCCACCAATCAAAACCTGATATAAAGAAAGGAAACTGTGCTTAGGATAGTCGAAATAAGGGTAATAGGATAGGTATGAATATGCGACTACAGCCCCCCCTAAATTTAACTCCCCTAAGGGGGTATATGGTGAGAAAGTAAGCAAGGTGTTGGGGGTCGTGGCGCTGTCACTAATATGTTGTTTTACTGAGCCAGTATCAGCCCTAGCTTGTTGATGAGTAGGCTCTAATAGGACAACATTCCCTTGTTAGATAGTATAAAAGTGGCAGTGTCTGCCTGATAAGTAAGAAGGGTAGACCTGTGTATACGGGAATGGTAGTGACCTCTATGAGCCACCAGAGGTAGTGATGTCCCTAATGTTAAAGTGGTATATGGATAGGTAATTCCACAATGTATCAGGTCTGACTGATCGCACCACACTTAACACAATGTAAATAATGCAATATAAAGCATTATACAGATCTATATCAAAGCATACAAACACCGTGGTCCTAAATACAAAAATATATAAAATAGTCCATGTAACATCAATACAAGCAGGTGAGTATAGGTGATGTGAAGTTCAAGGTGAACCTATATGAATAGGTAGTCGTGAAAAGTACATCAGGTGTTTATCGCAGTGGGACCGGTGCTCCCCCTTATGGGTCCCCACTCACCAGAGGCACTCACTCCTGCTGGGGTAGAATGTGTATCAGACAAGCAGCTGCTCCTACTGATCGTAGCTCCTTTTCCTGGATTCCTGGTATTTCTCCTGGATTCCTGATGTATATCCTTGGTGTGAGTGATTAGTGGTTAAGATTCAATTGATTCTCTGAGTTCCTCCAAAGCAAAGAAGAAAGGCTTCCATAGCGTAGTACGTTAAAAATATAAAAGTTTTATTAGCACTGCCTATAAGGGTATAGTTTCATATACAATCAGCTGGCTAACCCGGAAGTGCGTGTGGGTGTGCATGTGTCCGCTTTACGCACGTTTCGTGTTGATTACGTGTTGTCCCCCGCTTCAGAAGATGTAATCAACACAAAACGTGCGTAAAGCGGACACATGCACACCCACACGCACTTCCGGGTTAGCCAGCTGTTTGTATATGGAACGCACGCCGTTCCCATGCTGGTTCGACTAGATATCGGACAATTTTAGTGCAGGGTACTTCCAGTACTCTGCAGGACATAGGTTGCTGTCAGTTCGTTTTATACATTTTATTTATTTCATTTTGTTTTTTGACTGCTGGCTGCGGATTATTTTCAGCTTGTTGTCATTTTTGGATTTTTGTATTTGTGCCCATGTTTAATGCACGCCCCTATTGGCAGTGCTAATAAAACTTTTATATTTTTAACGTACTACGCTATGGAAGCCTTTCTTCTTTGCTTTGGAGGAACTCAGAGAATCAATTGAATCTTAACCACTAATCACTCACACCAAGGATATACATCAGGAAACCAGGAGAAATACCAGGAATCCAGGAAAAGGAGCTACGATACGTAGGAGCAGCTGCTTGTCTGATACGCATTCTACCCCAGCAGGGTGAGTGCCTCTGGTGAGTGGGGACCCATAAGGGGGAGCACCGGACCCACTGCGATAAACACCTGATGTACTTTTCACAACTACCTATCCATATAGGTTCACCTTGAACTTCACATCACCTATACTCACCTGCTTGTATTGATGTTACATGGACTATTTTATATATTTTTGCATTTAGGACCACGGTGTTTGTATGCTTTGATATAGATCTGTATAATGCTTTATATTGCATTATTTACATTGTGTTAAGTGTGGTGCGGTCAGTCAGTTCTGATACATTGTGGAAATACCTATCCATATACCACTTTAACATTAGGGACGTCACTACCTCTGGTGGCCCATAGAGGTCACTACCATTCCCGTATACACAGGTCTACCCTTCTTACTTATCAGGCAGACACTGCCACTTGAATGTTGTCCTATTAGAGCCTACTCATCAACCAGCTAGGGCTGATACTGGCTCAGTAAAACAACATATTAGTGACAGCGCCACGACCCCCAACACCTTGCTTACTTTCTCACCAATCAAAACCTGCTCCAGGTTCCGAAAGCCAACTACAAGTCCAAAGGAGAAAGAAGGTTCGCGATCCAATGTCCCAGACTATGGAACGCTTTACCAACCAGCATTCGATTGGAGGAGAATCACTTAACGTTCAGGAGAAAGATCAAGACTCATCTCTTTTGATATCAAAGGAGACAGGAACAACGAGCGCCCAGGGGCGATTTAGTTCGCAGGTGCCGCGCTTTATAAGTTTTCAATCATTCATTCATTTGTGAACAAACAGCATCATGAAGGCCAAGGAACATACTAGACAGGTCAGGAATAAAGTTGTGGGCATGTTTAAAGCAGGGTTAGGTTCTAAAAAAATATCACAAGCTTTGAACATCTCACATCTCACGAAGTACTGTTCAATCAATCATCTGAAAATGGAAATAGTATGGCACAACTACAAACCTACCAAGGCATAGTCATCCACCTAAGCTGACAGGCCAGGCAATGAGAGCATCAGAGAAGCAGCCAAGAGGCTCATAGTAACTCTGGAGGAGCTGCAGTGATCCACAGCTCAGGTGGGAGAATCTGTCCACAGGAAAACTATTAGTCATGCACTACACAAATCTGGCCTTTATGGAAGAGTGCCAAGAAGAAAGCCATTGTTGAAAGCAAGCTTTAAGAAGTCCAATTTGCAGTTTTTGAGAAGCCATGTGGGTGACACAACAAACATGTGGAAGGTGCTCTGGTCAGATGAGATCAAAATTGAACTTTTTGAACTAAAAGCAAAATGCTATGTGTGGCGGGAAACTAACACTGCACATCACGCTGAACACACCATCCCCACTGTGAAACATGGTGGTGGCAGCATTATGTTGTGGGGATGCTATTCTTCAGCAGGGACAGGGAAGCTGGTCAGAGTTGATGGAAAGATGATTAGAGCCAAATACAGGGCAATCTTAGAAGACAACATGTTAGGCCTCGTACACACGATCAAATCTGTCCGCTGGACCGTTGTTTCAGCAGACAGAATCGATCGTGTGTACGGCCGAGCCGACGGATTTGGCCACCCGACAGATTTCAAAGCATGCTTTGAAATCTATCGGGTGGGAATCCGCCCGCCCGACATGTCTGCTGGTTAGTACACTTACCAGCAGACATGTCGTCCCGCACCGCCGCCGAATGGATTCGGCGCATGTGCGGAAGTGTTTTACTTCCTGGTGCGGTGACGTGGCGGCGTCAACGTCACCGCCACGTCACCGACACGTCAGCGCGCTCTCTGCTGGCGGGGATTTTGGTTTGCTCGTGTGTACATGCGAGCAAACCAAAATCCCAGCAGACAGATTTGTTCAAATCTGTCGGACGGACAGATTTGAACAAATCTATTGCCTCATGTGTACGAGGCCTAAGGCCTCGTACACACTATCGGACATATCCGATGAAAACGGTCCGCGGACCATTTCCATCGGATATGTCCGATCGGGAGTTTGATCCGATGGCGTGTACACACCATCGGATCAAATTCCCCGCCGCCGGACGGCGCGGTGACATGGCGGTGACACTGACGCCGCCACGTCACCGCACCAGGAAGTTAAACACTTCCGCGCATGCGCCGAATCCATTCGGCGCGGCGGCGGTGGGGGACGACATGTCTGCTGGTAAGTGTACTAACCAGCAGACATGTCGGGCGGACAGATTCCCACCGGATAGATTTCAAAGCATGCTTTGAAATCTGTCGGGTGGAGAAATCTGTCCGCTAGCCCATACACACGAGCGGAGATGTCTGCTGAAACGGTCCATCGGACCGTTTTCAGCGGACATATCCCCTCATGTGTACGAGGCCTTAGAGTCTGCAAAAGACTTGAGGCCAGGTTGGAGGTTCACTTTTTAGCAGGATAACAACCCTAAACATATAGTTAGAGCTACAATGGAATGCGTTAGAATGGCCCAAAGTCCAGACCTAAATTCAATTGAGAATCTGTGGCAAGACTTAAAAATTGGCACTCACAGACGCTCTCCATGCAATCTGACAGAAGCTGAGCTATCTTGCAAAGAAGAATGGGCAAAAAAGTTACTCTCTAGATGTGCAAAGCTGGTAGAGACATCCCCAAAAATACTTACAGCTGTAATTGCAGTGAAAGGTGGTTCTACAAAGTATTAACTCAGGGTTGGGCTGAATACAAATGTACCTCACACTTTTCACAAATGTATTTGTAAAAATTGTTGAAAACCATTTATTATTTTCCTTCCATTTCACAATTATATGCCACTTTGTGTTAGTCTGTCACATAAAATCCCAATAAAACAAATTTACATCTTTGGCTGTAACATGACAAAATGTGGAAAATATTAAGGGATATGAATACTTTTTCAAGGCACTATAGATGCTGCTGTGTTACGTAAAACTGCAACATATTAGTTTTGTTTTTACATTTTAGAATGTTGTGCCTCGAGATGTGCATAATTTTAAAGGGTGCTGTGACTGAAAAAATGAAGAAACACTAATGTAGATCCATCACATCTCCATTCTCACCTTTTTTCAGTAAGCCATACAAATGATTGCTTCAATAGTATTTTTTGCTTCTTACCTTGTCATAAGTATGCACTATCACATATTTGTTTCTGGGTCTGATAAATGCAAGAAGCGCCGCATCACTTGCATCAATTAGACTATATAACAATATGCTGGAGAGAGCTCTTGTCGTCTGCAAACCTTTTTTGACATGCTAGAATAAAGTATTTGTGTGGGACTTTTTCATATTGTTTGGAGGGGAAAAATTAACTTTTCAGTGAGTATGCATCACATGTTGTCATTTGCCAGCTGTGAAGATTGTAGCCATTTCAATAGTATAGCAATTCCAGCAAGCATGAACAGATATCGCAAAACCTGCAGGCAAATATCTGCAAACCTTTGTACAGCCTATGGCTTTTACAGCACTGGTGATGACATCTGTTTGCTACTGAGATATTTGACTGTTTTCACTTTGTGTGCAGCACACTGAAATCAATGTGTAGCTAATGAGATCACTACTAACGAGTTGTTATATCCCTCAGAAGCAAATTGATTAAAAAAGAAACCCAAGGTAAACAGTTAAATATATAATATGGAGCCATTTTACCTGCAAGGATTTTCAGATAATGCATTCCTGTGATTTACCACAGCACAAACAGACTAGAGACCTTGTTATCTCTACTGCAGTTAAAGTAAAACTAAAGACTTTTGTAAAACATGTCTTAACATCAGGGCCGGGACAAGGGGTGGGCAGGAGGGAAGCCTGCCCCTGGCGCAATGGTTTATTGCAGGCATGGGGGGCACCCAGACCCTAACCCTAAAGGAAAGAGGGGAGCAGTTTGGCATCTTTGCCCTGGGCGCTGGATGAACTTGCCCCGCCACTGCTTAACATATACCAAACATCATTAATGTTCGATGCAAACACATTATATAGAAAATATCAAATGTCGGTACTATCTCTGTGTGTCTCATGTGCTGCCCTGACCATACATTTTAGCCCAGAGTGGGAGGGTTTTCAACACTTCTTCCAATCCAAAAAGCACTGGGAAAGACTGTTGGCAACTCTGCTCTAAATTCAGGAGAAGTGCAGAATTACTCACAATTACTCATGTGAAAATGTACCCAAACTCTATTTTATTTTTAAAGTTGCTTTCACACTGAGGCACTTTGCAGGCGCTATTGCGCTAAAAATAGCACCTGCAATGCGCCCTTAAAGAGCCACTCCTTTCTATCCACTGTGAAACCTGAGGGCATTCACACTGGAGCGTTGCACTGGTGGGCCACTTAAAAAAGTCCTGCCAGCCGTAATCTTTAAAGGCGTGGTAGGAGCGGTAAAAATATCGCTCCTATAGCACCCCTGCCCATTGAAATCAATGGGGTAGCCTCTCCAAACCTCCAGCAAAACGCTGCAAAGCGGTGTTTTTGCGGGCGGGTTTAACCCTTTTAAAGCCAGCGTACCCAGAGCCTCAGTGTGAAAGCAGCCTTAGACAGAGAGAGCTTTATTTTGGTGGTATTTAATCACCTCTGGGTTTTTTTTGCTAAATAAACTAAAAATTATGAATTGGACCCCCGAGCACCTATTACAGTCGCAGCCACACACTCACTACAACTGCCAGATCCATCCCATTTCTTTGGGGACTCCAAGGCCTGCAGGGGGTTCTTGCCTCAAAACTTCCTGTCTGATAAGGCAAAGGTAGCATACATTATTTCCCTCCTCTCCGGTAAAGCTTTAGCCTGGTCTGCCCCCCTGTGGGAGAAGAATTATCCTGTGGTTATAAGCCTGTCCGACTTCTTGAAGCTCTTTCAAAACAGTTAAATATATAATATGGAGCCATTTTACCTGCAAGAGTTTTCAAATCATGCATTTCTGTGATTTCCACAGCTCTGCCACACAGCACAGCCAGACCTTATTTTCTGGCGGGATGCTAAAAAAGTCCTGCCAGCCGAATCTTTGAGGCGCGGTAGGAGCGGTAAAAATGCTGCTCCTATAGCACCCCTGCCCTTTCAAATCAATAGGGTAGCGTCTCCAACCACTGCAAAGCGGCGTTTTTGCGGGTGGGTTTAACCCTTTTTCAGCCGGTAGTGGGGGTTAAAATCTCCCAAACACGACGCTAAAACACTGAATTGGACCCCAGAACACCTATTACAGTCGCAGCCACACATTCACTACAACTGCCAGCTCCGTCAACTGCAGGGGGTTCCTGCCTCAAAACTTTCTGTCTGATCAGGCAAAGGTAGCCTATATTATTTCCCTCCTCTCCGGTAAAGCTTTATCCTGGTCTGCCCCCCTGTGGGAGAAGAATGATCCTGTGGTTACCAGCCTGTCCAACTTCTTGAAGCTCTTTCAAAACATCTTTGAGGAGCTGGCTCAGGTTTCTTCAGCGTCCAGTGCCCTTTTACGTCTTCGCCAAGAATCTTCTTCACTGGGACAATATGCTCTTCAATTTCATATTGGTCTAATTATGATGAACAAATAAGACATTTCATAATCTTTTGATAGAGATGTTAAATTCAGTTAGGCCTCAAGACAGATTAACTAAAGGTCTCCATTTAAAATACCTATATTTGATTATAAGTCACTCAAATTAATTATTCCAGGTCATAGATACAATTATGATTATAGTGTCTACTGACCTAATGATAACCACTTACTTACCTGCAGTATAGTAAAGGTATTTGTGAAATACAGAAGTTCTGTCTAATTGTCATTTTACAAGGTTATTGATTCTACAGGGAAGTTTATCATTGCTGTGTCACATCAAAGGTACTACAAACTCATTTAGCGGGTGTTTCAATTGATAGTCAAGATTTTATGTAACGCAATTGGTATTTTAATTTCATGTAAACGTTGGTTTTTGTCAACCAAGATATATATAACTATTTTGTATGATTACATGTCTGGTGATTACATTTTCTATTTTAGACTGTGGTCATATTTGATTGAACCTGTATCTTAAAAATATCATTGTTAAAAATGTCTTAAATCATAAATACCGTGCAGGAACATTTTCCTCAATAGGCACAACAGTATCCTCACAGCTGAGTTGAGCTGTAACAATGAGGCCTTGGTTACAAAAGTTTTTACATGGCCTCTCTGACCCAGTGAAAGACGAATTAACCATTCCCATCAGTCTGGACAATGTAATTTCCTTGTGTAACCAGATCGACATTCGTTTTCAGGAGAGGTCCCTAGAAAAAAAACACCAACACTCCCTGGGCCCTAGCCAGTCTGAGCTCCCCTCCCTTTATCCCATGGAGCATCTTCTGTCTGCTGAGGAACCATAACAAGGAAGGAACCAAATGCAGGTGGGCCGGACCAGGCTAACCCCGGAAGAAAGTGCTAGGCACAGAACTCTGGGCTTGTGTCTCTATTGTGGGGACAAGGGTAATTTTTGTGACTCCCGCATGCTGTGAAAATGCTTGGGTCTCATAGCATCTGGAAGGTGGAGTATTGGACCCAGAAACATCACCTTCTTCTGCTGGCAATTTTATGGATTAGAGAACTGCTTCTTCCATGAAGCTTACCGTCTCACCCCTCACTACACCACTGGTAGTCTCTGCAATTGATGGCACTGTTGTCCCAGGGCACCCTATCTGTTTCCAGACTCTACCTATTAAGATGTCTGTAGGGATACTCCACCAGGAGTGGATATCCTTCCTCTTTCTACCCAAGGCCTCTACTCCCATTGTATTGGGCCTTCCTTTGCTACAGCTCCACTGGACTGGGTCTCTAGGCAGATCATGGCTTGGGGGTCCCTCATGTTTCTCGTCCTGCCTTCTCACATGGCCCTTAAGAGAGACTTCTGACTATGCTATTAAACTTGTCCCTGGAGCAACAATGCCAGGGGTTGTACCTACCCTCTGTCCAACCCAGAGACCCAGGCCATGTCAGAGTATGTCGATGATAATCTAGAGAGAGGTTTCATCTGGATCTGGATAATCTTCATTGCCTGCAGGTGCAGGGTTCTTTTTTGTTGCCAAAAAGGATGGTACCTTGAGACCCTGCATCGACTAACGAGGTTTAAATGCGGTGACTATAAAGAATTGATACCCCTTACCCATAATAGCTGAGCTATTCGAAGTTGAAGGCTGCCTCCATTTTCACCACTTCAGAGTACCTGCTTTTCTGAACCACCCAGGCCTTCATCCGCAGCAGTCAGTCGTAGGGTCCACTACCTTGCGGTGCACTCCAGACCCCAATGGGGTGCATCTGTCACCTGGACTAAGGTGACCTGACAGGGTGCTGAGGGGGGCTGCTGCACACAGAAGGCTTTTTATTTTAATGCATAGAATGCATTATTATAAAACAAACTTCTGCCTTTACAATCAATTTAAAGTAACACTTCAGAGATGCATTCTAACCATACATACGCTAGAATGACACACTTTTATATCTTTATGCTTCTGTAACTTTTTCATATAAAAACTACCATTTTGACAAAACTCTACTCACTATGGCTTTCTTTTCCATTGGTCAATAAACGATGTTATGACAATGTCAAACAAAAACAATGTAATGACAATGTCAAACAAAAACAATGTTGTTGACTTTCACTAACATCATCTGCAGGGGTTGATTTGCATTTGGCCATATGTGACAAATAGAAAAGCTCATAAAAACCTTGGGGGTTGTAATTACAGATCATGCAGAATTCAGGCTGAATGTCTTTCAAGGTTGCTGGAGTTAAGTAGTTATAATCACAAGCTGTGGAGTTTGAGTGTTATTAGTGACTTGTTTACCAGCTGAATTCCAATAATGCTAACATGTTTTTATATGGATTACAGGAATATAAATACATTCTTTGTAAAAGTTCACTTTTGCTAAACAAAAACTATTGTCTTCTATCTACTAGCATGTAGTATTTATAGAAAAGAACACACTTGCAATATTTTAACATTTAACCAATGTTTTCCCTAATTTCCTCCTCCCTGGTCCCTGCTTTACATTTAGCGGTTGTTTTATTTTCATAACCTGTAACTTATAGATATGATCCTCTATCCTACCATAGTATACATCCTTTGGTTTACAGTTTTTTTTTCTTAACCACTTAAGACCCGGACCAATACGCTGGCAAATGACCCAAGGGGTTTTTGCGATTCGGCACTGCGTCGCTTTAACAGACAATTGCGCGGTCGTGCGACGTGGCTCCCAAACAAAATTTGCGTCCTTTTTTTCCCACAAATAGAGCTTTCTTTTGGTGGTATTTGATCACCTCTGCGGTTTTTATTTTTTGCGCTATAAACAAAAATAGAGCGACAATTTAAAAAAAAATGCAATATTTTTTACTTTTTGCTATAATAAATATCCCCCAAAAATATATAAAAAAACATTTTTTTTCCTCAGTTTAGGCCGATACGTATTCTTCTACATATTTTTGGTAAAAAAAAATCGCAATAAGCGTTTATCGGTTGGTTTTCGCAAAATTTATAGCGTTTACAAAATAAGGGATAGTTTTATTGCATTTTTATTAATTATTTTTTTTTTACTACTAATAGCGGCGATCAGCGATTTTTTTCATGGCTGCGACAATATGGCGGACACTTCGGACAATTTTTACACATTTTTGGGACAATTGTCATTTTCACAGCAAAAAATGCATTTAAATTGCATTGTTTACTGTGGAAATGACAGTTGCAGTTTGGGAGTTAACCACAGGTGGCGCTGTAGGGAATGTGTACCTAATGTGTGTGTTTACTACTGTAGGGGGGTGTGGCTGTAGGTGTGACGTCATCGATCGCGTCCCCCTATTACAGGGATGACGCGATCGATGCTCCGGCCACAGAGAAGCACGGGGAAGCCGTGTGTACACACGGCTCTCCCCGTTCTTCCGCTCCAGGGACGGATCGCCGCACTGCAGCGGCGATCGGGTCCGCGAATCCCGCGGTCCCGGTCCTGGAGCTTCGGACCGTGTCGCGGGCGCGCGCCCGCGGGCGCGCGCCCGCGACCCACGGCTGGGTACTAAAACCAACGTATATATACGTTGATGTGCCCAGCCGTGCCATTCTGCCGACGTAAATCTGCAGGAGGCGGTCCTTAAGTGGTTAAGATTAAGTTTTCTTAAAAAATGATTCTAGTTCAGCATTTGCGTCCATAGGCGCGAAAGCCGGAATCGGCCCCGACCCCGGTGCCCCGTGTCATTGGATTTGATTGACAACAGCGGGATCCAATGGCTACACTGCTATCAATCTAGGGGGTCGGTGACTGCCAGGTGTTTTTTTTACCTTCATAGAATGCATTAGGGTGAAAAAACTTTAAAAGTAAAATTTCAGATTCAGAAGTTGTATAAGGGATGAGTCCCCACTGTTGAGTCTTTCAAACTTTAGGTCTGTAAACAACAGTATCCAGGGCTGGTGCAAGGATTTTGACACCCTAGGCAACACCTCATTTTGCTACCCACCATTTGCTCCACCCCTGATTCCACCCTCTTTGCCCTGCCCATGTATACTCCACCTTTTTCATGAAGTGCCCATCAAATGCAGCCTCACCAGCGCCCACCAAATGCAGCCTCAACAGGGTCCATCAATGCAGCCTCACCAGTGCCCATCAATACAGCCTACCAGTGCCCATCAATGAATGTTTGCTTCCATTCACTCAGGAGTCGGAACACAGTCCGCCGCCACTGCATCTCTGACACTATGTGCGAGACTTAAGCCTCATACACACGATTGAATTTTCCGCAGGCAAAGCCTCAGACTTTTGTCTGAAGGGTGTTGGCCATGAACTTGTCTTGCATACAAATGACACAAAATTGTTGGCCAAAAAACACGAACATAGTTATGTATTAAGTGATTTTTAAGCTCTTTAGCGCCACCCTTTGGGCACATTCTGCTAATGTCATCTTTGGTGAGCATTGATTCCGAGCATGAGGCTTTAGTTGCTTACTGCAGAGAGAAGAGAGTAGGATCACTAGTTAATGGGCGCCCTAGGCAGTAGTGTGCCCTTGGCAGCTGCCCGGTTTGCCTAGTGGTAGCACCGGCTCTGACAGTATCTGATATTGTAAATCTTAAATATCAACTCTATAGCTGCATGGTCAAACCACAATACCAGTTTTACCTGCAAATGTACTACGGTGAAAATAAGATTGTGACCTATTCTCACCAAACAATAGGAGTAGAGGAGAGCTGTGGGGGAGTTCACTGGGACATAGAGAATAGGTCTACACTAGCAAATGTACCAACAGAGGTAGGTTTTGTGTTCACAGAACTCCTTCTATGAAGGCACAAGATACATTTTCTTCAATATAAATGTTTTACTTCTCATAGCATGAGCATGAGTAATAAAAAATACATTCTACCCTGAGAAATATAAAAATAATATGCTTCTGGTGATAAAGAAAGGGGCTATATTGTATAAATACATTGATAGTAAGGACTAAAAAAAAAAAAAAAGACTGGCATAGATTTAACAAGGTGTTGGAAACATTCCTCAGAGATTTTGGTTCATATTGACATGATAGCATCACGCAGTTGCTGTAGATTTGTTGGCTGCACATCCATGATGCAAATCTCCCTTTCCACAACATCCCAAATGTATTCTATTGGATTGACATCTGATGATTGTGGAGGCCATTGGAGTACAGGGAACTCATTGTCATGTTCAAGGTACCAGTGGTGAGATGATTTGAGCTTTGTGCCATGGTGTATTATCCTGCTGGAATTAGCCATCAGAAGATGGGTACACTGTAGTCATAAAGGGATGGTCAGCAACAATATTTAGGTGGGCCGTGGCACTTAAACAATGCTCAATTGGGACTAAGGGGCCCAAAAAGTGCCAAGAAAATATTCCCTACATCATTACACCATCACCACCAGCCTAAACCATTTATACAAGGCAGGATAGATACATGATTTCATGTTGTTTATGCCAAATTCTGATCCTACCATCTGAATGTCGCAGCTGAAATTTAAACTCATTATACCAGGAAAAAATAAATGATCCTGGACTGCCACATTCTGATAGGCAATTTATTGAAACAAAATAAACAAAGGATAAAATCCAAAGCTGTATGACGTCCAAAAATGCATGCAACACTGCAATCAATAGTAGGAAGTGGACAGAGGGGACAAAAGGCTAACATGTTTCACATCATGGATAGATGCTTACTCATACCAGGCAACGCTTTTCCAATCTTCTATTGTCCAATTTTAGTGAGCCTGTGTGAATTGTAGCCTTAGTTTCCTGTACTTATATGACAGGAGTGGCACCTGGTGTGGTCTTCTGCTGCTGTAGCCCATCTTCTTCAAGGTTTGATGTGTTGTACATTCCTGGTTGTAACGAGTGGTTATTTGAGTTACTGTTGCCTTTTTATCATCTCGAACAAGTCTGCCCATTCTCCTCTGACCTTTGACATTATCAAGGCATTTTCTTCCACACAACTGCCGCTCACTGGATATTTTATCTTTTTCGGACCATTCTCTGTAAACCCTAGAGATGGTTGTATGTGAAAATCCCAGTAGATCAGCAGCTTTTGAAATACTCAGACCAGCCTGTCTAGCTCCAACAACCATGCCACGTTCAAAGTCCCTTAAATCCCCTTTCTTCCCCATTCTGATGCTTGGTTTGAACTTCAGCAAGTCGCCTTCACCACGTCTTGATGCCTAAATACATTGAGCTGCTGCCATGTGATTACCTGATTAGCAACTGGTTACCAAGCAATTGAACAGGTGTACCTTATAAAGTGGCGGGTGAGTGTATATCAGTAGTGTATACAGTATCTACCTCCAAAGCTCTAAGCGTGGTTTCTCTCTGGTGCTTCTTTCCTCTGAAAAGTTTTCCTGACATATGAGATACATTTATGTTGGGAGGGAGGGAGGGGGGGTGGGGTAAGCTCAGCATCAAGCTTGTCTATTCAGAACACAGTTCTTCTGCTGTGTGGAGAGGGTGTATTCCTTTCCTCCAATCAGCTCTCACACACTGTTACTATAGTCTCTCTGCCTCCTCCTCTGTGCTGCTGACAGGTGAAGAAAGATTTATAACACGATCTGCACTGTTGAAGGGGTGTTTAGAGAAGACAGCGAATAAACAAGTAAAACCTATGTAGGAGGATTTGTTTAATCTCTGTGTAGAACATGAGGCTGTTCACTTCACTGGGTAAATGTGAGGGTTTACATCCACTTTAATGCTGCGCACACACGATCACTTTATGCGATGGGAAAAAAAACGTTGTTTTCTGTGAAGTAAAAAACAACGTTTTTGAAAATTCAATTTTCAAAGACGATGTTGCATACACACCATCATTTTTTCACAATGCTCTAGCAAAGCGAGGTTACGTTCACCACTCTTTTCCATTGAAGCTCGCTTCATAATTAGCTTCTGGGCATGCGCGGGTTGAAAAACGTCGTTTTAAACACTTAAGACCCGGACCAAAATGCAGGTAAAGGACCTTGCCCCGTTTTGCGATTCGGCACTGCGTCGTTTTAACTGACAATTGCGCGGTCGTGCGACGTGGCTCCCAAACAAAATTGGCATCCTTTTTTCCCCACAAATAGAGCTTTCTTTTGGTGGTGTTTGATCACCTCTGCGGTTTTTATTTTTTGCGCTATAAACAAAAATAGAGCGACAATTTAAAAAAAAAAATCAATATTTTTTTCGTGACTGCGACATTATGGTGGACACTTCGGACAGTTTTGACACATTTTTGGGACAATTGTCATTTTCACAGCAAAAAATGCATTTAAATTGCATTGTTTACTGTGAAAATGACAGTTGCAGTTTGGGAGTTAACCACATGGGGGCGCTGTGACTTTGAGTGTTCCCTGTGTGTGTTTACAACTGTAGGGGGGTGTGGCTGTAGGTGTGACGTGATCGATCACGTCCCCCTATAACAGGGATGACGTGATCGATGCTGCGGCCACAGTGAAGCACGGGGAAGCCGTGTTTACACACGGCTCACCCGTTCTTGAGCTCCAGGGACAGATCGCCGCACTGCAGCCGCGATCAGGTCCGCGAGTCCCGCGGTCCCGGTCCTGGAGCTTCAGACCGGGTCACGGGAGCGCGCCGCGGGCGTACGCCCGTGACCCACGGCTGGGTACTAAAACCAACGTATATATACGTTGATGTGCCCAGCCGTGCCATTCTACCGACGTATATGTGCAGTAGGCGGTCCTTAAGTGGTTAAACAACGTTTTTTTTTTTTTGCTACACACAGTGATTTTTTGTGAAACAAAAAACAACGTTTTGAAAAACGACACAAAAAATTGAAGTATGCTTCAATTTTTTTTTGTCGTTTTTCACAAGACATAAAACAACGTTTTCCCCCACAGACGGTCATTTAAATTGACGTTTTTAAAAACGTTGTTTTTTTTTCATCACATAAAGTGATCGTGTGTACCATTATACATGGAATTTCTAGCTGATAATTTGATTAATATTTTATTTGTAAACTGTAAGCTGTTTCTTTCTTTAATTTATGCATGTTACATTACATCTTCTAAACAAATGAAATAGTCAGATAATAATTTAAAATAATACAAAAATAGTAAACAAAGTTGCATTTATATGCATTAGGCTACAGAATAGTAAGGAGTGCTGGAAGGGATGCAGCAGGCGGAAGCTTATTTCACAATATGCTATTTTTGTGGTTCCTTGAGTTGTTTGTTTTTGCTTTCTTCCTTATAATAGAGATGGGCAGATGGCAAGGCACATTTGGCAAACAATAGCTTTGTGAGCAGAATGTACCCATCACTGAGGGGCACAAAAATTACCAATTAACTTTCATCCTGTTCATAGCCATTAAAAATATTAATAAGTGTTTTATATTCATAATTTCAATTCCAGCATGTACATTAAATATAAATAGGGGACATGCATACTAAAACAAAAAAAAACGATACCTCCACAGACTTCATGATTTACAGTCACTAAAATAACAGACGCTACAATCGAAGAATACCAAAAAGGCACTTATTTGAAACGACAGATTTTGTTAAACAATGTAAAACAATATTCAGAATTTGAATTAACAAAGACTGCCACCATAGAAGTCGCAATGCTTAATGCACACCTCCCAACTTTTTGAGACGGGAATGAGGGACACTTATCGGCAAAAAGCATGCAGGCACACCCCCACCTTAAAGGGGCAATTAGAAATCAGATGAAAGATTTAGAGTCGGTCTTGGCGTCTCCATCCTTACTAAGGGAAACAGGCAGCGAAGCCTTACAACTTCACTGCCCGTTTCCTACTGCGCATGCACGACTCGTGCGGCACTTTGTGAATAGGAGGCTGCCTCCTGGGATACACACAGTTCCCAGAAGGCAGTGCGGCTCATTCACTAGAAGACACCGCGACGGAGGATGAGCCAGAAGATCCACTGTGGTGGAAGAAGAGGCATAAGAGCTACTTCCGCATAGCAAGCGCCCTTTCAGGTGAGTATAAAAAAAAATTCTATTTTTTGTTTTATTTATTTTAAGATTTTTGGGGATAAGAAAAAACGGGTGGAACTCCACTTTAACCACTCAAGGACCGCCTCCTGCACATATACATCGGCAGAATGGCACAGCTGGGCACATGCATGTACAGGTACGCCCTGTGCTAGCACTCAGCCGCGGGGCGCGGGCGCGCATCCGCGGTGCTCTCCCCCGACCCGGTCCGAAGCTCCGGGACCGGGACTGTGGGACTCGGACCCGATCGTCGCTGGAGTCCGGCGATCGGTCCCCGGAAGCTGAAGAAGGGGGAGAGCCATGTGTAAACACGGCTTCCCCATTCTTCACTGTGGCGGCGTCATCGATCGCGTGATCTCTTTTATAGGGATACACAATCGATGACGTCACACCTACAGCCACACCCCCCTACAGTTGTAAACACACATTAGGTCACACATAACCCCTTCAGTGCCCCCAACTCCCAAACTGCAAATGTCATTTTCACAATAAACAACGCATTTTAAATGACAATTGTCCCAAAAATGTGTCAAAATTGTCCGAAGTATCTGCCATAATGTCGCAGTCATGAAATCGCTGATCGCCGCTGTAACAGAATGGCCCGTGACACCCAGAGACGTTGGAAGGATGAGAGATACTCCTGTGCCAGCAGCACCAAAAACTCTTGGGTCGAAATCCACCCTGTGCCCTTTTGGGTATAGGGTGGCTAATAGTGAATCATAATTCATATTACATGAGATGGGACATTAATAATACTTCATATTGCAGGACTGAGATATCACAAGGAGTCATGATGACATGACCAGGTCAGCCAGTGAGTCATACCTTTTGTATAATAGGCTATTGAAATATCCTAAGGTGTTGGCTATTCAATGTAAAGACACCCACTCTCACTGCCATTGTGTGACAAAGCTGTATAGAGAACTTATTCAACAGATGTCTGTGTTACTATTCAAGGTTAATTGAACCCTATTGATAATACAGTGCCGTCATGTCTAGCTACCAATTAAAGAATTATCCTCAGTGAGTGAATAGGGGGGTGGGGACTACATTGTCCTGTGATGAACTGTATTATGCTGTACTGGATATAAGAAGCTGAGAAAATACTAATAAATTGTCATATCTTTGGAAGCAAGAACGGAGCGCTGTCTCGTTTATTCTGGGAAAGGATATGGATCGTGTATGCAATATTGTCGGAGTGTGTCAGATAAGCTTGTCGTGGTTGGATGGAAAGTCGTAAGCGGTGGTAACCGTTACATTGGTGGCAGCAGTGGGATGATTCCATCTTCAGAAGGACGGCTACAAGGGCACATGACAATGGAGACGCTGTATGAACGGATGAAGCTCTCTTCCCTCATGGACTTACTGGAGAGCCGGGGCAGACCGGCCAGCAACCGTAAGAAAAGGGACATTATCGCAGAACTTGTCGAAATGAATAGAGCTAAGAGGCCCAGCATAACAGACAGGACACCCGAGGAAGAATTTTTTGATCGGGCTGTTAAACATGGACTGGCACAATATGGTCCTAATCCTCCGCCGGAGATCATAGACCGGGTTATAGCGGCTGTGGATGCCACCTTGCGACAGCGGAGAAGTGCTGCAGCAGCTGAAGTCACAGCAGCACCAACTAAAGAGAGAGGAGAGGTGCAGATACCAGTCTCCATTGAAGAGGAATTCCAAAGGAGGTTACAAGAGATGCGGATACAGCATAGAGGACCAGTATCAGAGGAGGTCCTGTTGGGATGGTCGGATGTGATTCGGTGCCAACTCTGGAAGGAAGCGTTAGCTCTGGAGCAGCAACACCAAGGAAAGGTCCTGCCCTCCATCTATGCAAGGTACTGGCCGCAGTATGACGTACGAATGCTGCTGTTGGGGGAACAACCGAAGCAGGAGTGGATAGCAGAGTTAAGCAGGCTGATCCGGGCAGAGATGCAGCTGGATGAGAGCTACAGAGCCCTCCGGTGGTATGTAGCCCAAGAGTGCCCGTGGTCAGCGGATGACAGCCCCACAGAAGGCTATGACTATGATGGCCTGGGATTGTTGTATTGGAGGATGTCCAGTGATCCCGACTTTGGGGATGATCGGGAGTGGCGCTTGGAGGACATAATGGAGCACAGAGAGGAAAAATTAAATATCTCGGGAGGCCACTGGTCACAGGAAGATTTGGAATTTCTGGCCATTCGGGAATGGGAGCTGGAGGTCGCCTACAGACAGCTGCTAGACTCGGCTCAGCAGCAGGGTGGGGCTCCCGTTGCCTGGGACTATGAGGAAATTTCAGATGACAACTGTGAACTCCTGGCTGATGAATCGGCAGTGGAAAATATGGAGATTTTCATCTCTAAAGCCAAAGCGGATAGTGTGGAGTTCCAGGGAGCCGGGGCGGTTGGCCCCCCTCTCCAGCAACAAGCTGAGGTGGTAAAGCTTTTACCCCCAGCTGAATCACTGGCAACAGAGCAGGGTACCCCAAGCCTCTGCTCCCAACTAGCAGAAGAGGGGGACCCTGTGGTAGTGGATGGGACTGTGGTCTCCACTCACTGCAACACAGCGGAAGAGCTGGCAACAGAACAGAGGGTCACGGACCTCTGCTCTCCACTAACGGAAGAGGGGGATCCTGTGGTGGTGGATGGGACTGTGGTCTCCACTCACAGCAACCCAGCGGAAGAGCTGGCAACAGAGCAGAGTGTCATAGGCCTCTGCTCCTCACTAACAGAAGAGGGGGTTCCTGGGGTAGTGGATGGGACTTCAGTCTCCACTGGCACAACCCCAGAAAATGGTACAGGACTGGGACAGGAGGATGTCTGCTTTGCTTTGCAAGCACCGGGGGGTTTTCCCCAAGCACCAGTGGATGGGACTTCAGTCTCCACTGGTATACCCCAGGAAGGGGGGGCAGTTGGCCCAGACCCCCAACAGCATGATGGACTGAGCCCAGCCACCCTGCCTTCTCCCCAGCGGCAGGCGTGTTCTCTGAGAGAGGCAGAGGTTGGCGGGGGGAGTAATGCTCAGTTTGGAGCCATTTATTTGGGGTACAGTATGGATACCAGCATTGGAGGACGGGAACTACTGACGGACTTCGGAGTCAACCCGTTTGGGGTTCCCTCCTGTGTCCGTCTCCCACCGAAAGGGGAGAGATGTAACAGAATGGCCCGTGACACCCAGAGACGTTGGAAGGATGAGAGATACTCCTGTGCCAGCAGCACCAAAAACTCTTGGGTCGAAATCCACCCTGTGCCCTTTTGGGTATAGGGTGGCTAATAGTGAATCATAATTCATATTACATGAGATGGGACATTAATAATACTTCATATTGCAGGACTGAGATATCACAAGGAGTCATGATGACATGACCAGGTCAGCCAGTGAGTCATACCTTTTGTATAATAGGCTATTGAAATATCCTAAGGCAGGGATCCTCAAACTACGGCCCTCCAGCTGTTGCGATACTACACATCCCATGAGGCATTGTAAAACTCTGACATTCACAGACATTACTAGGCATGATGGGAATTGTAGTTCCTGAACAACTGGAGGGCCATAGTTTGAAGACCCATGTCCTAAGGTGTTGGCTATTCAATGTAAAGACACCCACTCTCACTGCCATTGTGTGACAAAGCTGTATAGAGAACTTATTCAACAGATGTCTGTGTTACTATTCAAGGTTAATTGAACCCTATTGATAATACGGTGCCGTCATGTCTAGCTACCAATTAAAGAATTATCCTCAGTGAGTGAATAGGGGGGTGGGGACTACATTGTCCTGTGATGAACTGTATTATGCTGTACTGGATATAAGAAGCTGAGAAAATTCTAATAAATTGTCATATCTTTGGAAGCAAGAACGGAGCGCTGTCTCGTTTATTCTGGGAAAGGATATGGATCGTGTATGCAATATTGTCGGAGTGTGTCAGATAAGCTTGTCGTGGTTGGATGGAAAGTCGTAAGCGGTGGTAACCGTTACAGCCACCATTAGTATAAAAAAAAAAATTAATAAAATTGCAATTAAACTATGCCCTATTTTGTTTGCGCAAACCAACCGATAGACGCTTATTGCAATTTTTTTTTACCAAAAATAGGTAGAAGAATACGTATCGGCCTAAACTGAGGAAAAATATATAGGGCCAGATTCAGGTAGATGGGAGCATCTTTGCTCTGGAGTAACGCTTCTCATTTACGTTACTCTGACGACCCTTTCAGCGCAATTACTGTTATTCACATAGCAGTTGCGCGTAAACTTGCGCCAGAGTAACGATAATGCGCTGGCGTAACCCGATGCAAGTGGAAGTGGGTGTGATCACATGTAAATGATGGGCGGAGCCCAGCGCAGAGGCTTACGTTCAGCGCATCATCCACGGAGCATGCGCAGTGAGTGCGGCTACACTCGCCCCCTTGTGCGCATGCTCACAACTTCCGTCGGCACCACTTCACGGGAAACGTCAGCGCAATGCCTTCCGTTGGGCGCTTAAAAGCGCAGGCGGAAACGCCATTCCGGCGCAAAAGTATTTCCGTTTCCCCCTACCTCAGGGAAGATACTTTTGTGCTGTGATGGCTGCTCCCGCTACCCCCAGAGAGAGGAGGAACCTCAACTTTCACGCCCAGGAGGTCTCAGTGATCATCTCCGCTATGGAGACATTTAATCATTTCCTCCATGGGAAAAAAAGCCGTAAGACCAGCCGGGAGAGGAAGCAGGGCATCCTGGACACCATTGCTGGCCGGGTCAATATTTTGGGGTACTCCACCCGGACTGCTGCTGACATCCAAAAAAAAATCAATGATCTTCGGCGCAAGGTCCGTGGCAAGGTGGCCACCATTAGGAGGCATGAGAGGGGCACAGGTGGTGGTCCCCCATGTCCGGTCACCCTGGCCGAGGAGGAGGAGGTGGTCTCTCGCTGCCTGGAGAGGGAGCAGGTGGAGGAGGTCCCTGGCTATGACTCCGTGGAGGAAGGCTCCAGGACAGGTAAGTGTTTTTTATCCCCTATTTGATGTGTTGCATTTGGGGGGGGGGGGTACATGTGCCAAGTGTGTGGGACCACCAACATGTGTCTGCTTTGTGTCATCCACAGATGACGGAGCTGGGCCATCATCTGTCGGCGGCCAGTCCACCCCATCCCCCCCACGCCATCCTGTGCACGAGCCCCTGGGTGGTGAAGAGGTGGAGGAGGAGAGTGGCCACACCACACCTGCCGAGGTGGTTGTGGAGGATCCTGCTGTGGCAGAGCCGGACTTTTCCTTAGTGTTGGAGGTCTCCTCCCCTTCTCCTGGGCCGTCTGTCATCCCCTCCCCCATCCTTGGAAGCCCCTCAAGGGCGACTCCATCCCCCCGGGGACAACCATCTTCTGGCCCCAGGAAGGCGACCCAGAAGACCAGGGGGGTGTCGGATCTTGTCCAGGGCCAGTTGGCGAGGGATCACGCCAGACAGACCCAACAAATGGGGGACATAGTTGGGCACTTGAAAGTGGCTGACAGCCTGTGCTCCGTTGGCCAGATAAGCAACGCAGTGCAGGATGTGAGTTGCAACTGCGCTGCAGTGGTGACCAGTTTGGGGGAGGTGCAGGGGGATATTAGGCACCTCACTGCAGCTGTCCAGGCCAACACTGCTGCCATCCATGGAAACAGTGCTGCCATCCGGGACCAGGGGAGGCTGAGTCGGCGGGCCCAACACTACCAAGTGACCCGGCAGCTCAGGATGCAGGCCCAGCAGCTGAGGATGCAGGGCCAGACAAACAATTACCTCGGCCGGATAGCCATGGCCTTGGAGGGCATGCAGGCCACACCTGCCAGGAGTGGCCCACCCGGGGATCAGCCACCTCCAGATGCCCCCCCACCCCCACCCACTCCATCCAGGCAGCTGAGGAGCCAAAGAGGTTCGGCAAGAAGGAGCCCCCGGCATCCCCGATTTTTTTATTTATTTTTTGTCTGATTTTTACTCAGGATATGAGATTTTTATTTTATTTTGATTTTTACTCAGGATATGAGATTTTTATTTTATTGTGATTTTTACTCAGGATATGAGATTTTTATTTTATTGATACTGCACACGTTGCAGTGTGAATGGTGTGTGAATGTGAGGGGGTGGCACTCCTGCCAGTAAGGGGTGTCACCCTCGGCCGTGGTGGTGAAGTTAACCCCACGGCTGTATGAATGACGTGTGAAAGGTGTATGAATGGACAGTGACATCATTGGGGCCTTGACGCTGGCGTTGCTGCTCCCAAGTCCTACATGCTGGACTTGGGCTAATCCAATGCGATGTGGATGTGGTGTGTGTGACCTAGGGACATCAGTGGTGTACACGCGTGCATTGTCTGTGTGATTAATGTTTTGGTTTAGTGTCCAAAGATGCCTATGGCAAGGACCCTCCTGACTGTTCTTCCATCAGCAGACTGGGTGTCCTCTGGCAGGTGGGGACTGTGTGGGTCGGGGGTCAGGTCATCACGTATGTCAATCTGCAGGCCTTTTCTCATAGCAAAGTTGTGCAGAATGCAACATGCACCGATGATCTGACACACGAAGGCAGGGGAATACAATAGGGCCCCCCCAGACTTATCCAGGCAGCGGAAACGGGACTTCAGGAGCCCAAATGTTTGCTCCACCACTGCACGGGTTTTGATGTGTGCTTCATTGTATTTTCTCTCTCCTCTGGTTTGGGGGTTCCGGAAAGGAGTCATGAGATGGGGTCCCAGTGCATATGCAGAGTCACCTGTAAGGTAAATGACAGGAGGATGTTAGTCATGCATGTGCCACTTTTGATGTGCATCACGGGAGGGGATAGTCATGCCTGACTCCCATGTCACTCACCAACCAGCCAGCTGTCCCCATACATGTTCTGTTCGAATTCTGCTGGGATGGGGCTCTGATTTTATATGAAGCTGTCATGGCTGGACCCGGGGTGTTTGGCACGGACGTGCCATATGAGGCGTTGGGCATCGGCTATCACCTGTACATTGATGGAGTGCCAATGCTTCCGATTGCGGTATATGTGCTCTGTGGCACTGGGGGGCTGGAGTGCCACATGTGTGCAATCAATGGCCCCCACAGTGCGTGGGAATCTGGCAATGTTGTAGAAATCTGTCATTGCCTTCAGCCGCAGCTCCTCAGTGGTGGGTCTGATGATGTGGTGGGACATGCGTCTGAGGATTGCGGGGACGACCTGGTGCACACATCTGCTCACGGAGGACTGTGACATCCCAGCCACCACTCCACTTGTACGCTGGAATGATCCACTTGCTAGGAAATGGAGTGTTGCCAGGACCTTCACCAGTGGCTGCACTGCTTGTGAGCGGTGTGTCTTGCTGGTGATGTCATCCTGCAGGGTTGTGGTTAGTTCAAGTATTGCATCTGGGCTGAATCTGAAGAGGCGATACACCTCCTCATCCCCCATGCCAAAGAGGTTCATGCGCGTGCGATATATCCTCTCACGTGCCCGCCTCCTTCGTTCCGGGGGACCCATCAGTAGTGCTAGGACCACGATTGACCCTGGCATGTTGGCACACAGAGGTGTTGTCCTTGCAAGTGTGGTTGTTCAGCTAGCTCTTATCGTCGGTAACGCTGCTATAGCTGCTCTCCTGCTGACCTGTGGCCGTCTGGAGTAAAGATAAAGCAGCCTTTTGTAGAAATAACTTTGTGCCGGACGGACGAGATACGCGCGGCGCATGTAGCCAGCGTATGGTGCTAATCCGTTCGCGAATCGGGAAATCTCCCTCATTTGCATATTTGCAGGGGAAATCAATAGGCGCGACTGATGCGCCAAACGAAATTATGCGCTGACGGGACTCTGGCGCCGGAAAGTTAAGCCGATCGGAAATGGCCCGTTTTCTGGCGCATCTAGTTTGGTGGGTACGGCCACATAGAAACGACGGCGCATATTCACAGTTACGCGGCGCATATCGAATTACTCCAGCGCAAGTCTTGCTGAATCTGGCCCATATTTTTTTATATATTTTTGGGGGATATTTATTATAGCAAAAAGTAAAAAATATTGCATTTTTTTCAAAATTGTCCCTCTATTTTTGTTTATAGCGCAAAAAATAAAAACCGCAGAGGTGATCAAATACCACCAAAAGAAAGCTCTATTTGTGGGAAAGAAAGGACGCCAATTTTGTTTGGGAGCCAGGTCGCACGACCGCGCAATTGTCTGTTAAAGCGACGCAGTGCCGAAACGCAAAACCTGGCCGGGTCCTTTAGCTGACTAAAGGTCCGGGTCTTAAGTGGTTAAAGACTATAAAAGGTTGCCTACATTTTATTGTTTATGCTTGTCAATTTTAAACGTGAAATATAGTCAAATTACAGCTTTAGAACCAATGTGCCACCAACAGTGAATTTCTGTTATCCAGCTGGCTCAGAAACATGTGTATATCTCCTAGAGTGTAAGCTCTAATGAGCAGGGCCCTCTGATTCCTCCTGTATTGTATTGTAACTGTACTGTCTGCCCTCATGTTGTAAAGCGCTGCGCAAACTGTTGACTCTATATAAATCTTGCGGAATAATAATAATAATATCTTTGCTCACGGCTCTGCACAGCTGTGATTAGGCACAAATGTTACACATGGTGTGTGCAGAAAAGTTTGCATGTCCGGGTTCAGTATTGGTACTAGATGGCCTATTTAAGGGATGCTGTAACTTAGTGATACTGCTGACTGGTCTCCAGCTTCTTCCTTGTGTTCTGACCTGTGCCATGCATAGAGTATGATTCTTGTTACTGACCTGGCTCACTCCTGACCTGATTTTGGATTCTGCTCTGTACTACTGCTGCTTACTATATATCCAGACCTCAGCTTATACAGGACCTTGACTCAGCTTGTGTAATGTATTGTACACTAACTGCAGACTTTAGCTTGCTCTGTGATTCAGCTATTGCTTTGGATTCTATGCCATGTCATCAACTAGTGCCTGCTCTGAATTAATCTAAAACCAGCTGCAGTCATCAATTTGTATTCCTGCTGCCTGCTGGGACCACTGGTTGACTGTCATCCTGAACCTGTGGCCGAACCAAAATTCATCTTTAACTTCTGATGGTGTTCCCTGTGGTTTTGCTAATCGTTCGGCTGACACAAGTCACAAGCTCTGCTGGTTCTTCTTAGGCAGCCTCCCTAGTCTGAGGTTCTACAAGCAACGTCTTTCAACACTCCTGTTCCTCCTGTCACTCCTGTCCCTTGGCACCCTCAGGGGTGCTCGGGCAGGATATACATGGGAGCCCACCCTTGTTATTTTAGTCTCATATCAGGTACATAACAGCCACCCTTCGAAAATTGCAGCTCTACACTTGAGGTATACGGGGGACCTTGCCACAAATCCAAACCAAACCAGTGTAAATTGCCAAATAACTAAGATTCAATTCATCAGCATTATCACCTCTGCCCATTTAGTACATAGATGATCCCGGAAGCAGTAAAGTTAAAGTGGATGTAAACCCACTCTCATCCTTTCTAAACTGCTGCCATAGTGGTTATCTATAAGGCCATACATGCCTCCTGTAAATGTTTCCCCTCTGTCTGTTATAAGAACTGAAAAACTGCAGATTCTGTGGGTGGATCTGGAGCTCTGTGGGTGGAGTCATGATGTCAGTAGACTCCCTGCCCACCTTTACACTCCCTTTGTCAACATGCATTTTTTCCTGTGTATTCCTTACACTAAATTCTGCTATGATCACTAACATCAAGTCAAAATCCAGAAAAGTAACCACATGACTTCAGAAAAGTGGGGATGGGAATTAAAAAATAATGCCTGTCTCCAGGTCCGTAGACAAGTTTCAGCGTGTGTACGGCCTATCGGACCGTTTTCCAGCGGACAAAAATTTCCGAACATGCTTGAAAACATGTCCGCTAGAAACCTGTCCGTCGGACATGTTTGATGGTTAGTACACAAACCATCAGACCAAAATCCCCCGCATCAGAATCAAATCGACGCATGCTTGGAAGCATTGAACTTCGTTTTTTCATCACGTCGTTGTGTTCTACGTCACCGCGATCTGGTCCGAGGGAATTTTGGTCCGATGGTGTGTACGCATATCAGACCAACAGACAATTCAGCCTGGTCCGATGAAACCGGTCCGTCGGACATGTTTCATCGGACGTGTCTGATCGTGTGTACAGGTCCTCATACTGTACATTGTGACATCCACTTTAAGCTATGAAGCAGCAAAGTGATAATCCTGGCTGTGTAGTAATTCAAAGGTACAGTGCCTTGAAAAAGTATCCCTACCCCTTGAAATTTTCCACATTTTGTTATGTTAAAACCAAGATTGTAAATGTATTTTATTGGTATTTTTTGTGATAGACCAACACAAAGTGGCACAATTGTGAAGTGGAAGGAAAATGATAAATGGTTTTCAATTGTTTTTACAAATAAATATGTGAAAAGTGTGCCATGCATTTGTATTCAGCCCCCCTGAGTCAATACTTTCTAGAACCACATTTCGCTACAATTACAGCTGCAAGTATTTTTCGGTATATCTCTACCAGCTTTCCACATCTAGAAAGTGACATTTTTGTAAATTTTTCCTTGAAAAATAGCTCAGGCTCTGTCAGATTAGAAGGAGAGCGTCTGTGAACAGCAATTTTCAAGTCTTGCCACAGATTCTCAGTTGGATTTAGGTCTGGACTTTGAATGGGCTATTCTAACACATGAATATACTTCAGACTAGGGGTCTCCAAACATTATAAACAAGGGGCCGGTTTATTGTCCTTCAGACTCTTGGAGGGCCGGACTTTGGCAAGCGGGCGGGTGGAAATTTTCCTGGCATCAGTGGGACTTAACATATGGTATTAGGGAGAGAAATAGTCCCCATCGTTTGGATCATAGGGATGAATAGTGCCCCATTAGTGGTGTCAGTGGGAGAAATGGTGCTCCACTGTCGATGTCAGAATAGTGTCTCGTATCAGTGGGAGGGATAGTACAAGCAAAGGGCCGCATCTGGCCATCGGGCCACAGTTTGGAGACCACTGACCTAAACCATTCTATTGTAGCTCTGGCTGTATTTTTAGGGCCATTGTCCTGCTGGAAGGTGAACCTCCACCCCAGTTTCAGGTCTTTTGCAGACACACAATCGGATTTCTGATGGAATAAAATCCGATGGATTTTTTCGGCTGAAATCTGAGGAAGCTTACTTTCATCAGTCTTGCATACACACTATCAGACTAAATTCTGACCGTCCAAAACGCGGTGACGTAAAACACTACGACTAGCCAAAAAAACGACGTGAAAACTACGTGATTGTCACTTGCGCAATGCCCAATTCGCGAACGACTTATTTAAACGACGTAACCAAAGGAAAAAGACGACGCTGTCCCGACGCCATACTTAACATTGCATACGACGGACCTTCGTAAACTTACCCCTCATATAGCAGGGGTAGGTTTACGGAAACGGAAACGCTGTAAACGACGACGAGGCGGCGTAAAAACGTTCGGCAATCGGCGTATTAGGGCTCATTTGCATAGGCAAATGAGAAATCAACTTAAAGGCCACCTAGCGGCCTGCGAAGGAATTACATCTAACATCCGACGGTGTAAGTGTCTTACACCTGTCGGATCTTCGTCGTATCTATGCGTAAATGATTCAAGGAATCAGACGCATAGATACCCGGGGAAAAAAACAGAGATACGACGGTGTTTTCTGCGATACACCATTGTATCTCTTTTGAGAACCTGGCCCATAGTGTGTATGGGGCTTAATAGAACCTGCAATGTCTAGAGGTTGAGAGTTCCTGTATCAAGAAGGTCTCACCTTTCTGAACTAAAGCAAATTATATTTAGTCTAAAGATGTCTTTGTTGAATGCTGCATGAAACATTTAGCACTGATCTTATATGAGGTCAACCTTAGGTCTTCAATGTTCAGCATTTAAGCAGGACATGGTTCAAGCAACAGCATTACTGATTCAGTATGACCTTCCGTAAATAGTCTTCTTTGGAAAAGTTGTACGAAGAAAGAAGTGACATACACTTTTTTAGGCCTTCTGACAAATTATATGATCCTTTGTTTTTTTCAAGAAAAGTGAACATTTTGGGATGGCTTCACAGCATATGCACACACCTAGAAAATATGCATTCAGAATATTACTTTATTTGTGACTTTGCCTATGTTAAACAATCAAGTTAATTCACTTGGGAACAAAATACATATTATCTGTAATATAATGCAATCTCTGAGAAGTACAATAAGTCCCAAGACCAATTTTTGTTTCTTTACTACAAAGACTTTAAAATATATGAAACACAGGTGGTGGTCTCTGTTGTTGTCCGCACAGTTTATTCAGTTTGGAGCAGTAGCTTTTATACTGTGCAAATTGCATGTTTAATGATGTATGTAATGGGACTTGGTAGTCGACCGATCACTATGTGTAAAATGGTTTCCTGTCTGATATGGTAAGTGCGATGTGAACCAATTACCAAGTATGTCTATAAGTGTTTGTAGAGTAAGAATTATCTTGCCACTACTCAGCTCCACCTAAATCCCCTTCAGAAGGTCAAGTCTGGATGATTTTGTCAGAAAAAGAACTGCCAATACCTAGGAAAGTTGGAATTAAATTTAGGATTGTATTTCTGCCAATGCAGTTCAGTTATGCTGAGCTGATTCATCGGTCTTTATATTCATATAATTTTAGTTTGGCTTTGATGTGGAAACATATTTCTACAGGAGTTTAGCAAAGAGAATCTGTACAATAGTTTAAAGTTTTAAATGCATACGTGAATGTAAGCATCTACCTGCAAACACATAATTATAGCAACATATTAAAGTGATACTAAAGGTTCAAATGTCATTATTTAAAAATAACAAACATGGTATACTTACCACCACTGTGCAGCTTATTTTGTACAGAGTGGCCCACGAATGCCGTCTTCTGGGGTCCCTTGGCGGCTCTCTCAGCTCCTCCCCGCAATAGCTAAACCCCTCTGGAAAGCTCTCTCCCGAGGGGGTTACCTTGCGGGCGCGCTCTCATGTCATACACTCGGCGTCCATAGTCGCCAAGTGAATGAATGAATGAATGAATGAATGAATGAATGAATGAATGAGAACTTATATAGCGCGGCACATGCGAACTGAATCGCCTCTGGGCGCTTGTTGTTCCTGTCTCCTTTGATATCAAAAGAGAAAAGTCTTGACCTTTTTCCTAAATGCTAGGTGGTTCTCCTCCAACCGAATGCTGGTTGGTAAAGCGTTCCATAGTCTGGGACCTTGGATCGCAAATCTTCTTTTTCCTTTGGACTTGAAGTTGGCTTTCGGAACCTGGAGCAGGTTCTGATTCGTGGATCGCAAAACGCGATTTGGATTATGCGCTTTTATTAATTCGCATAAGTAAAGGGGGGCATTCTCATGGACACATCTATGCGTAAGACAGAGGGCTTTAAAAGCGATTCTGTCTTTAACTGGCAGCCAATGAAGGGCTCTCAGTGAAGGTGAGATGGATTCCCAGGGTTTTTTCCCAGTCACAAGTCTGGCGGCCGTATTCTGAACGACTTGCAGACGAGCGATTTGGTATTTGGGGAGACCGAGGTAAAGGGCATTTGCATAATCCAACCTGGAGTTTACAATAGCTCCCACCACGACCGCTAGATCTTCTTTAGGGAGTGTATGACTCGGTCCCGCCCCCGGCGCCCACGTCTTTGGATTTGATTGACAGCAGCGCAAGCTAATGGCTGTGCTGCTATCAACCTATACAATGAAGACCTGAGAAGCTTGGGCAAAGATCGAGTGTGTTCGCAACGCAGGACTTTCCAGGGCTCAGGTAAGTAACACGGGAGGGCTGGAGAGCCGGTATTGTCAGATGTTTTTTCACCTTAATGCATAGTGTAACGGTCACCACCGCTTACGACCTTCCATCCAACCACGATAAGCTTATCTGACACACTCCGACAATACTGCATACACGATCCATATCAATTCCCAGAATAAGACGAGACAGAGCTTCGTACTTGCTTCCAAAGATATGAACTTTAATGGTATTTTCTCAGCTTCTTATACAGTTTACAAGCATATGGCAGTAATCACAGGACAATACAATCTCCACCCCCCTTCACACCATGGGGTGGGGGCTTCAATCACATTCTAAAAAGCATTCAGGTAAGCTAATTATGTAGACACGTCAGGACCGCATCATCAATAGAGTTAACTCAGAGAGCATGACATTCCTGTAGACAATGACATGCTAATTCAGTACATCTGAATGGAGAATTTAACACATTGTTTTAGACACAATGAATCCCACAATCAAAAGGTCGTTCAGGCCCTGATGCAATTAATACCTTTCAAAAGCATGTGTGCAAATATTGAATAGGCAACAGCTTGTGATATCTCAAGACATCCACTTTGTAATATTCCAGTCCTGCAATATGAATTATTATTAATGTCCCATCTCATGTAATATATGAATTATGATTCTTTGTCACCCTATGGCCCTAGTGGACATAAGGTGACCCTAGACATAGGAGTATCTCAGTCTGTCACGGTTCATGCCGTTACATCTCTCCCCTTTCGGTGGGAGACGGACATAGGTGGGAACCCCAAACGGGTTGACTCCAAAAGTCCGTCAGTAGTTCCAGTCCTCCAATGCTGGTATCTATACTGTACCCCAAATAAATGGCTCCAAACTGAGCATTTCTCACCCCGCCAACCTCTGCCTCTCTCAGAGAACATGCCTGCCGCTGGGGAGAGGCCTGGACTGGCCCTAATCCCTGGAGTCCTTTCAGCCGCTGGAGAGAAGGCAGGGTGGCTGGGCTCAGTCCATCATGCTGTTGGGGGTCTGGGCCAACTGCCCCCCCTTCCTGGAGTATACAAGTGGAGACTGCAGTCCCATCCACAGGTGCCAGGTGAAAACCCCCCGGTGCTTGCAAAGCAAAGCCGACATCCTCCTGTTTCAGGGCTGCACCATTTTCTGGGGTTGTGTCAGTAGAGACAAAAGTCCCATCCACTACCCCAGGATCCCCCTCTTCTGTTAGTGAGGAGCAGAGGCCTATGACACTCTGCTCTGTTGCCAGCTCTTCCGCTGGGTTGCTGTGAGTGCAGACCACAGTCCCATTCACTACCACAGGGTCCCCCTCTTCTGTTAGTGAGGAGCAGAGGCCTGGGGCACTCTGCTCTGTTGCCAGCTATTCCGCTGGGTTGCTGTGAGTGGAGACCACAGTCCCATCCACTACCACAGGGTCCCCCTCTTCTGCTAGTTGGGAGCAGAGGCCTGGGGCACCCTGCTCTGTTGCCAGTGATTCAGCTGGGGGTAAAAGCTTTACCACCTCAGCTTGTTGTTGGAGAGAGGGGCCAACCGCCCCGGCTCTCTGGAACTCCACACCATCCGCTTTGGCTTTAGGGAAGGCAATCTCCATATTTTCTACTGCCGATTCATCAGCCAGGAGTTCACAGTTGTCATATGAACTTTCCTCATAGTCCCAGGCAATGGGAGCCCCATCCTGCTGCTGGGCCGAGTCTAGCAGCTGTTTGTAGGCGGCCTCCAAGCTCCCATTCTTGAATGGCCAGAAATTCCAAATCTTCCTGTGACCAGTGGCCTCCCGAGATATTCAATTTCTCCTCTCTGTGCTCCATTATGTCCTCCAAGCGCCACTCCCGATCATTCCCGAAGTCTGTATCACTGGACATCCTCCAATACAATAATCCCAGGCCATCATAGTCATGGCCTTCTGTGGGGCTGTCATCTGCTGGCCACAGGCACTCTTGGGCTACATATCACTGGAGGGCTCTGTAGCTTTCATCCAGCTGCATCTCTGCCCGGATTAGCCTGCTTAACTCAGCTGTCCACTCCTGCTTCTGTTGTTTCCCCAACAACAGCATTCGTACGTCATACTGCGGCCAGTACCTTGCATAGATGGAGGGCAGGACCTTTCCTTGGTTTTGCTGCTCCCGAGCTAACGCTTCCTTCCAGAGTTGGCACCGAATCACATCGGACCATCCCAACAGGACCTCCTCTGATACTGGTCCTCTATGCTGTATCCGCATCTCTTGTAACCTTCTTTGGAATTCATTTTCCATGGAGACTGGTATCTGCACCTCTCCTCTCTTTTTAGTTGGTGCTGCTGTGACTTCAGCTGCTGCAGCACTTCTTCGCTGTAGCAAGGTGGCATTCAGAGCCGCTATAACTCGGTCCCTGATCTCCGGTGGAGGGTTAGGACCATAATGTGTCAGTCTTACGTTAACCGCCCGATCAAAACTTGCTTCTTCGGGTGTCCTGTCTGTTACGGCGGGCCTTTTAGCTCTATCCATTTCGCCCAGTTCTGCGATAATGTCCCTTTTCTTACGGTTGCTGGCCGGTCTGCCCCGGCTCTCCAGTAAGTCCATGAGGGAAGAGAGCTTCATCCGTTCATACACCGTCTCCATTGTCATGTGTCCTTGTAGCCATCCTTCTGAAGATGGAATCATCCCACTGCTGCCACCAAATGTAACGGTCTCCACCGCTTACGACCTTCCATCCAACCACGACAAGCTTATCTCACACACTCTGACAATACTGCATACACAATCCATATCAATTCCCAGAATAAGACGAGACAGAGCTCCGTACTTGTTTCCAAATATATGAACTTTAATGGTATTTTCTCAGCTTCTTATACAGTTTACAAGCATATGGCAGTAATCACAGGACAATACAATCTCCACCCACCTTCACACCATGGGGGGGCTTCAATCACATTCTAAAAAGCATTCAGGTAAGCTAATTATGTAGACACGTCGGCACCGCATCATCAATAGAGTTAACTCAGAGAGCATGACATTCCTGTAGACAATGACATGCTAATTCAGTACATCTGAATGGAGAATTTAACACATTGTTTTAGACACAATGAATCCCACAATCAAAAGGTCGTTCAGGCCCTGATGCAATTAACACCTTTCAAAAGCATGTGTGCCCATATTGAATAGGCAACAGCTTGTGATATCTCAAGACATCCACTTTGTAATATTCCAGTCCTGCAATATGAATTATTATTAATGTCCCATCTCATGTAATATATGAATTATGATTCTTTGTCACCCTATGGCCCTAGTGGACATAAGGTGACCCTAGACATAGGAGTATCTCAGTCTGTCACGGTTCATGCCGTTACACATAGGATGCATTAAGGTGAAAAAACATGAACCTTTACAACCCCTTTAAACATACCAACGATTAAAAATCTTTCAATTTAAAGTTTACCTTAGATTAAAAATGTAGTTAACATGTATATAGATTACTACGTATACTGTATATTTCCTATGGCCAGCTGCTTTGTTCATTACAAATGTTGTGCACAGTTTGATCATGCACAATGCTCTTGCGTTGAGCTTGTTGTAAACAAGTACTGAGCAGTGGACAGGGACACAATATACCTAAATTATGAGTACAACTGGTAACACAAATACCTCTTCCTCACAGGCTGATACTTTGGATTAAGAATTACCAATTACCCAGATAAAATGCACACAGCAGTACAAGCAAAATATACTGTACATTTAGGTACAAAAGCTTGCAGTTGGGGACATCTTCACAATGCAGTAGACTGCATTTTTGCAGGCAGGAGAGACCTGGTTATAAACACTTCCAGCCTGCATGTGATCACCATGATCAGCTGTCTCGTGTCAGTCACATGATCAGAAACCAAAATAATTGGTACTTGAATGCTAGGAGAATACTGGAATCAGAGAACTATGAATATGCACAGGTATGCCTTCCTACCTCTCCACTGGAACATTACTAAACATTCCATGCCTAAGTACATACAAAGCCAGACTGCAGACAACTGGGTGTTAAAAAGAAAATGTATAGTCTTTTGCATATTTTTTTTTTTTCTTATCGTGTTCAGGCCTCAAAATATATTGGTTGTATTTTTAGTCAAAGAACGGTAAATATGAAAGCACTGCATATGAATAATAATTATTTAATCAAATGAGGTACAGGGCAGCTTTTATTGGATTGTACAGTCCATTAAAGATCCCAGATATGGAAAGACAGCATGCAGTTTTCATATACTGTACCTAAAGTACAAACTTTTTTTTTCCATTTTGGATAGAGTATCAATTTTTTTTTTTTTTTTTGCCATATTTATCCCATTGGGGAGATTTTCCTCTATTTCCTGACCCATAGCAAAAACAGGAAATGAGAGGAAATCCCTGCAAATGGAGGAAATTCCTTGGGGACCTCTAGGTCACCAAAACTAGTGTCCCCATTTGAAGATTTCCCTCTATATTACTTTTCTGGGGACAACCCAAAATTTGGGATTTGCTTTTACTTTCACTTCCAATGATAATGGTAAACAGGACAAATAGAGAGGGTGAATCTCCTTAACTGTTGTAAATAGTTACAGAGTTGCATAGTTAGTCTGGTTGAAAAAGTCCATCTAGCTCAGCCAATAAAAGGGGGGAATCACACAATTTTAGATACATAATCCTATACCCACAATTGATCCAAAGGAATGCAAAAAAAAAAAAAAAAACAGCAAAACTTGATCCAATTTTCTCCAGCAGGGGAAAAATGTCCTTCCTGATCCCCCAAGAGGCAATCGGATATTCCGTGGATCAACTTTATCTAAAAATGTTAGTATCCAGTTAAATTATGTAAATTTAGGAAAACATCCAGGCCTTTTTCAAACCAATCAACTGGCCAGAACCACTGCTCTCACTGTGAAGAGACCTTTCTGTATTTGGAGATTAAATCTCTTTTCCTCTAGACGTAAAGACACTTTTACACTGAGGCCGTGTACACACAGCAGAGAACCTCGACGGGCAGAACACATCGTTCCGCCCGTCGAGGTTCTCTGCCGGCCGTCGAAATCGGCGACCCGCCCGTCGGGAATGGCAACCAGCCATTCATCCAGGCGGGCCGTCGAGCAAAAAGAGAGCCTGCTCTCTTTTCGCTCGACGGGATTCCCGACGGGCGGGGCGAGCCAGAAGCGTACACACGGCCGAGGTCCTCGCTGGAATGCAACTTCGGTCGTGTGTACGCCGCCTGACACTTCTGACAAGTTTTCTTTTTCTTTCAACAACAAAAAAAAAAAAATATATATATATATATATATATATATATATAAAAAATTTTTTGCTTGAAATCTAATCTGAACCCTCAAACAATACACACTTTCATAGAGCCAAGGCCCTAGAGAACAAAGCAGTGGGTGCTGCAATCCTCCATGCCACACAGCACCCGTGCAGAGATCCCCCGAACGCCAAAACAGAGAGCAATAAAAATTGACAAGTGTTCTAATCCATCTCCACTAAAAAAAGGTTTTGTCTTTAGTTGTTATTTATTAATAAGGAAATCTGATTGGCAGGAAGAGGGGGACATGTAGAAAAGGATGGAAAGGAATCATTTATGTGTACATAGAGCAGAATGAACTTTACATACAGCCCTGGATTTGTAGGGTAATGAAGCCTACGGTCTAACAACTTTTTCTAGGCTCAGTTATCCATGCTCTTGCTGTAGAAGCCCAGAGGGCTGACAAACGTAGGAGCTGTCATGCGTGACGCCATACATCAAGTTACAGAACCCGAGTAACTGGCACAAATCAATCTACTATAAAAGATTAAAGGGTCACTAAAGGATTTTTTTTTAGCTAAATAGCTTCCTTTACCTTAATGCAGTGCTGTTTTCATGTTCTTATTGTTCATTTTTGCTTTGATGTTGCTGTAATTCCTCTCTGATCTCCACACTTCCTGGCTGTCTGTTTCCTGATAACCACAGTACTGGGAGATTTCTCACTGTGGTCACTAATCAAGGAGGTGTGTGTAAAACCCCTCAGCACCAATCCAATTTGGTTTTACAAACCATCACTGCCCTCTATTGGCTCTCTGGTTCTGTACATCAGAGAGACAGGAAACAACAGCAACAACGAAACTGAAAGTGCAGGGACATTATATGATTGATTTTTATCTATTTTTTATCATTTTTAAAAGGAACTAGTTAACTATTATGTCTCTATACCCTGTAAACAGTAATTTCAGCAAAAAAATAAATTCCTTTACAACTCCTTTAAGCTTTTTATCAAAATATGATAGCTTGGCTTTGAAACGGCAAGTCTTAGGCCGCGTACACACAACCAAATAAATCCGATCAAATCGGTCTGACAGACCGTTTTGATCGGATTTGTCTGCTGGGGTATATTGGTTTGATCGTGTACACACGATCAAACCAAAATCCCCGCCGGCAGACAGCACGGTGACGCGGCGGTGACGTTGACGCCGCCACGTCACCGTCACCAGGAAGTAAAACACTTCCGCGCATGCGTCAAATCCATTCGACGCATGCGCGGGCAGATATGTCTGCTGGTTAGCGTACTAACCAGCAGACATGTCAGACGGACAGGTTCCCAGCAGACAGATTTTTAAAGCATGCTTTAAAATCTGTCTGCTGGAAAAACCCGTCTGTCCGCCCGTACACACGATCAAATTTGTCTGCTGAAACGGTCCGTCGGACTGTTTCCAGCAGATAGATTAGATCGTGTGTACGCGGCCTTACACAAGTTGCTTGTCTCTTTCCTAGTCTTTGATTGACTTATCACTACAATGGTATTTTCATTGTAATAGAGTCTGCACCAAAGCCACTATCTAAAGCATGTTTTGTCAGTTTCGGATATTGCTTTTATGCTGAGGTTTTCAAACTCATTCTAAGCAAAACAGCAGTACCAGGCAAATGCTGGCAGTGAAGCAACTGTTGTTTTCAGAGTGCTTACATTAATGAGCTGGTATCTGTACCTGCACAGCATGAGCCCAGATAAAAAAAAAAAAAAAACTATAAGTCTGCCACAGCATGAAAATACAACATCAAGGTCCTTAATGTGAGGATCAGCTGCCAGAATTATAGTACTATTGGCAGGAACAGGGAACAAGTTCAGAGGAGAGTTCACTAGTCTGTGCCTTTTTATTAGACTAGATGTTCATTGTTCTAAATTTACCATCTCGTGTGTGAAGAAATATATTAATTTTCTATTTTTCTGCCCTATTAGCTCTATAAAAAGTGACCTTTACATAGAACTCCGGGGGAAAGTCAATGGCACAAGGCAATGGCTAATGGCCGAAACAGAAAATATGATATAATTGTGGTTCATTTGCATGTATTTAAATCATGCAAAGAAGAATAATAGGTTGGCAATACATGTAGCTTCTGTTAGCAATAAACACCACCAAATTTGTTTAAAACAGCTTGTGATTTCATAGGAACAATATAAAAAATACTCCCAAGATACAATAAACCACTACAAAAAGTATATGTTCTCTCTAAACCATGTAATTGTCCAAAAACATAAGAGTAATCTTTGAACACTGTGTTTTTTATATTATTAATGAATTCTGTCTTTTAGAAATGTGTTACTTACCTGTTAGAACTCTTTCCCACTGTAATCATATCATCTTTTTGGTTAGGTGGTGGAAGAAGAGCCATATGACATTTTAGTAATAGTCACTTGCATATACTGTATATATATAGCACTTGCATTATTGTTGCCTACTGTTTTCTATTGTTCTTCTTGGTGTGTCCATATGCAGGCAGAACTGTGTCTGTAAAACATTATGGATTTATTGTGTGTGTGCATGGGAAAGGGGGTGCAGAAAGGTAGATTTCACTAGCATCTCTCCTAATCCAGTAGAGATAGTACCCCTGCTGTCCTAGAGTGTCTGTAGAACTACAATATAGAAGAGGGGTTGATTTACTAAAGGGACAGTATATACACTCACAGGCCACTTTATTAGGTACACCTGTTCAATTGCTTGGTAACACAAATTGCTAATCTGCCAATCACGTGACTGCAACTCAACGCATTTAGGCATCTAGACGTGGTTAAGGCGACTTGCTGAATTTTAAACTAAGCCTTTAGAAAATGCAAGAAAGGAGATTTAAGTGACTTTGAATGTGGCATGATTGTTGGCAGCAGATGGGTTGGTCTGAGTATTTCAAAAACTGCTAATCTACTGGGATTTTCACAAACAACCATCTCTAGGGTTTACAGAGAATGGTCTGGAAAGGAGAAAATATCCAGTGAGCAGCAGTTGTGTGGAAGAAAATGCATTGTTGATGTCAGAGGTCAGAGGAGAATGGCCAGACTGGTTTGTGATGAAAGAAAGGCAACAGCAACTCAAAGAACCACTCGTTACAACCAATGTATGCAGAATACAATCTATGAACGCACAACACATCAAATCAATCTTACCAAAATTGGACAATAAAAGATTGGAAAAACATTGCCTGGTCTGATGAGTCTCGATTTCAGCTCCCACATTTG
Source organism: Rana kukunoris (assembly GCA_029574335.1). Classification (NCBI taxonomy): domain Eukaryota; kingdom Metazoa; phylum Chordata; class Amphibia; order Anura; family Ranidae; genus Rana; species Rana kukunoris. The sequence goes on along the minus strand of CM056049.1, from coordinate 498,795,556 downwards.
GATGGTAGGGAGAGAATTTGGCGTAAAAAGCAAAAGAAATTCATGGATCCATCCTGCCTTGTATCAAGGCTTCAGACTGGTGGTGGAATGGTGTGGGGATATTTTCTTGGTACACTTTGGACTCCTTAGTACCAACTGAGCATTGTTTAAATTCCACGGCCTACCTCAGTATTGTTGCTAACCATGTCCATCCCTTTATGACTGCAGTGCGCTTATCTTCTGATGGCTACTTCCAGCAGATAATGCACCATGCCACAAAGCTCAAATCATCTCAAACTGTTTTTTTGAACATGTATTCCAATGGGCTCAACAGTCACCAGATCTCAATCCAATGAAGCCCCTTTGGGATGTGGTGTAACTGCGTGATGCTATCATGTCAATATGGACCAAATTCTCTGTGGAATGTTTCCAACTCTTTATTGAATCTCAAAAAAGCTCACCCAAGCTCTACCACTAAAGTGGAAGGTGTATGAGCGGAGTTGGTGTGCTGGCCATGTCGTTCACTGCAAATGCATTTTGCTGGATTATTTATCGCTGTTGTGCTGAAAAAATCCTATGAAGGAAGAAGCTACTGGGTTCCCTGCTTATCTTTTCTACTATGCCATGAAGAATTAAGGCAGTTCTGAAGACAAAAGGGAGTCCAACCCGGTACTAGCAAGGCATGTCTCATAAAGTATCCCTCTGAACACTCCTAGGCTTGAATAGGATCCAGGTGCCTGGTTACTAAAGGGCTGAGCACTATAAAGGAGGTAGCCACCTCAGCGCAGAAGAAAAGGGGGGTAATACTCTTTGCAGGTACGGCAGTATCTGAACAGCCGCACAGAATTAGCCAGGGGGAGAGAAAAGAAGCACGAAGGGGGTCATGCATAGGCGCCGCAACCATGTATGTTGCTAAGGCTGGAGCCTATTCAAGCCTAGGGGTGTTCAGAGGGACACTGGATGGGGTCTTGATGCATACCCACTATCACTGTTTACCAACAGACTGTGTCACAGCTCAACTTTTTTACCACTACACACAACGACTTCTATGCTCTTGATGAAGCATCCTGTATGCGAAACATGTCGAGAGTAAAAGAAAGATCTACCATTTCGCATATCGAACTCAGTTTCAAGCACTAAGAGTTTATACACACCCTCTGTTGCTACACGTTCTTATGTTATACGTGTATCTGCATAAGTATAAGCTTTTTTACCTTGTGTCATATGTACTGAGATCATATGCTGATACTATACTGTTTCACAATTTATATACTGTATACAATTTTATTTATATGTGTTTTTTATAAATACATATTTATAGTTTTTTTACATTAACTACTTGTACTGCCAAAAGTCCACTTTATTAGTCCAGATTAATTTTTATTGCCACATTATCGAGGCATCGGTGCATTAAAATAGGTGCATTCACAGTGATTAGTCTCCCTGTGTTTTTTTGCAAATTTTGGCAAGACCCATTTAAATGTCTCATAAAATGACCGGTGAGTAGGTATGAGCAGAACCCCCCCCCCCCGTTCGGTTCGCACCAGAACCTTCGAACGGACCGAACGTTTGCGCGAACATTTAGAACCCCATTGAAGTCTATGGGACTCGAAAGTTCAAATTCAAAAGTGCTCATTTTAAAGCATAATATGCAAGTTATTGTCGTAAAATGTCTTTGAGAAAATGGGTCTTGCTCCAGGGAACATGAACCAATGGAATTTTTTTTTTTAAAACTATCGTTTTTTTCAGGACTCCTGAAAAAATGACCATTTTTAAAACCTTTATTCCATTGATACATGTTCCCTCGGGCAAGACCCGGGTTCTCAAAGATGTTTTCACAGGCATACTATAGACACCCAGCAGATACAATATTTACTTTCAAAGATTTTTATTGATTTTCACAAAACAAATGTTAAGTTGGGAGAACAGATGAACGGCAAATAAGACATATTAAAGTCCGAGTACAGAAAAGTAGCGTTAAACATAAGATCAGGTTATTAAAAATAAAAGTTTTTTGGACATTACACAAAGTAATTTCTTCGTGTCCTCTAAGACAGTGTCCTTCAACTCCAGTCCCCAAGGCACACCAACAGGCCAAGCCCCCAGGACTTCCCTCAGATGAAATGGCTGTGGTGATTACCAAGGCAGTGAAACTGATCAAATCACCTGTGCAAAATAATGGAAAGCCTGAAAACATGACCCGCCGACGCGCCCCGAGGACCGGAGTCGAAAAACACCGCTCCAAGACATAAATCCAAGGCCTAGGTAGATATAATATTATATTAACCATATCAAACACTATTGAGATACAAGCATTTCCAAAATAGGAGTAAGCTTAGTCTGGATAGTAAAATTACAAAAATAAAAAATTCACCTAGTTAGGAACCTAGATATTGAATATATAGAATGATCGGCATATTAACAGCCGGATCCGGCACCCCATATGGGTTCAGACTGTTCCGGGGCCAGCTGCGACTGATGTCAGAACTTTTCATTTGGACCGATAACATTCTGAAAAGGAAAAATAAGGAAACCCTATCTTGAGGTCTCCAAATAGGTTCTAAGTAGAAACGGCATCAATTATACCAAAAAAGGAAGGTAAGCTTTCCTATACGGAGAAGTCTGTAATAAAAAAAAAAATACGAAAACCATATGAAAGACAAGTCTTACGTCACCATTTGAAAACCAAAAGCTAAAAGAAAAAAAAAAACTAAAAGAAAAGGAAATTGTGTAGATGATCACGATCCATAGAAAGCGATAAAAGAGAAAGCACAGAAAAGAAATAAAGAGAGAAAAAGAGAAAAAAAAAAGGGAGGGCTTCGAGTCAGCTTGCGGAGAATCTCCTTACATAGTGGCTTCCTGAATCTAGTGGAATAGAAATCCACAGTTGTTCAAATTAAGCTAAGCTGGTATACCTGGTCTAAGGGAGATACCTACTAGTGTTGCTCACGAATATTCGTATTGCGAATATTCGGCTCGAATATGGCATATTCGAGTATTCGCGGTATATTGCGAATTTCGCGGTGAATATTCGCTATTTCGAATATTCGTATTTTTTTAATTTTTTTTTTAGAACAGATCACATCCTAGAGATCCCCATCGACGTCTAAAAGCATTGCTGGTATGATTAGAGACCTTGGGCCGAGTAGCTGCAGCGATCAATTTATATTGCCGAAAAATCGCAATGCGATTATTCGGCAATAGCGATATCGCGCGATTATTTTCGAGAAATTCGCAATATTGTTTTTAGCTAAAATAGTATAGAGAGTGTTACTGTCGAAATTCCGCAATAAATTTCTCATTCGCATTTTTGCGAAATTACGATAAAATATCAAGAATATTCTGAGCCAATCAGAGTGCTCCATTCCGCATTTCTCGAATATTCGCAATTATTTTGTATTGTAATATATCAAGAATATTCTGAGCCAATCAGAGTGCTCCATTCCGCATTTCTCGAATATTCGCAATTATTTTGTATTGTAATATATCAAGAATATTCTGAGCCAATCAGATTGCTCCTTCCGCATTTGCCGAATATTCGCAATTATTTTGTATTGTAATATATCACGTATATTCTGAGCCAATCAGAGGGCTCCTTCCGCATTTGCCGAATATTCGCAATTATTTTGTATTGTAATATATCACGAATATTCTGAGCCAATCAGAGTGCTCCTTCCGCATTTGCCGAATATTTGCAATTATTTTGTATTGTAATATATCACGAATATTCTGAGCCAATCAGAGTTCTCCATTCCGCATTTCTCGAATATTCGCAATTATTTTGTATTATAAAATATCACGAATATTCTGAGCCAATCAGAGTGCTCCATTCCGCATTTCTCGAATATTCGCAATAGCGAAAAATCGCAATAGCGAAAATTCGCAATCATTTCATTTCCAAAAAATATCACGAATATTCGTATTTAGCGAATATATCTCGAATATTCGACTATATATTCGAGATATATCGCGAAATCGAATATGGCATATTCTGCTCAACACTAATACCTACATGTTGAGCCCATGGTTCCCATATATCTTCAAACTTGTCCTTGGAATCGAGCAAGATACTAGCCAGTTTTTCCTGGGTCATAATCCATGAGATTTTGCGTTTGGCGGCCATAAATGACACTTTAGGCTGTTTCCAGGCCTTGGCTTAAGAAGATTTAGCCCCCAACAGAATAAAATGGATCAGACTCCGTGAAAATTTTGGGATTTTGGGATCATAAGTGTTCAGGAGAGCAACTTCCGGGGACCTAGATATTTGTAAACCTGTAACTCTATATATAAGATTAAATATTTTGTTCCAATACCGTCTAATTCTGGGGCACTCCCACCATATATAGACCATGGAGCCAAAAAGACCACATCCTCTGAAGCAAACAGCCTCCGAGGAGGGATACATGATTGATAACTTGGCGGGGGTAAGATACTGTGAAGGACTTTTATGCAATTGCCTATATACTTCAGTGTAATTCTCTCCCTGCTAATTTTAATGTCTGTGTGCCTCTAGACCTGGAATTGGACAATGACCCTTCAATGGCATACCGGAGTCGGGCTTGTGAGATACATTTTATTGTCCAGTGTGTAGAGGTGTTAATTGTTATTCTGATTGCTTCATTGTAGTAATTACCCCTGGGGGCTTCTACCTCTGGGAGATAATTACTAAATGTCTTTTAGATCTGTGATTGTGTATTCTAAAGGTTAATTGAATTCAGTTAAAGAATGTGATGTGTCAAGCTTTGCGGTGCCGAAATGCCTCTGTATGGAAACCCCCAGTGTGTGGAAAAGGGGGTGGAGATCTCATTGTTCTTTGATTGATGACAAGCTTGTAAACTGTGTATATAAATCGGCAGAGTTTTGCCATTAAAGTGTGTCCTGTTTACATTCAGCATTAAGCCATGGCTCATGTGTGGATTATTCGGTGATTCCAGGGATATTCCCAGTCGGGGAATATTGGGCGATTTATTTTATGGGAGAAGAAGGGAAGGCTTGACGGGGATATTTTCAACCACCATCACACTGGTTGGCAGCGGTGGGATTTTCCCTTCTACTTTCCTTTACACCAGGATTCCAAGCAGACACTGGGAACAGTGAATGGAAGACTGATACACCCTGCTTAAAAGAAATACACGGAAAGGACTACTGGAAGTTTGTGGAAGGATTGCTAGCAACAAAACCAAGCGGGTCATCATAGCAGAATTAATGGAGCTAGACCAGGAGAACTTGGTTGCAGCAACGCCAGCAGTACAAGAGATGGGGACACCAGTGATTCAGGATGAGGAATCACCAGCCAACAAGCTAATAAGAGAGAAATTAGCATGGTTCGGTCCGAACCCAACGGCGGATGTGGTGCTGAAAGTGATGGACCTGTTAGCGGAGGAGGCTAAACAAACAAGAGACGCAGAGCTACAGTTAAAACTGGCAGCAGTCCAACAAGCAGCCGCACATTCTCCAAACAGTGAGTACAGCACAGCAGACACGAGGTAGATTCCGTTTAGCGCTTTTAAAGCTTTTGATGAAAAAGACTGTGAAATTGATAACTACCTGGCAGATTTTGAGAGACAATGTAACCTATACCGAATAGCTAGAGGAGAGTGGGTTTCAGTATTGTCAGGCAAATTGTCAGGCAAAGCTTCGGATGCTTTCCGGACGTTGCCAGAGCAGGAGATCCATAGCTACGCCAGGGTTAAAGAAGTGCTCCTAGCTCGTTATGCAGTAACCCCAGAGTCCTACCGACAGAAGTTCAGGGACTCACGCAAAGCCACGAAAGACTCTTACGTGGAATGGGCATGCCAGTTATCCCTGTCGGCCTCTAACTGGGTTAACAGCAGCCAGGCCACCACCGCAGAGGACATTTTGCAACTAATGCTCCTGGAGCAATTTTACAATCACATCCAGACGGATGTCAAAGACTGGGTGAGAGATCGCAGGCCCATGACTCTACCAGAGGCCGCTAAGTTGGCGGATGAATATGCGGATACTCGCAAGATGAACCAGGTCACACCACGGGTACAACTCCCACGACCAACGGTGCGCTCACACCCACCAGCCGCTAGATACCAACCTCCTAACAGACTGGTGACATCTAGCCCTCGCTATCCACGCCAGGAGGACAATGAACAACGCTGCTTCCGGTGCAAACAGCTGGGTCACTTCAAGCAGAATTGCCCCATGGATGACAACACCAGGTCAAATTGGTCTCGACCTGGGTACCGCCCACCAGCACCAGCCCATTGTGTAGACTCGGCTTGGGATTCCCAGGAGCTGGGTCAGGAAGAACCATGGGGCACCCTTTACGAAGTCCACATGGTACAATCTGGTATTACGGACAACAGGAAACACCATTGTCAGCTGGTCATGGTTAACGGAAAAACCGTCCGGGGATTAAGAGACAGTGGGGCGACCATCACGTTGGTACAAAGACACCTTATTAATGCATCAGAGAAACCAGGGAAATCAATTGCTGTGAGAGTGGCAAGGGGGGCAGTATACCGTATTCCTACTACACAGGTACACCTGGACTGGGGTGCAGGAGCTGGCAATGTTCATGTGGGCGTCATGAAGGACTTACCTTCTGAAGTCATCTTGGGCAACGACATTGGGCCCCTGACTTCGGCGTTCGCCTCTACCACCGCTCAGGAGGCCCACGCCGTAACCACCAGAGCGCAAAGTCGCGCTGCCGAGAGCCATCCCCTTCCTACTGAGACCCAGGTAAGCCAACCCAACCTACCCTTGACTGTAGAACCCCTACCCTGGGACACCCCAGAGGACTTTGGGCGGGAGGTGACCGGAGACCCTTCCCTCAGAAAGTATCGAGAGAAAGCCAAGGGGGGCCAAGGGGGGTTAGAGAAGGAGCAGTTTATCTGGGAGAAAGGCCGCTTGTACAGGCTCACCGAGACCCAGGGTAATGCACCAGGGCCTAAGCAAAAACGCCAGCTGGTAGTTCCCCGGAAGTACCGGCAGGAGTTATTGAGGATTGGGCACGACGTACCCTTGGCAGGCCATTTGGGAATACGCAAGACAGGGTATCGGATATCCCAGAACTTCTTCTGGCCTGGGGTATCCGACGACGTCAGGGCATATTGTCAAACGTGCGAGGTATGCCAACGTATAGGTAAAAAGGGAGACCACTCAAAGGCTAAACTAGTTTCCATGCCCATTATTGAAGAACCGTTCACAAGGGTAGCTGTGGACATTATAGGGCCCCTGGCCCAACCTAGCCGTTCCGGCAAGCGGTATATACTCACCGTGGTAGACTACGCCACCCGTTACCCTGAAGCGGTAGCTCTCTCTAACATACAGGCTGAGACCGTAGCAGAGGCCCTAGTTAAAATATTTTCCCGAGTAGGCTTTCCCAAGGAGGTCCTGTCCGACCAAGGTACACAATTCACGGCCGAGGTAACCCAGCAGATATGGAAAACCTGTGGAGTTAAATCCCTGACTAGCTCCCCATACCACCCCCAGACTAACGGCCTGTGCGAGCGCTTCAACGGAACGCTAAAGCAAATGTTGAAGTCATTCACGGGGGCTTACAAGGATTGGGAGCGATTCTTGCCGCACCTTCTCTTTGCCTACCGAGAGGTGCCGCAGGAATCGACCGGATTCTCACCCTTTGAACTTCTCTATGGGAGGCGGGTGAGGGGGCCCTTAGATCTCATCAAGGATCACTGGCAGGGGCAAACAGAAATTGAGGGGACCCCGGTTGTACCTTATGTCCTGGAGCTGAGAGACCGCATGGAAGAATTAGCCCAGACAGTGCGAGAGAACCTCCAGGCGGCACAACAGCGCCAGAAGGTATGGTATGACCGACAGGCTAGGCACCGGAGCTTTCAGATAGGCCAAAAGGTCATGGTATTAAGGCCGGTCCGAACAGACAAGCTCCAGGCTGCCTGGCAGGGCCCCTATAAAGTTATAGGACAGATATGCGACACTACCTACACGATAGCCAGTTGCGAGGATGAAGAGGTGAAACGAACCTTTCACATCAACATGCTCAAGGCCTATCAGGAACGGGCGGAGGAGGTAGCCGCTATCTGTGCACCAGCAGGAGAAGACACAGAGACCCTACCCCTTCCCGACCTATTGGGCAGTAGCGAGGGGATGACCCAGATAGAGAAAGTCCAGCTAGGGGAACAGCTGGAGCCGCAAGAGCGGGCTCAAGCTGGTCGCTTACTAGAAACAAAACAGGCCACATTCTCTCAGGAGCCTGGATACACACTCCTAGCCATACACAAGGTGGAGACTCCAGGACAGGCACCCCTGAGACAGCCTCCTTACCGTATCCCTGAAGCAGTCCGGGAGGGGATGCGGAAGGAAATAGCTGAGATGCTTCGGCTAGGCGTAATCGAACCCTCAGAAAGTCCTTGGGCCTCGCCAGTAGTCTTAGTGCCCAAGAAGGATGGGACAACCCGCTTCTGTGTAGATTACCAGCGCCTCAATGACAAGACAATTACGGACGCCTATCCGATGCCACGGATGGACGAGCTGCTTGACCGTATCTCTGCCGGGAAGTATCTGACCACAATAGACCTATGCAAGGGATATTGGCAGATCCCCCTAGCAGAAGAGGACAGACCCAAGTCAGCCTTCATCACCCCATTCGGCCTATACCAATTCCGGGTTATGCCGTTCGGGATGAAGAACGCCCCGGCCACCTTCCAGCGGATGGTGGATCAGTTACTTGGGGGTCTCCAGAGCTTTGCATGCGCTTACCTGGATGACATCGCCATCTACAGCGATACATGGGAAGCGCACCTAGAGCACGTAGGGATAGTATTGGATAGGATCAAAGGGGCCGGGCTGACCCTGAAACCCGACAAATGTCATCTGGGTATGGCAGAGGTACAATATTTGGGCCACCGAGTAGGATGTGGTAAGCAACGGCCGGAGCCGGCTAAGATCGAGGCCGTTGCCAATTGGCCCACTCCCCACACCAAGACACAAGTCATGGCTTTCTTGGGCACAGCCGGCTATTACAGACGCTTTGTACCCGACTACAGCGCCCTGGCCAAACCCCTGACCGACTTAACCAAAAAGAAGCTACCCCGACAAGTCCTGTGGTCCCCGGAATGCGAGGTGGCTTTCCAAGCACTAAAGACTGCTCTGGTTAATGCTCCGGTGTTGATTACCCCAGATCCTAACAAAAGATTTATTGTTCACACAGACGCTTCAATGTTTGGACTGGGGGCAGTACTAAGCCAGATCGGGGAGGATGGAGGAGAGCACCCGGTGGCATACCTGAGTCGGAAGCTGTTGCCAAGGGAGGTCAGTTACGCCACCATTGAAAAAGAGTGTTTGGCCTTGATATGGGCCCTCAAAAAGCTCACACCTTACCTTTATGGCCGGGCTTTCACTCTCATCACCGATCACAACCCCTTGGTGTGGCTTAACCGGGTTTCAGGGGACAACGGCCGTTTGCTACGCTGGAGCTTGGCCTTACAGCCCTATGACTTTACGATTCATTACCGCCCAGGCAAGCAAAACGGGAATGCCGATGGATTGTCACGCCAAACGGAGTTAACCTCGGACTAGATACTCTGAACCCGTCAACTCTACTGGACCAGGAAAGGTCCAACCGAGTTGCCGGAGCAGGGAGAAAAGGGGGGGCCATTGTGAAGGACTTTTATGCAATTGCCTATATACTTCAGTGTAATTCTCTCCCTGCTAATTTTAATGTCTGTGTGCCTCTAGACCTGGAATTGGACAATGACCCTTCAATGGCATACCGGAGTCGGGCTTGTGAGATACATTTTATTGTCCAGTGTGTAGAGGTGTTAATTGTTATTCTGATTGCTTCATTATAGTAATTACCCCTGGGGGCTTCTACCTCTGGGAGATAATTACTAAATGTCTTTTAGATCTGTGATTGTGTATTCTAAAGGTTAATTGAATTCAGTTAAAGAATGTGATGTGTCAAGCTTTGCGGTGCCGAAATGCCTCTGTATGGAAACCCCCAGTGTGTGGAAAAGGGGGTGGAGATTTCATTGTTCTTTGATTGACGACAAGCTTGTAAACTGTGTATATAAATCGGCAGAGTTTTGCCATTAAAGTGTGTCCTGTTTACATTCAGCATTAAGCCATGGCTCATGTGTGGATTATTCGGTGATTCCAGGGATATTCCCAGTCGGGGAATATTGGGCGATTTCTTTTATGGGAGAAGAAGGGAAGGCTTGACGGGGATATTTTCAACCACCATCACAGATACCATCTAGATCCAACTTTTAGATTGGTCTCTATTAGAGCCACATTCAGGATGCCTTTATATGCTCTCGAAAAGATTAAAGACCATGGGCCAGATTCAGATACACTTAATTTTGTGCTGCGTAATCGAAATACTCTATGCTGCCGTATTTTACCAGGCTCTACATCGAATTCTGGTAGGTTTTTGCCCATACGCTATGGCGGCGTAGTCTATTTCTCGCCGCGTAATCGAAATACGCGATTAGGGGGCGTGAAGCATTTAAATTAGGCGCGTCCCCGCAGGGGTCGAACTGCGCATGCTCCATTCAGAAATTTGCCACCGTGCATTGCACAAAATCACGTCGTTATGTCATTCGTTGTTTGAGTAGCGTCGTTTACGGACATTCCTATTCCCGGACGACTTATGTAAAAAAGAATAAAAGACGTCGGAAAACGTTGAAATTCGACGCGGGAACGACGGCCATACTTAACATGGGCTGTCTAATATTAGAGCAACAAAAAGCTGGTATAGTGTTACGCAAAAAAAAAGATGACTAAAGATGCCGTTAGACAGGGGTGCCCAACCTTTTGAGGAGCGAGGGCCACTTTATCGACTTGGTAACTGGTCGCGGGCCACAATGAGCATCAGTGGCGTATGGTTTGTCAGCACCCGGGGAAAGGCAAGTAATTTGCGCCCCCCTAACCTGTGGACTTTTAGCACCCCCTCAAGTCCCTTCACTTCCTACAATAGTACAAACCAGCCTGATTCCCACACTAACCACTGCAATAATCTGCCTACCTGATTCCTACACTGACCACTACACTAACCTACCTGCTTCATATACTTGCCACCATTACACTGACCTACCTGTCCACTACACTACCTGATTCCTACACTGTCCACTACACTACAATGACCACCTCACTACACTACAATGACCACCTCACTACACTACAATGACCACCTCACTACACTACGCTGACCACCTCACTACATTACGCTGACCACCTCACTACACTGACTACCTCACTACACTACACTGACCACCTCACTACACTACACTGACCACCTCACTACAATGACCACCTCACTACACTATACTGACCACCTCACTACAATGACCACCTCACTACACTATACTGACCACCTCACTACACTACAATGACCACCTCACTACACTATGCTGACCACCTCACTACACTACGCTGACCACCTCACTACACTACGCTGACCACCTCACTACACTACGCTGACCACCTCACTACACTACGCTGACCACCTCACTACACTACGCTGACCACCTCACTACACTACGCTGACCACCTCACTACACTACGCTGACCACCTCACTACACTACGCTGACCACCTCACTACACTACGCTGACCACCTCACTACACTACACGGACCACCTCACTACACTACACTGACAACCTCACTACACTACACTGACAACCTCACTACACTACACTGACAACCTCACTACACTACACTGTCCACCTCACTACACTGACCACCTCACGCTGACTTCTACACTAATACTGACACCAGAAGTTTTTTTTTAAATGCATTTATCTTTGGCTGCTCCCTCTCTCCCCAGACCGTATCCACCCCCTTACCTGCAATTTGTATCTTCCATCAGTCCGGAGGTGAAGGGGAGCCTGGAGGAGGTGAAGGCAGCGATGTTCACAGGGGTGGAGGTGGGACTCCAGGAGCCAGCACGATCGCGGATAGGCCAGCCTGGTGGTGATCACGGATAGGCCAGCCCCACCATGATCACTGATAGGCCAGCCCCATCGTGATCACTGATAGGCCAGCCCCGTCGCGATCACTAATGCTCGGAGATGGCGGGTCGGGAGCCCGCGATCTGGGCATGCCGACCCGCTATCTCAGAGCAAGACATGGCGGGCCACCTGGAAGCGGTTGGGCACCCATGCCGTAAGAGATTGCGATTGAAGATCGTAATTTCTGGGATCGCCGGCAAAAGCTCATTAGCATACCCCGACGCGGAAAACGACGGGAAAGTCCACCCAGTGGCCGCAATTTTATTGCAGCATAGATCCGAAAGCATACGAACACGTAATCCAGTTGAATTGAAGCCCGCAGCCGTCTATTCATGGTTTGAGGTTTCAGACTAGCTAAAAAACGTGCGTAATTTGAAATTACTCCAGTCTAACACCAGTTAGACAGGAGTTACGGCTCTCTGAATCTGGCCCCATGTGTTCAAATCCCAGTCCAACTTCAAGTCCCTTTCCCAAGCTGACATATAGGGGGTCTTACAGTCCTGGTGAGCTAAACATTGATAAATAATAGAAATACCCCCCCTCTGCTCCTCTCCGTTGCCGCACCATGTTTCATATGTTGTGAAATGTGGTGGTAGAGGTTTTTCCTTCCAAATTTTATGGAGAAAATGTTGAATTTGCCCATATCTAAAGGGTTCAGAGTTCGGGAGCTTAAGTTGCCTCTTACAGTAATAAAGAGTCAAAGGTCCAGAAGCCGGAAAAAATTGTCCGATTCGGTATAGTCCTTTGTCCAACCACCACTTTAAAGAGTTAATATCTAAACCCGGGATGAAATCCGGGTTATTAAAAATATGGGAAAGTGGTTTACAACCCGAGATTAGCGTTGGAATAGATCTCAACCTGTCCCAAAGCGAAAGGGAGTGTCATAAGACCGGGGATAGAATAGCAGGTCTGTACCTAGGAGGAGCCCACATTAAAAAGTCTAATGTATATGACGGGAGGGCTTGTCCTTCAATCCGAATCAAGTCCGGTTTCTCATTCTTCGAGTAAATCGTCGAAAGTTGCGCTAAACGAGCTGCTTGATAATACCAGACTAGATTTGGCAGGCCCAATCCCCCGTATTTCTTGGGACTAAGAAGGGTATTACGGGGTAATCTATGACCGGACCCACCCCAAACAAATTGAATGATTTTCTTCTGCATGGTATGGAGGTGATCCCTTCGAATTGTGATTGGAACGGCCCTAAACAAATACAGCAGACGGGGAAGAAGGGTCATCTTTATAGAATGGATCCTGCCTAGCCAAGATAATCCAATTTTAGCCCAAGCTTTTAGATCTAGTTCAAGTTTCCTGTAAGTGGGGGGGAAATTTACTGAATACAATGATTCAATTTTGGAGGGAAGATTAATCCCAAGATATTCTAAGTGGTCATCCTTCCATTTAAAATCGAAGGAGGCCTTCAGAGCTTCAACCGTGCTATGAAGCAAGGAGACGTTAAGAGCAAAAGATTTCTTGTAGTTCACTTGGAGGCCAGAAGCTTTGGAAAATCCCTTTAAAATGTTACATAAATTCGGTAGAGAAGTGACTGGGGAAGTAATAAAGAGTAACATGTCGTCTGCAAACAAACCACATTTATGGGTTTGGGTACCACAGGAGACCCTTGAAACATTGGGACTGGAGCGGATGGCAATCGCCAGTGTTTCGATAGCAATAGCAAAGACCAAGGGTGAGAGGGGGCACCCTTGTCTAGTCCCCCGTGCAATATCAAAAGGAGTGGAATAATGACCTAAAAGACGTATTAGAGCTCTCGGCTTGGAATACAGGCACTTAAGTATACCTAAAAATTTATGACCAAACCCCCAACGTTCCAATAAAAAAAATAAGTAGGGCCACTCTATAGAATCAAATGCTTTGTGCAGATCGAGAGACAAAAGCATACCTCTTTGTTTGGGACCTCCCTCCCAATTTGATTGCAGAATAGAGACCACGTCTACAGCCCTCCTTATTTGATCAGGTCCTTGCCTTCCTGGGATGAAGCCCACTTGGTCTTTATGAATGTATCTATTTATGAAGGATGAGAGGCGGTTGGCTAAAATTTTGATCTTTAAATCATTATTAATGAGAAAAATTGGCCTATAGTTCTCCACCTCCTCCGGATTCTTATTAGGCTTCGGGATTGCTGTAATAAAAGCGGTATTGAGGTGGGAATCTAGAGGAGTCCTCTTAGTCTTAGCATTAAAAAATCTAGCCATATAGGGCACAAGTGTTTCCAAGAAGGCTTTATAGTACGGAGCTGACAGTCCATCTGGACCAGGGGCCGAACCTGTTTTCAAACTTTTAATAACCTCTGCGATTTCTTCGACCGAGAATTCAGCTTCTAAAATATCTCTATGAGTTGAAGAGAGCTCAGGAATAGGAAGTCCCTGAAGGAAGTTAGAAATTCCCTGGTCCCCATCTACCTGTGATGAACTATATAGTTTGGAGTAAAACTCCTTAAATGTTTGGAGAATCTTATTGGGGTTAGCCGTGAGAATTTGGTCCTTACCTCTAATCTTAGGAAAGGAGAGGGTTTGAATTCGTGGGGTTAATTTAGAAGCTAACATAGACCCTATTCTATCCTTCTGGTGGTAGAATTTGGCCCCACTCCAGCGAATGTCTTTTTCTGCCTTAACAGTTAGTAATAAATTGAGCTCTAACCTGATGGCATCTATTTGAGATGCTAATTCCGTTGTGGGCGACTTCTTATGTTGGGATTTAATAACTGTAAATTTATGTTCCAGCTTCCTAATATCAATAAGCCTTTCTTTTTTTAAACGTGAAGCTAAGCTAATCATTTTACCTCTAATGGCCACTTTGTGAGCTGCCCAGAGAACTTCAGGAGAGATTTCCTCGACATTGTTCAAGGTGAAGTATTCTTTCAGAGAATTTTCTATCTCCTTGAGCACAGCAGGATCGCTCAATAAGGATTCATTTAGACGCCAGTAAGTCCCTGAAGACCTATAAAGAACATTTGACACTGACAAGCAGACAATAGAGTGGTCCGACCAAGAGGTGTCAGTAATAGTGGCCCTAGTAGCAGAGGGGATAAGATTTGGGGGAACAAAAATGTGGTCAATTCTAGCGTAAAGTTTATGAGGTGCAGAATAGTGGGTGAAATCTTTTTTATTTGGGTTTAACTCTCTCCAAATGTCTATCAGTCCTTGTTTATGAAGGGTACGTGCAATATTTAAACTGGCTCTAGTGGGGCGCATTAACTGTGATTTATACGGTTTAGACCTATCCAGTCCTTGATCGAAGGCAACATTTGAGTCCCCCCTAAAAATAGTCTTACCCTCTGTAAAAGGGAGGATGGTCTTAAGAAAGTCCTGGAAGAAAGTAGCCTGTCCTTTGTTTGGGGCATAGTAAGATACAAAGGAGTATAAGACTCCTTCAATCGAGCCCCTAACAAAAATAAACCTGCCCTCTGGGTCTCTATGCGTGGAGATATGGCTAAAAGGGCAATTTTTAGAAAACAAAATTGCTACTCGCCGTGTCTTATCTTCTGCATTCGCTAAAAAAAGGTGGGATAGTGTGAGTGTAAGAACTTTGGACTAAACCGAGCCGGAAAATGAGTTTCCTGGAGCATGACTACATCAAATTTAGACGATCGGTAGTGATCGAAAGCTAATCTCCTTTTCCTAGGGGAATTTAGGCCCTGCACATTGTGGGTAGCAATCCTAAGCTCCCTATTAAATCTAGGTGGATCAGACATCTATACGGCAGGGTGGTGATTCGCTATGATATAAAGCACTTACCCTTCTACGTCTTCTCCGAACAGGAGCTTTAGGTAGAGAATGGAAGGCGATAAGCCAGGTCCAGAATCCCAGGGTAAGGAGGTATCTCCAGCTGACTCGAAAAAGAGAAAAAGGAAAGAAAAAAAAGGAAAGAAGGTGGAAAAAAAATCATATGCAAAATAAAACATAGAGTATAGTATATACTTCAAAGTACAATTTAAGCTTCTGGTGGTGGAGAAACCAGCCAGAAACCCAAAAACTAACAGTCGTGAACCTCTAAACGAGGCCCAACGTCCCATCCTACAGAAGCTTAACTCGCTTGTGAGGGATGGGCGAAGGTGCATGTGAGTCATCCCAGACCCAAAATAAATATAAAAAAACAAAAAGTAACAGGCACAACCAATATATCTTAGTCTTTTTTTTTTTTTTTAATTCTCTATTTTATTTTTCATACATTAAACATTAGTTACAAGTCTATGAGGCTTACATTAACATTTAGACCATATTAACAATTATTTTAGGATTGTTATTTCAAACCGTGTTCCTCTTAACGAGCTCTTACCAATCCTGTTCCTTCCTACCACCTATAGATATAGCATTGTATTCTCCTATTTCCCCCCATCCCCCCGCCCCCCCAAAAATAAAAAAATAAAAAAAGGGCAGTTTTCTCTCTTCCTCTCTCCACCCCCCTCCCCCACGTCCCCCCCCCTCTCACCTGACTCGTTCTCTATACCCTATATATGGGGCCCACGTTTGTCTATACTTCTCCTCTTGCTCTCTTATTCCCATCTTCAGATTCTCCATCAGCTGGATCTCCGTTACTCTGTCTAGCCATTGTTGTCTAGTTGGTGTAGATGTGCTTTTCCACAAAATTGGGATACAAGCCCTTGCTGCCGTCAGTAAGTGTCTAAGCAGGGAATTTTTAAACTTTGCCATGGAAAGTGGAAAATCATATAATAAGTAGGTGGCTGGGTTTCCTCCCAGCTCCACTTCAGTAATTTCTTTTATCGTGCCCTCGATCATTTTCCAAAATTCCTTCACTTTTACACATTCCCAAAAAATATGTAAGATTGTACCCTCCTCCTCTCCACACCGCCAACAGCGATCTGAAGTTTCTGGGAAGATACGTTTTAGTACGGCAGGGGTTTTATACCATCTAGTTAAGATCTTGTAGCTTCCTTCCTGGTATTTGGTAGCTAGGGAGGCCTTATGCGTAAAGGAGAAAATTTTTGTTTTCTGAGTCTCTGAGAATTCTATCCCTAAGTCCCTTTCCCATGCTTGTATGAATGGTAGGTTTTTGGGCGCTTCTGTGTCTACCAACAGGCTATACATTAATGACAGACCTGTCTCAGCGATTCACCCTTCAGGCATGTTTCTTCGAACCCTGAAAGTTCTCTTCTTGAAGTGTTTTGTATATCTTAGTCTTGATGGACCAACTAAATAGAAAAATAATAAAAAAAAACTCTAACAAAAAGCTTGAGGAGAAAAAAACATTACTCTTGAGGGTTTAGGAACCATGAGGTATTGCCCGGTAGGAGGGGCCCCCACGCCCCAAATCTGCAATTGGAGAGCCAATTAGGTAATATTAAGGTCTATAGTGTCGCCTGTAGATGTAGCCGCAGAGTCTACCCGATAATAGGGATTATAGGACCATTCCCAAAGAAAAAAGGAAAAAAAACACAAAAAAATTAAAAATCCCTATCTAAAAGGGGATAGACACCTGCCCCACATAGACAGTAACGAAAAGAACTACACACGTCCCCTCAAAGAGGAATCATTAAGGCCATAGGGCCAAAAAAGAGAAATATCTCAGGCAAGGAAAATTACAGAGTTTCACATTCTTTGGATTTCTTAGACTTGCCAACATTCCACATCGGGGAAATCGGACTGGTGGGCGAAGGGCGCTTAGCGGAAGTTGTTGAGGTATTCGAAACGTCCATAGGAGCCTCCTCAGATATAAGCTTGAGACGAAGCAGCAACTTCTCCCCCTCCGACAAGCTGGAAAACACATAGGGCTTGCCCTGAAATGAAAACTTGACAGAAAAGGGAAAGTTCCAACGATATTTAATTTCCCGTTTAGAAAGAACATTAAGGATGGGTTTGAGAGATCTCCTCTTTTGGATGGTAGAAGGTGAAAGATCCGCAAAAATTTGAATCATATGCCCTCGACAAGACAATTGTTGCTGGCTTGTTTCATGACCTCTTCTTTGGTAGCGTAGAAGTGTGGCTTAACAACGATGTCTCTCGGGAGACCGTCTTTCCTGGGCGGACCTAATGTTCTATGAGCTCTGTCCATTTCCAATCGATGGGGCTGAATAGAAGGGATAAGCCCCTTAACTAGGTCTTGAACTGCTTCTGTAACATCGGTAATAGACTCTGGGAGACCCCTGACCCTAAAATGATATCTCCTGGTTCTGTTTTCAAGTTCGTCAATTTTAGACAAAGCTATGTCTAGTTGTTCCTGAAGGGTCTGGATATGAGCTGCGTTTTGATTGGTACAAGACCCTGTAATATCCAATTTGCTCTCTATAGCCTCCATTCTAGAACCCAGGTTAGTGAAATCAGATTGTATGTCTCTAGTGATCTGGGCTGCCGTGTTAGCTAGACCCCTTTCAAGTAGACTAGAGAATTTTAAGAAAAGATCACCCTGGGGGGAAAAGTGGTCCCCTTCATGCTGGGATGGTGAGGGAGTAGCTAGATGAAGAGGGAAGTCAGGCCCCGCTGGAGATAATGCAAACTCCTCCATTGTGCGGCCCAGGAGGGATTCTGTGGAAGCAGGTGAGGGGGCCTGGATGAGATGTTGTTTGCCCTGAGTAGCCTGGGAGTAGGTGAGGGTAGCAGGGGCTATCACTTGCCTTGTGTCCGGCTTCCCTCCCGCTGTCACGTGTGTAAGTGCAGAGGCCGAGCCGCAGCCATCTTGGGTTCACTGTCTCCGCCGGACTTAGCAAACTCCTGTCCGAGATCACGAGTAGACATCCGTCCAAGATCCCTGAGGTTTCCCCGATCCAGGTGTCCAGGGCTCGGGTCCCGATTCGAAAAATAGTGCCCGCTAGAGCGATCGAGGGTCCGGGATGCTGCGGAGCTCCAGGCTTATGCGTCCATCACGGAGCTCCCGCGCATGCTCCTCCGCAGATACAATATTTAAAGTAATTTTTCCTTTTTTTTATTTTTTTTTAATTTAAGCATCATTAAAATCATTGCTCAGGAGCAGTGATTTTAATAAAGCTTAAATAAATAAAAAAATTCCTTTAAATATTGTACCTGCTGGGTGTCTATAGTATGCCTGTGAAAACATCTTTAAATAGCACAATCACCTGCCTGCCAGTAAATTAGAAAGAACTGATCTAGCTAAACTATACAGTGTATAAATATATGTACAACACCTAGGATGTATATATATCCTCTACACACACTGTAACATTAACTGACTAGCCTGCCTGCTCTATCTACCTGCAAAAAATTACACTTTCTCTGTCTCTCTCTGTTCTTTCCAACCACTGCCGCAACACACTACACAAGGCCAACCTGCAGGTGGCCTTTTATAGTGTGGGGCGTGTACTAAACCCCCTGAGCCATAATTGGCCAAAGCCACCCTGGCTTTGGCCAATTATGCTCTCCGTTTTTTGCAAGCTGTGATTGGCCAAGCATGCGGGTCATAGTGCATGCTTGGCCAATGATCAGACAGCGATGCCGCAGTGAATTATGGTCTGTGAAGAGTAACTCGAATTTGGCGCGAACGACCTGTTTTGTTCGTATTTCGACGAACGATCGAACAATACGAAGCTCATCCCTACCGGTGAGTGTAGAGTGTGCACTTTGCAAGTGCAGTTGAACTTACTTTCCCCAGATTTCAGTGACTGTGGTGAAGTACTGTTGATTTTCATCAACCAATCATTTGAATGCAAAAACACATTTCTATTTATATTTTCCTAGCACCTAATTGGGTATTCTATACAAAGCAAAGCTTCCCCACATTTACTAAGCTCTGGGGAAAATGAGTGCAAGGTTTCCAGGCCATCTCCACCATCAAGAGATTTTGGTGAAGATCAACTGGTACTTTGTTTTCACACCCTGGAAAAACCTGTGTTACTTGCCATAAAATGCAGCCACTGTGCTCATCAAACGCAGCCACTGTGCCCATCAAACACAGACACTGTGCCCATAGCTTACTGGCTCAGCAGTAGAGAGAGGAGGAGGAAGAAAAAAAACACAAACATGCCAGGCTAGCACGGCCGCGGCGCGGGGAGGTGTTACGGCTAAAAATAACTGCCATAGGGAGCCAGGGCTTTTGCCGCACTCAGGATGGTGTCACCCCTCTGGCGGGTGTCACCCTAGTGCGAACCGCACCCCCTAGCAACGCCACTGGTTCTAATCCTTCTCTATTCTATACAGATAAAAGAAAAAGTTTTTGGTTTGCCATGCACTATAACGTCTCTGCAGAGCAACAACTGAGATTACAAGATAACCTACATGGTAAGGCCAATATTTTCAACCAATTTGAACAGTCTGGTAGACTTGCATAAAAATTTACAGTAAAGCACCATTATCGTGCACATACTATTTCAAGCAGGGCATATTAAAAATTGCAGAGGGACTCAAAAAACAGAAAACAAGGGTTGTCTATTATCTATCATTTATAAACAGCAATTACTGTAACTTGCTGAGAGACATGCAATGCTCAAAAAATGACATGACTACCAAAACGAGAAAGCTTTAATGTTATTATTCCAGTAGAATGCATTAGCATGAAACAAAATGATTTGTTAAAATACACGCATTCAGTTAATTAAATAAAATAAATTGATATTTAGAAACATCCAAATTGTGCAAAGATTTTATTTTTTATTTACACTATTTTGTCTGCAGGACAGGGTCTCCCATTGCTAAAAAGCAAGAATGATATTTGAGTAGGAGATCTCAGTAAAAGAAATGCAAGTCTAGGTTCATCTTTTGAAGCATGTCTCACCCATATTTAGGGTGTAACATAACACGCTTCAGCAGTACCCCCCACTCCCCCGCACCCCTTTATTCTCTTTCCTTCCATGACCCACAATCAATTAATTTTTAGAACTTTTGTTTACATTTTTAAAGGCAAATATGTATTTATTGCTTTCCAACAGATTGATATAAAACATTCAAAACTGTCAGATGTCCACAATACAAGAAGGTACATAACAAAACATACCATCTGAGACAGTGCATAATATGAGCCCATCAAATTTGCCTCCCTAGTCGGATGGCTAACAATGTGCGATGTGTAAAAACACGGAGGGCTAATGAGATAAAGGTCAGTAGAACATCTGACTACTAGGAGAAAAAAGAGAGGAAAGAAGAAGAGAGGGAGGAGAAGACAGGTGGGGGAGAGAGGGATGAACCGAACGGGTCACGACATGTCATCTGTAGAAAATATTCGTGGAGTGAGCAACAGGGCTAATCGCCTTCAAGGAATAAGAGGTAGAGTAATCAATCCATAGGAGCCACAAGGTCTTAAATTTATCATAGGTATCATTATACAAGGCCAACATCTCCTCCATGCCCATGATGTCATTGACAACAGAGACCCACAAGGATAAGGGAGGGGTAGTAGTAGTTTTCCAAAATTGGGGGATAAGCTGCCTTGCAGCTGACAGAAATGCAGCAAGATACCCTTCTGGGTAGCAATGGATCCAGGTAACATGGACAATAAAGCTATTTGCGGTGAGGGTGTCAGGGGTTGATCATAGAGTTTAGTAAAAACATGGGACGGCTGAACGGCCGGACACTTCCACCAAATATGGAGGTAGCTACCATCTACCGAGCCGCATTTCCAACACAAAGGGGGTACATATGGAAATATTTTATGAAGAGAGTGAGGATCCCTGTACCACCGAGAGAGGAGCTTAACGTTTTTCTCCTGGGAGTAGAAGGAAATAGAGGACTGAGTGAAGTAAGAGGGAGGTTGAACATGTAGCAATGTGTGTTGCAGTGTGTACATAGAGGAGAGTAAATGTCTCTGTGTTTCTGAGAGAGAGCACAGCTGTTCAATACCCATTAGGGGTCTGTGAGTCTGGGAAAAGAAAAAAGGTCAGAGCAAAAGGAGGATATGTGTAGAGCCGTGAGCCAGTTACCTTGGTCCCCGGGCATAACAGGAGAACCGGAGACAGAGTGTATGAATGAGCTCGCTACAGGCCAATTATGGTGGAAATGTGGTGCCACTGCGTGTGAGCCCAGTTCCCGAGGTAACGCAGGATGGTCGAAAAGGGACGTAAGCGGCGAGGGGTCAGTGGACAACAAGGAAAGCAATCCCTTGTTGTACCATAACTGTAGGGGAGCTGTCGTCAAAGGAAAAGCACCAGAAAATAACTGTAATTGATGCTCATATCCTCAAAGCAAGGCCCGGAGATCATAAATGGATAAATCCTGTTCCACCATGGTGGACGCATTAGGGAAGGGGCAAGGGAACCATTCTAAAACCCTAGATAATAAGGCTGCCCTATGATATAATTCAAAGTCAGGCAGTCCCACCCCGCCCCGGGTCTTGGGGTATGTGAGTAAGGTGTGACGGATGTGGGACATGCCTTGGTGCCAAATAAAACATATGGACATGGAACGTAGGGAAGAAAAAAATTGTTTAGGAACAGAGATGGGTGCTGTTTGGAATAAATAGTGTAATTTAGGAAGTGTGTCCATTTTCAATGTGTTAATACGTCCAAACCAGGGTATTGGGGAGGAGTTCCAGGTTTCCAGTTGTCTCCGAAGCTGGGACAAAAGAAGGAGATAATTGAGAGCATAGAGCTGTGACAGATTGGAGGGGATCGTTATACCTAAGTAAGAGATGCCCTTAGGGCTCCACTGGAATGAAAAAGTTTGCGTGTAATCTAGTTAGGGCTTGAGTCTTGGATATGTTTAATTTAAAAGTTACTAAAGTCTCCGAACCTACGAAATGTACTTATAAAATAGGGGAAAGACGCGTGAGGTTGTTGCACGTAGACCAGTAGGTTGTCCGCATAAAGGGAGAGCTTGTGTTCAGCAGAGGGTGTCTGAATTCCCATTATGGATGGGTTCTGCCTAACGGCCTGGGCCAGGTGTTCAATCACTAAAACAAAAAGTAAAGGCGACAGGGGAGAGCTTTGACGCATACCATTCGTTATTTGAAAGGGCTTGGAAGAAGAACCGTTGACCAGGACAGACGCAGAGGGGCGAGAGTATAGACCCATAGCCTTGGATATAAAAGCAGGGCCCAAACCCAGCTCCACATCGAATGACAGCAAACAGGCCTTAAGACTATGGCGTTGAATGTAGGATATCAGGTGGATAGTTTTAGTCGTGTTGTCTCTGGCTTCGTGACCAGGGACAAAGCCTACCTGATCTTTATGAACAATTGAGGGTAACAAGCGGGAGAGACGGTTGGCCAGAACCTTGGCGTAGAGCTTAACATCTATTTTAAGGAGCAAGATTGGCCGGTAGCTACTACATTGTGATGGATCCTTGCCAGGTTTGGGTATGATTAAGATGTTAGCGGCTAGGAGATTACCGGAGGGTAGATGAGTGTCATCAATGGAATTAAATGCAGTGGACTGTAAAGGGGCTAAGGATTGGGCCAATGATTTATAAAACCTAGGGAAAACCCACCTGGGTCCGGACATTTGCCAGATTTCAAACCTTTAATAGCGGTAAGGAATTCCTCAATCGTTAGAGGGTTATCTAGGGCAGACGCCTGCTCGGTGGTTATACCACCGGAAGGCATCTAGGATACCCTGTGTGTTGCTAATTTTTTGTTGGTCAGCAGTACATATTTATTGTATGGGATGTCGCATGGGGCGGGGGTGAACGACTTTTGCTAAATGTTGGCCACACTTATTGGCAAGCAGATTGTGATGGTTAGGTCCCGATCCCTAGCAATGAGGGAGTTGGCATCAAGAAGGCGGAGAAGCTCTCTACAAGCATTGGAAAGGTCAACGTATGTAACTGGATTAAAGTTACGTTTGTGTGTCGTCTCAAGTGTGTTTATAATGGATAGGAGTCTGTTCATGTCTGCTCTTCTGGCCTTCTTAAGGTGAGAGCCATGCTGTATGAGAGACCCCCTAATTACACATTTAAGGGCCTCCCATTTGGTAAGAGGGTTAGTGTCATCTGAACGGTGGTCTTGGATAAAGTTCTGTATCGCCAGCTCAACGTCCACGACACATATGGGGTCAGTTAATAGGTTGTCATTCAGTCGCCATAAAAACTTTATATTCAAGGTCAGAGGATGGGTCAAGCTAAGGTGAACAGGGGCATGATCAGACCAAAGTATGTTGCCTAGAGAGGCCTTACGTGGGGTGTCAAGATTGGGAGATTAAGAAGTAGTCAATACGACTATAGGAATTATGGGCCACGGAATAACAGCTATAGTCTCTCTCAAAAGGATGCTGTACTCTCCAGACATCCACCAATTGTGCAGAATGTAGAAGTAATTTTATGTGTATGGGAGTAGTGTGGGATATGGAGGACTTACCTGAGGAAGTGTCCACGGACGGAAAAAGAGCCACATTGAGGTCGCCACCGAGAATGAAACAGGGACCGCCAAAGGAGAGCAATTTTTCCAGAACCCCGGATAGGAAGCTCCCCTGGTTTAGGTTCGGACCATGCACATTAGCCACTGTAAAAACAGAATAGTTAGATTTCAATTTAAGGCACAGGTATCGGCCTAGAGGATCAATAACAGAATCTAAGACCTGGGGGTGAAAGGATTTGTGGAAAGCTATGGACAGTCCCCTGGACTTAGATTGAGGGTTCGTGCTATGATACCATTGGTAATAGTGGGGGTTATTTAGGGTCGGGACAGCCGAGCCTCAGAAATTAGTCTCCTGCAGCATTAGAATTTTGTTTTTGGCCTTGTGGAAATAATAAAGGATCTGGCTACACTTCTCAGGAGTATTGAAGCCCTGCAGTTATAGGAAGATATAGTAATATGGTCAAGAGGCATCTTTGTAATATAAAAGGGGGGGGCCCAGAGCCAATTCGTAGCAATGTCAAGGCCAGCTCGGTCCAGGCGAAAACAAAAAAATAAGGGGGAAGGAAGATAAAGTGTAGAAGGAGAAGAGAAGAGTAAGAGCAAGAAGGACAGGTGAGTGTCAGATCCGAAAAGGAGGGGGATCTGAGCAACTGTATCATAAAAGATGGAGGTCAGCAAGCAATACAAAAATGATTGTAAAAGCATCAGGACACTAGGTGGCAGTGTTAAGGCACGAGTCGAAAAAGAAAACATTGCTAACCTACAAAATAAGCTAGAACAGAAAAAGTACAGCGCTCGTAGAAGCACTATCTATCCGGGGTCCACTTAGGCGTAAAAACGAAACTTGCACTAAATTACACCATCAAGAAAACACATATAACTAAGAACATTCTAAACACAGCCATATCGAAAGGGCAAGAACCCCACTCCCCCCATCCATCAGAGGTCCCATTAAGAAACCCAATTGGATCTACAGGGCAGGCAGTCCAGGAGGGGACAAAAAAATTAAAATAAAGGTGGTTGGTGGAGAGCGACGCAGTAACCTAAATATAAAAAGAAAAAAAAAGAAAAAAGGTAAAGAGGTCACTGTAGCCTAACCCCTATGCATGTGAAAGTCAGCAGGACAACCAAGGACATCTGGTTCTTCAGATCTCAGGTGTTGAGGGGTGGAAGTCCCATGTTCAAGCAAAAGTAATCAACCCTATGCCAGGGCAGTAATGGGTAAACAAGAGGCGCCATGGGTGAGTCATTCATCAGTCAAGCTCTAGGACGCTTGCCCTTGCCAGACTTCTGCCATTGTGGGTGGAAAGGAAGGCCAGGAGTAGCAGATGGTAGGGGCTAAACCGGTAAGGAGACCTGAGGAAGCTCCAGCATGCCCAGGAACTGTGGCAAGTCCCCAATGGTGCGGAAAAGGGGTGTCTTCCCTTCATGTTGAACTCTTAGCTGGAATGGGAACCGCCACTGATATTTGATGTTCCTCTCCTGCAGGATAGATGTAAGTGGTTTAAGAGCACGTCCCATAGCAATTGTTTGGCGTGAGAGGTCTGGGAGCAACATAACAGGTATGTGATTCAGCCAAATGAAATCCTGAGTACTGGCAGCTCTCATAATCGCTTCCTTAACTTTGTAAAAGTGCACCCTGCAAAGCGTGTCGCGGGTGAAGGAGGGATCAGGATTCCTTAGGGCCCGAGGTCCTGTGCACTCTGTCCAGTTCAATGGGGGTATCCTTAGGCTGCTGGAGGAGCTGATTAAAGATGGCGGTAACCGACCCGGCCAAGTCCTTGTGTTCATTGTTCCTGCGATTTCTGTTTTGATGATACATGAGTTGCTGTATCATGACAGTGTGGGAATTCAATGTCACCCCATGGGATTGTAGCGTGTTACAAATGCCATCGGATGTGTTTTCAACATCCTCCATGTGTGTGCCCAAATCCCTCTTGAGCTCGTTAATCTCTGCTCTGTACGCCTTCTCTATGCGAGAGACATAACTTTCAAAGTCAGTTTTAGTAGGCAGAGAGTGCATGTATGCATGCATGGAGCGCATCTGAGACTCCATATCCCACCCGTCCCCAGAGCACAGGGATGTCTGACCAAGGTTGTGGGGGCTATGGGGCTATGGGGACTCCTGGAGGGGGGTTCAAAGTCAGTGGGGGAGGCAGAGTGGCCCCTGGATTGTACCTGCATGGCGTCTGCTGGTTCAGAGCAGGCCAGGGATGGAGGAGCCGCCACCATCTTGGATTTCTCCTGGCTGTGGAAGGCCACGTGTCACAAATCTGTTCAAATCACCTTGTACGCGATCGCCAGTGGGCTTAGGATGATCCTTGGGTCTGCCCCTACCCATCGAGGCATTCAGGTGGCTGTGGAGGCGGTGATGGGGGAGTTCTGGCTGCAGGAAGAAGAGCGGGACCGGGAGCTGCCGCGAAAAGCGTCTTCCGGCTCCATGCGCTAAGCCACGCCCCTTGTTTACATTTTTAATAAACATACCTTAAAGTGATAAAAAAATAACTTGTTAATTTTTCATTTCAGATGTTTACAACCACTTTATTTTATGCCATTTTCAGGCAAGTCATGTGATGTCCCTTCAGTGGTGGTGGCTGGTCCTCATATGTAATGCAGGCGCACTGTTCTCTGCATCATTCTCCTGTGAGTTCAGGCTGGCTTTAAAGACACCAGGGAGCTTAATGTTTTGAGCTCACAGACACTTTTAGCAAAAAGAAAAAAGTGTCAGCCTGGATCAAAGAAACACACGGAGTGCTGCACTTGAAGCTTGGACAGAGTGCTTTGGGATTTACTTTTTTAAGCAGGTTTCCTTGTAGCTTTATTTCATTTTAATTTGTATTTTATTCTATTAAAATGATGACACTTTTTCTTTTTACACTATATAGAAGTATATCTAAAGTCAATTTTTTTTTTTTTATTGCACAGAGTAGGGAAGAGTTAAAACTCTTGGTGTTTTACTTTTGTACTCTGTGTCGCAATGGAAAGAAGTCACTTTACAGTACATCCCAGGAAGTGATAAATCCTCTTAGACCAGAGATCTCCAAATTATAGCCTTTCCACTGTTGCGGAACAACACGTCCCATGAAGCATTGTAAAACTCTGACATTCAAACACATAACTAGGCATGATGGGAATTGTAGTTTATGAACAACTGGAGGGCCATAGTTGGGAGAACCCTGTCTTAGACAATAGTTGCTACAACAAGTGATCCTATTTAAAGAATTTTTTTTTCATTCAAAATCTTTTATTGAAAGGTCAAAAGATAAACAGTCACACGTGTATGAGCATTCCATCACAGGCGCAGCTGAATAGAAATACCCAAAGGGTTGCCAAAAATCAGGTTAAACATTGATAAAATAATAACAATACATTTTCTAATGGGCCCAGTACATGGGGAGTAGCAGAGCCACTAGGGAGTCAAAAGATCTAAGATAGTGAGCAAGCTCTGCAGTATTGCAAGCGGTGAATGGAAACTAGTCTTTGCATAACATTGCGATTACGATTGCATCAACAGATTCCGCTGTGAGCCGGATGTGGACGAATACAGTCAGCTATAAACGCCACATCCCATTAGTCATAAGAAAGGATAGAAATCAAAGGTAGCATAGAAAAGATACAGAGGGGGAGGAAGGGTGAGGGAAGGAAGGGGGGGGGGCAGGCGGTACTTGACATGCGGTCACATTGCCGAAAGGCGTAAGGGGGCCAGGAGAAGTGGAAATCCTCTAGAAGCGCAGTAGAAGCGCGTTCAGAGATACAAAGAATCGGCGGGGAATCTGAACCGGAAGGGTACGCATCAAGTAAAGAAATCTTGGGAGTACCACCATTTTAATAATGGATGCCCGTCCAAACCAGGAGAAGTTTCCCTTGTCCCATTGGGCCAGGTCCTTCTCACAGTTTCTAAAGAGGGGTGGGAAATTCTTTTCAAAAATATCTGAGATTCGGGGTGTGAGCCAGGTTCCCAGGTATTTAAGAGCCCCTGGTTCCCAACGGAAGGAAGATTGGGCTTTGGTTGCTGCCAGCAGCCTATCCGGCAATGAAATGTTTAGTGCCTCTGATTTGGTATAATTGATTTTCAAGTTTGATACGTAGCCATAGTGTGAGAATTCCTTCAACAGGTTGGGGAATGCAATGTGTGGGCCAGTCAGAAAAAAAAGGAGATTGTCGGCGTATGCCGCCACCTTGAACTCGCTCTCCCCCACCCGGAACCCCGTCACCACCTCGTTGAGTTTCACTGTCCTAATAAAAGGTTCGAGTGACAGGATGAATAGCAAGGGCGACAACGGGCACCCTTGTCTCGTGCCATTCTTTATCTTCACTCTGCTTGAGAGTGTGCCGTTGATCCGCAATTGTGCCGACGGGTCCTGGTAGAGAGCAGCTATCCAAGATAGCATGTGTGGTCCCAGACCCACCCTCACGCAGACCGCCATCATAAAGTCCCAGGCCACAGAATCAAAGGCCTTCTCCGCATCAGTAGACAGGAGAAGGCCCTCGATGTTCCGATCCCTCGCCGTCTGTATGAGCAGGAGTGCCTTGGTGACATTATCCTTGGCCTCTCGGCCCGGCATGAAGCCCACTTGCTCCATCCCTATCAGGCCTGGGAGAAGTGGTCTCAGCCTTGTAGCAAGAATTTTCGCGAACAGTTTCACGTCCAAATTCAGCAAGGATTAAGGGCGATAGCTCGCACAATCCGTGGGATCTTTGCCTGATTTTGGAATAACCGTGATATGCGCAGTCAAAAAACCAGGAGTGACCCGTCTAGGTGAGGATAACGAGTTCAAGGCGTCTCTAAGTGGTTCAGTGAGTTGGCTAGAGAAAGTCTTAAAGTATATAGCCGAGTATCCGTCCGGACCTGGGCTTTTCCCTGATTTCAATTGTTTGATGGCCTGAGTGATCTCCTGGGCCGTGATCGGCTCCTCGAGTAGGGACATATCAGTGTGTGAGAGGACAGGGAGGCCACTGTTGGTGATATAGTCATGAATGATCTGCGGTCTGTCTCCAGTCATGTGCGGTTGTCTGTGTTGTGGTGGGAGGGCATAGAGCCTAGAGTAGTAGCTGTGGAAATGATCCGCAATCGCGTCCAACGTCACATCCAGGCCCCCATCTGCTCTTTTGATCCCCGCGATGTGGTTAGTCGACGAAATCTCGCGCAAGGCCCTTGCCAGGAACCTACCTGCTTTATTCCCCGATTCGTAATATAGTCTCTTTTTAAAGAACAGCATGCATTTAGCCGTGGAATCCAGCAAGTGCTGTAGGTCCCGACGCGCTTCAAGTAGCCGGGACGCTGAATCAGTGGAGAGGGATTGTTTATGTAGCGTTTCCAATGCGTTAATTTGGTCAATCAGCTTTTGGATCGCAGCCTCCCTTTCCCGCTTTCGGCGCGAGCCTAGTCCCATTAGGACCCCCCGCATGGAGCATTTATGGGCCTCCCAAACGGAAAGTGGATCCGAGCCCGGGGTCGCATTGAGTCTAAAAAATTCAGATTATCAGTCAAGGTAGGAAGTGTCACTGGGTCCGTCAGGAGAGAGGCGTTGAGCCTCCAGGAAGGTTGTCGTTGTGTAGGGTTCGCCAAATCCATGGAAATGGCGGTGGGCGCGTGGTCCGAAAAGGACTGTATGCCTATGTGGGCCTCTGTCACCGTCCCAAGGTTTCGCTGGGACACAAAGATATAGTCTAGTCTCGCATACCTATAATGCGGAACGGAGAAATGTGTAAAGTCCCTACCGTCTGGGTGGAGGAAGCGCCAAGAATCAATGAGTTGTAGTGACTGGAGCATCAATTTGATAGCTTTGAGGATTCTATAGGATATGCATGTTTTCCCGTTGGAGGTGTCCACTAGGGGGTTCAGGGGCACATTGAAGTCGCCCCCTAAGATTATGCACCCCTTGGCAAAACCACGGAGCTCCCGGACCACAGTCTGGCAAAATTACCTATGTGCCTTGTTAGGGAAGTACACATTCGCTAGAGTCAGCGGGGTGCTTCCATACATTCCCCTTACAAAGAGGAATCTGCCTTCTGGGTCAGTCAACTGTTCTAGCACCTCAAATGGGGCCTCCCTACTCACTAGAATCGTCACCCCCTTTGACTTGGAGTCGTTGTTTGTCGCGTGGAATGCCTTAGGGAAATATGTACTGGAAAGCCTGGGAACGTTGTGAGTCCTGAAGTGGGTCTCTTGTAAAAAGAAAAAGTGGGGCCTACCTTTTTTAAGTTCCCTCAACAGGGAGATGCGACGTTCGGGATGTTCAGACCCCTCACGTTGTGGGAGATCACCAGGGGGGTCCCACCCAACGTGGAGTAAGCCATGGTGGAGAGCCCAGACGGAGAAGGCGGAGGAGCCTTAGGAGTCAACCTGTGAGAATACAACAATGGTAGTAATTTAGCAACGTGACCGCAACAGTCAAAGATGACAGGGGTTAGACAGATGTCAGCTTCCAGCCAGGAGAGGTTGGCAGGGGGAGGGCGGGTTGAGGAAGTCAGGTAGAGAAGGGGGGGGAGAGAGACTCAGTAGAAGAGGAGGAAGGAAAACAAGAGAGAGATTGGAGCAATATGAATATAGGAGGTGGATCTCTCCCCGAGGATAAAAACAGATACCCCCGACGGAGAGCCTCACCTACACAGTGTGGTGCACCCAGTGACTCGGAGTACACAGGGTGCCTTGTGGGGCAGAAGGGAGGCAGCGGCGGTTTGACTGCAGCTCCTCAATACCTCAGTTTAAAACAAAAACAATTAAACCAAATACAGTATAACCAACAGGGTAGAGTACACGCACAGCCCTACCGGCTGGAAGTGGAATGGAAGCTAGATGAAGTCTTACACCCGACCAGGGTCAAAACAGAAATAAGGCAGCGGGCAGCTAAAGTAATTAAAAGACCCGTTAGAGGTGAGTACAGATGAGCAGGTTGCAATCTTCAAACAGCTTGTTCCCCTCAACAAATGAAATCAAATCAAAACAAATCAAAACCAAACCCCCCCCCCTCCCAAAATAGACCAAATACACATATATCAGAGAGAGACTGCCAACATGACACAATACTTGACCAGTGTGTGACAACCCGGTAGGAGAGGTCCCACGACTCCCGAGGGAGAGAAGAAAAAAAAAACATGTGCAAAGTCGCCAGCTAAGGGTTGACATGTCAATCTCCGAGCCGGTGTCCGCTGCGTGTCGCAGGACATCCAGCCAGGCTGCAACAGGTTGCGGTCAAGAGCAAAAACAATGAGCCACGTCCAGGGCAATGGGTAAACTGATGAAGAGGGGGGGTCAGCCTCTGGGTGCTGGAAACGCCATCCAGGCTTAAAGTGGAGCTCCAGCCGCAATTTTTTTTTTTTAAAGTCAGCAGCTACTAACAGTGTAGCTGCTGACTTTAAATAAGGACACTTACCTTGTCCTACTTGCCCGCACTGATGGGACCCCCAATGCCGGTCCCACGATCGCTCCGGGTCCCGCGCCGCCATTCACACTATGGGAAACAGGCAGTGAAGCCGTACGGCTTCACTGCCCATTTCCTACTGCGCCTGCGTGAGTCTCATGCTGGCTTGTGAATGGGCGCGCTGCTCTCTGAGAACACACACAGTTCCCAGAAAGCAGCGTGCCCCATTCACAAGGAGAAGGAAAAGAAGAAAAGGCACCGCGGAGTGGAAGAGGCAGATTACGGACTTCCGCATAGCAACAGGTATTTCGGGTGAGTATTTTTTTTTTCAGGTTTTTTTTATTTAATTTTTTTAAACAACATGGGAAAATGTTGTTTTCCTGGGTGGAGCTCCGCTTTAAGGTGTCACTAGGCAGCAGGCAATCTGTGAGAAGGCCATTGGCATCAGGCAGGGTGACAAACATGACAAATTGACTGGAGCCTGTCCGCAAGGGAACATCAGATCAATTTCGGCAGCTCTCGGGCAAGACAGCCTGTGATCCAGAGAGGCGAATCAGGAGGGTCCGAACAGTGGGGAAGGGAACGAGGGATCAAGCTCACCTTGTGCTCACGGGGTCTGGGAAGCAGAGTCACTCACCCCCGAGGTCCCTTCGAGCTCCTGCCTGACGATTCGGGGTGTCCGCTTTCAATCCTCCTCCTCGGCCTTCTTTGCAAGCCTCTTGTCCGGCGTGGATTGCGGGGATTCTGGAGGGCTCCGATCCGGAAGGGGATGCAGATACTCCGAATACCAGTCGGGTAATTCGATCGGGTCGAGGCCCAAAGCCTCACAGAACTCAGGCAGGTCTGCTGGCACTCGGAGTGTGTGTTGGTGGCCATTAAAGGTCACGTTCAGGGTGAAGGGGAAACGCCAGGTGTACCTGATGTCTTTGTCCCTTAGTTTGTCCAAAAGGGGCCGTAGAGCTCTCCTATTCCGCAGAGTGATAGGGGAGAGATCCTGGAAGAGTAGGATGTTAGCTCCATTGAAGACAAGGTGGTCACTCTTTCGGGCCTTGCGCATAATTTCCTCCTTGAGCCCAAAGCTTTCAAGACAGCATATGATATCCCTCGGCGGGGCTGTATCGGGACCCCTAGGCCTGAGGGCCCTGTGCGCCCTCACAAAGCTAATCTCTGCATCTTCCTGCCGGTCTAGGAGGTTGTTGAAGACACTTCGCAGGGTAGTGACAATTTGGGCCAAGTCCACCGACTCTGGTATCCCCCTTACCCGCACATTGCACCTCCTACCTCTGTTGTCGAGGTCCTCCAGGTGGCGATTTGTGTCGATGAAATGATGTGCATGGGTCGCCGCAGTCTTCTCTATCCTCTGTATGGCCCTGTCTCTGCGCTTCCCGGCTGTCTCCGTGGCGGCCATCTTCTCGGTCAACACGAGCATGCTGGTTTTAAGGTCCGTGATGGCTGCTGAGAAAGCAGCTTTGATGTCCGCGGCGATCACGGACATGTCCGCTACCGTCAGGGGATGGTCCACACCAGATCCATTCCTGGCTGAGCTCTCCGGGGCCGATTGGGAGTCGTCGCTGTACTCCTCCTCGTGGTGAGCCGGCGCCATTTTGGGCCCAGGCACAGCGCTGCGGTGCGCCGACCTCGGCTTAAAGAGTTCCTCTATGTTCTTCACCGAGTAGGACACGGAACCGCGGCGTGGGCGAGAGTGCGGGGTGGTGTATAGTCTTTGTCCCGGCATCTGGAAGCTAAGGTCAGGTGAAAAGCTGCCAGAAGGCTGTGCGTGCTGAGGAGCTCCTTCAGTGAGCGACCATCTCTGCCGCGCGCCAAGCCACGCCCCCCATTTAAAGAATTTATGTTCTGGTGACGGCTCAAAATTTGGGATTTTCCCTCACTTTCAATGCCAATGGTCACCCGAGAGTGTGGATCACCCCACAGATAGCAACATTCAAACTATTCGGGCATTCCTGAAAGAGCAGTATGAATCTGACAGGGGTAACTATTTTCTACACTCTTTAGATACACAATACTGTACAAAAGGGCAGACCTGTCACCAAAAAAGTGGTACTTTAATTTCCAAGAGCAACAGCATACTTTCCTTACACACAAAACAACAGTGGGTAAAGCTAAGTGCATGCATCCACCAAGACTACTACCCTTTTTGGGGTGGCATGAGGCATTTTTTAGCCTATTGTAGATAACCTGTATTCAAGTATTTTCCTTGAGTTCTTGACCCCACTCCTGTTAGGTCTATGATTTTATTGTTTGTCTACGGAATAGGAACTGTCTCCAGCCCCCTCAAAATTCTCTAAAATAACAAATGTAGAGTTGAAAAATGGAGCCTTATTACCGTGCTTCGTTTGAAAACAAGCAAGACGATAAAGGTCAAAAACAGATGTAAACCCATCAAATTTTAAAATACATTTTCCTCAAGAGAGGTGAATGGAGCTGTTAATAACATAGAGCAATGCACAATGCCATACTAAAACCCACATCAAATAAATCAGCTTTCATTAGCTCACTTATACTACATTGCCAAATGCTGACATCTATTCTAAGGCTACGCTACCGTATTATTCTTTACATAAAATTATGTTATTAAACAAAACCCCAGTGTCTCCTAGCCATGCATTAAAATTAATATTTCATTGAAGGAGTTGCAAGTTACTCAAATCTTTCTTGTGATTTACAGTTTGCTCTGAACAGTATACTCTCTTAGCAGAAATGTTTTTTCTAATTTACGCTACATTCAAATGGTATATATTCATCACTGGTAAGTATACAATTAAAATCAAAAGCACAAAGAATTATGCAAATGGAAACATAAACCATTTCAGCAAATCTCTCAGATAGAGACAAGACCACATCAAATCCCTTTAGCTTGCATCCCAGATGAAATGAAACTAGGCTAATAACCATATGGAGTAGAGTAACGCAGAATACAGCTGTATGACTTTTCAGTAATAATTTCCAAGATGGCAGAGATTGCTAGTAAAAGCACAGACGTCATTTAGATAATTCAAGCAAAACCTTCATAGACAGACTCATTTACATGAAAATGTATAGATTTAACGAGACATGTTAAGTAAGTCAAGTAGCGAGAAATTATGTTAATTTTAACTTCTACTGATCCCACATAATTCTTTCGTTTTTTATATTAATTTGAAATAACCTCTCCAATATAAATAGTCAAATTCCAGACAACAATAATAAAACAATAATAAAACAATATTTCCCCTTACCAATAAGAATAATACAGTTCTAAAATATACAATCATTTTTATTAATATTACACCATACCTAATTTTATGAAATAATAAACAAGTGAGGTTCTACTCTGTTCAATCACGGCCAGGATCATAGTTGTGCTATTTTGAAGCAAGGGGCCTGATGTCGCCACTACCAGGACCTCCCTAGGATCCATATCCAATTTGGCCAACAAGGCCTGTAGCCTCCCAACTAACAATGGTGAAGGGGGCGGCTGCAACTGATGCAGTATATGTGGCTTGGCGGCCTTGGAGTTCTTTCTCTTTGAGGACATCTGCCCTGCACACTTCACAGAAAGAGGTCAACAGGGAGGGAAGCAGCCTCTGTCCGTGGAGACTCTGGGGATGAGAGTGGGAGTACCAAAATGGTGGCTGTGACTAGGCCCCAATTTACCACAGCTATAGTGGACACTCAGCTGTGACCCCTCGACCCCCTATCTCACTACATAAATATGTGCAAGAGGAAGAGACAGGGCAGAGCCCAGGATGAGGAAGGTTCAGGTTAGAAGTAAGTATGATGGCGGTTGTCAATAGACCCCGATAGCCAGATATACAGTGCTTTGCAGCCTAAAAGGCCTACTATACCAGCTCAGGGATGTAAGGAGGTGACGGGAATGAAATAGCAGTCCCTCGCTCCAGATCGCAGGATGAAGAAGGCTCGGGCAGATTAGGGCTGACAAGATGGATTTACAGTCCGTTGCAGTCTAAAAAGGCACAGTGTACCAGGTCAGGGATGTAAGGAAGTGAGGGGGTGAAGGAGGCTGGTAGTCCTTCACACTGGATTGTAGGATGAAGAGGTCTCCGGGAGATTAGTGCTGGCAAGATGGCGGCCGTCAATAGGCCCCGATAGACCACGGCTGGATCTGCAGACAGTGTCCACCTAATAGGCTGCTACACTGCGGCAGGGAGGCACAGAGGTGAGGGGCATAGATGGGCTGGTAGTCTTTCATTCCAGGGGCTCAGGATGGGTTCAGGATGGAGGAGGGGCAGCGAGCACCAAGACCAAGGCCCGGATGATGATGGCACGCGAGCCGTGGCGGCCTGGATATCACCGTGGGCGGACAGTAACCCCTCTCAATATTCAGCCCAGGGAAAGGCAGTGGATGTGGTGGAACGGTCTGGGTGTTTTTTTGGGCTCACCAAACCAGGAGATGCACAGATGATGGAGGATTGTAATCAGGATGCCCGGAGCTCCTTTCCAACACATCCACCGCTGCTCACATACGGACACGCGTTATATGTTTTTCAAGTATCCTATGCCCCAAACCCCTTTTCTGTAACAGGTTCTACAAGAAATAAAATTATAAATTGACAGCCCTTAGATTGCTTATTAGAGCTGGAGAGAATGAACTGATACCTGGGCCATTGTACAGTTTGAGAAATAACCAGTAAAATCAACAGCCCCCCTTTTAGTGCTAAACTGCAACAATCAACTAAGGATTGACAAGTGGACAAAATAACATTAGCATACACACACACTGTGTTATAATTTATTTTTCTATTTTGTACAGGTTTACTATTTTCTTTTTCCTTCATGGGAGGTCTGAATCTGCTCAGTGGAGTCCTGACCCAGATCCCCCATACAGCTATGTGGTAACAGTTCCCTTCTAATATATCTATTGCTGAGTGCAATCAGTCAGCAAAAAATTGTGACATCATTCACCCGCCTCTCCACTTTGAAGCCTTGCATTCATTGTTAAAAATACAAGGTTTCTCCTGAATGACTGAGAAGCATTCAGGCCACCTTGATTACATTTCGACAACAGATGGGAAGTCGTCCATATTGCTACAGTACACAGCGTCACCTAACTGTATGTAACTGATGCAGTAATTGATGATGTAGTATGATACAGCACACACAGAGGTTGCATTACTTAGTAATGGAAATAGTTTGCATAATATGTCATTATTTATTTTCCCCATCGTACCTTAAAAAAATAAATCCAAAATAAAATGAAAAACCATTAGGCTTTTTAATTGAGAACATTTCTGATACATATACATTTTCATTATTTCAAAAAGTAATATGTGTACCTTGAAGTACGAGTTTCTTTTCTTTTTTGGTGTTTTTTTTTTTTTTTAAGTTTAAGAGTTTTATTAAATAGATATCAGAAAAATACAATCAGTGCTCTCAATACAATCTTGAAGCGGAGAGAAAAATTAAGAAAAGAACAAAAAAAAAAAAGGGAATACATACAGTGTAATTCTTCAAATAGAGTAATATACCTTTCCCCAAATACATTCAATAAAGGGGATAGCGATATATAAAAAACAGATAAGACATAATATTGTAAATAAGTATAACAATAAAATGAGAAAATAAGATGAGGGCAAAGACCCAAGCTAACGTTCTCTAAGAAAAATATAAGTCTATCACAGTCTGCATATGAATTTCCATAAGAGATGAGTAGCATGGAACAGGTAATAGACCTGTAATTCCGTTTTGACACCCCTAATGGGAACAAACTGTGTCAAAAGGGAACCCGTATCCTAAACCAAAATCTTGACCTAAAAGTCGTCAAACTATCCGAACGGCTTCTGATAGTCAAAGGGTCTGTGTGCCGAGAGGATGTCTGAGGACAACAAAATGCACAAAACTAAAGAAAAACTTCAGAAAAAAAAACCTAAGGCAACAAGGTGTAACAATCGGTTACAGTGTCTTGAGAAAGTCCAGAATCTTACTACTAAGATAGATCAGGAAATAAGAAGTCCCGTGCAATCCTATGTACTAATGTGGAAGGATTTTTTTTCCTCCTATACCTTTACATCCAAAACGACTTATTGAATGTAAAAGAACTGGTAAGGTGAGCTCGAGGACAGGGAGGAGTATGAATGAGAAAGAAGCAAAGAAAAATAGAGAGTAGAGTATAGAGAGAGGAAAGAACGTAAAAGGGTTAAGTTGATTGTCAGCCTGTATATTCAGTGTTCATGGAGGGAGACATAGTTCCTGCTAGCAGGGGGACCCCCATATATCTGGCCCAAGGCTCCCAGGCCGCCTTTAAGAAATCCGTGGTGTTCAAAATAGAGCTGACCATTTTTTCCTGGGTCATGACCCAGGATATCTTCCTTTTGGCTGCAAGATAGGAGACTTTAGGCTGTTTCCACGCCCCTGCCAAAGTAGTTTTTGCACCCAGAAGCATAACGTTTATTAACCTTTGCGTGTGTTTAGAAGCCTGGGGAAAATTAGCCCCTAGTAATGCAATTTGAGGAGTTTTCTCCAAGGGCACTCCCGTGACCCTTCTAATAAGACTAAAGATCTTATTCCAAAATCCTCTAATTCTGGGGCAATCCCACCAAATATGGATCACTGTGCCCTGAGCTTGGCACTCTCGAAAGCAAAGTGGTGAGGCAGTTGGGAACATTGAAGCCAGCCAGTTCATCTGCAGATCCCTCTCCCATGCCTCCATATATGTGAACTTGGTGCAAACTTCAGACAGAGATGTATATATCGTAGAGATTCCCCCTCTGTGTTCTCTCATCCGAGAGCACCAGCGCTCATAATCAGTGAAGGTACGGGAACCGGAGCTAGCATTCCAGAACAAAGACACAAAGTTGAAGATGATAAAATATCGAGACCTTTCATGGTCAGGCATACCCAACTTTGTTATACAATGCTCCAGGGAAAGTGGTTCGGTGGCTAGAAGAAAGTCTCCTATTCTGTAAATCCCCTTGTCCAACCACCATTGAAATGCTTTAACGTCCATTCCTGCTATAAATTGGGGGTTGTGGAAAATTCGGGTTAGGGGCCTAGTTCCTGAAATCAGAGAAGGGAGATGTCTCAGGTCATCCCAGACCTTCAACGCTTGGGACAGTGTTGGGGACATTATTGCCGGTCTAGATTTTTGGGGTATCCATAGTAAGTTTTCCAGGGTCAGGTCAGGGACCGCCAACCTCTCTATGTCCAACCAGTCAGGTTTCTCGCATTTAGAGTAGATAGAGGAAAGTTGGGCTAATCTGGCAGCTTGGTAGTATTTAAACAGGTTAGGGAGGCCCAGACCTCCCCGTGTCTTGGGTCCATATAATATATTTTGGGCCAATCTATAACCTTTATCTTCCCAGATAAATTTGAGAATTTTACTCTGGAATGATTTCAGTTGGTCCTTCTTGATAGCATTCGGGAGGGATCTAAATAGGTAGAGCAATCTAGGCAGGAGGGTCATCTTTATTGAATTAATCCTACCCACCCATGAAATTTTAAGTCGAGCCCACATCTGAAGATCAGTCTCCAATCTCTGGAACATGGGAGGGAAGTTGGCCTGATAAAGCTGTTCAATCCTGGGGGTCAAATTAATACCTAAATAAAGAATTGATGTATCTGCCCATTTAAAATCAAAATGAGGTTACAGGGAGTCGATTACCGTGGGCCGTGTGGAAATATTTAGAGCCTGGGATTTATCGAAATTGACCCTAAGACCTGAGATCTTTCCAAAGGACTTTCCAAAGTTACAGACGATAGGGAGAGAGGTAGTGGGAGAGGTGACAAAAAGGAGGAGATCATCTGCGAACAGAGCGCATTTGTGGACTTGAGATCCACAGATCACCCCCTTTATGTCTGACTCCGATCGAATGGCTATAGCCAATGTCTCTATTGCTACTGCAAAGATCAGGGGGGAAAAGGGACATCCCTGCCTCGTACCCCTTGCAATACTAATGGGATCAGAAAAATGTCCCTGCAACTTAACCCTTGCCTTGGGCTCAAAATAAAGAGATTTCAGAATTCCCCGGAAACATTCTCCAAAGCCCCACCGTTGCAGAATCTCAAAAAGGTACTCCCAAGATAGGGAGTCAAAGGCCTTCTGGAGATCCAATGACAGAAAAAGTCCTTCCTGAGAAGGGTCCCCAGACCATCCCGACTGAAGCAATGAGAGAATGTCCACTGCTCTCCTCACCTGGTCTGGACCCTGCCTCCCTGGGGTGAAGCCAACCTGGTTCTTATGAATATAAAGGTGTATAAAAGAGTTCATTCTGTTCGCAAGGATCTTGGTCAGTATCTTTAGATCATTATTAATTAATGAGATGGACCTATAATTTTCTACTAGTTCTGGGTCCATGTCCGGTTTGGGAATAACCGTAATGTATGCCTCGTTCAATTGTGGATGCAATCTTTCCCCTCCTCGTTTTGAGTTAAAGAATTTTGTGAGGTGGGGGCCTAAGGTTTCAGCAAAGGTTTTATAATATGGCATTGAGAGGCCGTCAGGTCCTGGTGCTGAACCCCCCTTTTAGGTTTCTGATTACTTCCAACGTTTCGTCAACTGAAACTGGGGCTTCCATTAATTCAATATGGCATTTCTGCAGGGATGGGATTGTTAGCTGGTCTAAAAAGGATTTAATTTCGGATTGTCTGGTTGTACCTGACCTTTGATACAGGGAGGAATAGAAAGTTTCAAATGCGTGCAAAATGCGCATAGGATTAGGAGTAGTGGTCCCATCTCCTGTTCTGATTTTGGGGAGTGCAAACGTACGGAACCTCGGTGAGAGCCTAGTGGCCAGCATTGTATTCATTCTATCTTTCTGTAAGTAAAATCTTGCGTTACTCCAATTTAAAGATTTTTCGGCCCTGACAGTAAGCGATAAATTTAACGCCAGCCGGGCTGTATCAAGCTGTGTGA
Organism: Rana kukunoris; assembly: GCA_029574335.1. Classification (NCBI taxonomy): domain Eukaryota; kingdom Metazoa; phylum Chordata; class Amphibia; order Anura; family Ranidae; genus Rana; species Rana kukunoris. The sequence goes on along the minus strand of CM056049.1, from coordinate 498,755,171 downwards.
CCTGGACTTTCGTCTGGTCCTTCTTATGTTCCTTGCGCAATAGTGTAAACTCCTTTTCAAGTTTAGCTATTTCCGCGTTCTTTTCCTTTTTACGTTTAGAGGCTATTTGAATTAGTTTACCGCGGACAACAGTTTTGTGGGCAGCCCATAGAATCTCAGCCGAGGTTCCATCGACATCATTTAACGTGAAGTATTCTTCTATTGTTTTGTTGATCTCTGAGATTACGTTAGGATCACCAAAAAAGGGACTCAATTAATTTCCAGTGTGATTTGAGGGAGTCTGTATTTTGTGTTTGTATTGAGCAGATTACCATCGAATGGTCTGAAAGTGATGTGTCTTTGATAATGGCTTTATTCGCCAGGGGGACATGTCTAGCAGAAATGAAAATATGATCAATCCTGGAGTATGATCGATGTGGGTTTGAATAGTGGGTGTAATCTCTTTTTGTCGGATTAAGTTCCCGCCATATATCTACAAGATTTTGTTGGAAAATTAATTTGGCTATATGGGAGCTGGCTTTGACTGGGTGGGTTAGTCTGTTGGCCAAAGGTCTGGACTTATCCAGGCTCTGGTCAAAAGCTATATTTGAATCGCCTCCGTATAATATTGATCCCTCTAGGAGGGGTTCCAAGGTAGTAAACATAGACTGGAAAAAGAGTTTCTGACCTCTATTGGGGGCATAGTAAGAGATAAAGGACATTAGTTGTTCGTCTATCAAACCCTTAACCAGCAGAAACCTGCCGTCCGGTCTATGTATTAGAAGGGGGTTGAATTTACAGGTTTTTGCAAAGAGAATTGCTACCCCTCTAGTTTTGTCCTCAGCATTTGCTAAGAAGAATTGTGGATACTGAGCATGCAAAAATGCTGGGGTGAAGCTGGTTGGAAAATGGGTCTCTTGTAAAAGAATCACAGACATTTTCTGGGAGTGGTACGACTGAAAGATCTTCCTTCTCTTAACGGGGGAGTTTAGTCCCTGGACGTTATGTGAAGTGACTTTCAAAATACTAGGAGGTGGGGAGTTACTGGACGTAGCCATAATGGTGGGAGGACAAAGCGGTCGACATATCACTTACCCTGAACAATGTGAGGCATGAGAGAGGGAAGCACGGGCTGCAGACTTCAGGTGGACCCAGGGCGTGGTGAGTAAGGTACTGCAAAAACAGGCTAACAATCAAAGAGAGAAGGTTACGGAAGACAAAAACAGAAAGACAAGAAAAACAGAGATGAAAAAATATCATGAAGATAATTAATGTAAACCAACGAGAATGTGAGGAAAAAAGTATCCTACCATCCTCGTCATTCAAACCACTAACGTAGCCCCTAGAATGGGCTACTAGCCCACCCCTTGACAGTGAATAGTCCACCGTCCAGTAGTGGTCAGAGGCGCACAAAGACTGCCCCAGCCTCCATCAGCCTTCAGATTAAGCAAAAGAAAACTTAAGCATTTCAGCAAACATACTTAATCCAAAATTATAACAGTTCATGAAATAGAATTATACAGAACACGGTCGGTGCAAACATATTAGTGCTCATAATAATAAAAAAAAAAAAAAAAAAAGGGAAGGGGGGGGGTGGGGGGGGGGGGGGAGTAGAGCGGGAGAGGATTGTCAGAGAGAAAACTTCAATAGCCAAAAGTAATTTTGTAGATGAAATTTAAGGACATAAGAGTCCCTAACCACAGATGGGAGACCCAATTCAGAGATACCCTAAGGGTATTTAATCGGGGGAGAAGTAGAAATCAACAGTCTCAGTCCCCTGATCAGGTTTTTGCAGGATCCTTGGTGCGTCTACTTTTAACCATCTTCCATGTAGGGGAAATAGGACTGGTCGGGGTGGGACGTTTGGAAGACCCCGCTTGAAAATTTGAAGTGTCCATTGCTGACTCCAATGAGATAAACCGAAGGGCAAGCAGGATTTTTTCTCCCTCAGCAAGTGTGGTGAATGTGTAGGTCTTGCCTTTGTACATGAATTTCAGAGCGAATGGGAATGCCCACCAATATTTAATTTCCTTCTGCGTCACAATCACTAACAATGGTTTCAGAGTCCTTCGCCGTTGTATAGTTGTGGGGGAGATGTCGGCAAAAATTTGTATATCTTGACCAAGGAAAGAAATGCGGGAATGCTGACGTGAGATTTTCATAATCTCCTCCTTCACAGTGTAGTAATGTGGTTTTACAATTATGTCCCTGGGAGAGACATCCTTCCTCGGAGGGCCCAAAGGTCTGTGAGCTCTATCCAGCTCTAGCTTATGTGGAGCAATAGAGGGAAGCATGCTCTTAATGAGGTCCTGGACAGCTTTGGGTACATCTGTTATGGACTCAGTGAGCTTATTTTCTATTATCTCCATCCTGGAGCCCAAATTCTGAAAGTCAGAGCAAATGTCATTAGTTATTTTAAAAACTGTAAGGCCCCTTTCAAGTAGTTCAGAAAACTTTTAAAATAACTCCCCTGCATTCTGAGGGACCATAAGGTCAGCATTTCCTGAGGGGGAAAGAGTATTGAGGAGAACAGCAGAATCCTGTGGAGAATTAGTATAAAGGGGCAATGTGGGTAATATTGAGGTTTCTAGAGTAGCCATTGGTCCTGGTGTGGTGCCTGAGGTGCCCTGGGCTGACTGTGAGGAGAAGTTTAGTGTTGTAGTAGACAGTACTTGCTTCACTTCAGTGCATCCCTCAGTATAGGAGACCTGCGGCTGAGGCGCGGCCGCCATCTTGGATTCGGCCTGAAATTCCAGCGCCGTGTATTTCGCTTCCAGGCCTCTCCAAACTGTGCTGCTGTACATAGGGGTAACGAGAATCCATTCCCCCGTCGAATCCTCTCAAAACGGGTCGTTGCACCGCCGTGAAACCGCTGCTATGGCCGGTGGATGGCTGAGGCAGAGCGGAGCTCCCGGCTTAAGCGGCCATATTGGACGCCTCCGCGCATGCACCCTTTTGGTGTTTTTTATGTGTAATGTTTTACTTCTCTATATTTCTTTAAAGTCTTCCACGTTTTTCCTATTTATTCTCAGCATTTACTTTAAGCTGTGAAGGATGACCTCTCCCTTGCTAAGTTTTGCCATTTAAGGGACGGCTAGTATTCCCACCCACTGAGAGATTTCATCACCTGCCCAATAAGCACTGTTTCCCCTGTGGTGTAGCTTTCAATCCATCATGTGCAGGTTGTACTGACTCACAAGTCACATTCCGGTGACTACATTGCTTGCCATTGTTTTGTAAGCAGTGTTCTGCAAATGTACACTTGCTAGCCTCTGGAGAGTAAGTGATCTGTCAAGCAAAACCGTTTGAGAAAAGTTTCTTGAATCAGGTAAAGTAGAAAAAAAATGTGAAAATAAAATTCAGCCAGGGTGATTGGCTAACTTTTCATAATGCGTGTCTGTAAAAGTTTTCATTTATCTAGATCGGTGGTCTCCAAACTCCGGCCCGGGGGCTGGATACGGCCCTTTGCTTGCCTTTATCCGGCCCTTGGGGCACTATCCCTCCCACTGATACAAGACCCTATTCTGCTATCTGACACAAACATTGGAGCACCCATTCTCCCACTGACACCACCAATATTCCTCTCTATGCTACGAGCAATGGGGCACTATTCCTCCGCCTAATAATACCTGATGTTTACTCCCTTCCTAATCCCCCTGAGAGGCAATAAGGTATTCCCTGGATCAATTTTGCCAATAAATGCTAGAATCCAGTTATATTATGTACATTTAGGAAAGAATCCGGGCCTTTTTAAAGCAATCTACTGAGCTGGGCAGAACCAACTCTTGAAGGAGTCTATTCCACATTTTCACAGCTCTTACTGTGAATAAACCTTTCCATATTTGGAGATTACACCTCTTTTCCTCTTTAAGGTCTGTCATGACCTTAAAGTGAATAAGTCAAAGTTAACTATATGGACCAATAATGTATTTATACATGTTGATCATATCCCCCCGTAATCTCCTTTTTCAAGAGAGAATAAATTCAGTTCCTCTAATCTTTCCTCATAGTTGAGCTCCTCCATGCCTCTTATCAGTTTAGTTGCCCTTCTCTGCACTATATCCAGTTCCCCAATATCCACTTTGAAAACTAGTGCCCAAAACTGAACTGCATATTCCATGAGGTCTTACTAATGATTTTTACAGGGGCAAAATTATCTCTCTCTCTCTTTGGAGTCCATACCTCTCATACAGCATGCAAGTAGTTATAATTTACATGCAATAGTATAGATGAAGCTTCCTTGTGTATACACTGTATACACAGCACAGCCAGGGTTATTTTTCTCAGAGAATAGGTGCAGGAACCCAATTAGTGGTGGTTGGTGTTCAATTGTTTTGAGGGGGTGGGGTGAGCAGCAAAAAAATATCCCCCCCGCCCCCCACACGCGCAGGAGATGGACGGTGGCAATCAGTGCCCCCTGTGGGAGACAGACGGCTTGTGATCAGTGGCCTTACCTCAGTATCAGAAACCAGGAATCAGACCGAGACAGAAGTACAGTTAAATCACACTTGTTTAATAATAAAAGTAACAATGTAAACAGAGTAAGCGTAATCAAAACATAGCCAGAATACAGTAACCGGATCGTGTAGTCGGCCAAGCCAATGTCCAAGAGCCAGCGATAAAGGTAGTAGTACAGCAAGCAGGATCTGTAACCAGAGGGAACGTAGTCAAGCAGGTCTTCAACAGGAACGCAGGAGAAAGTCTCTTGTGATGTTAACACAGATCTCAGGACCTGCTTCCTGGTTATTTGGGAGGAGAAGCAGGAAGACATTAGTGAATATTAATTTGCTAATGTCACACAAGTGGATGGGCTCGTGTGCAGTGCTCTGCGCTCCGAGGCTATTTGTTTTTAAGCCAATTAGAGCCCCAGGCTCTAATCTTTGTGTTCATTCTGAGCTGGAAGTGGCTCAGGGCAGGGCTGAGTGACTCACAGGTAGCATCACTGTCCCCTCCCTTTAGAAGGAGATGGGGAGAGGAAAGGTGAGGCTGCCTGGGGTATTTTGAGGAGCCTTGACCGATCCCCAACTTGGATTGGAAGGGGGGCAGGCCTCCTTTAAATACCCACGGTTAGCCCAGCTGTGGGCTCAGGTGCATCCAGGAGGAGTGAAGAGATCCTGGAAGGAGAGGCATATGAAAGATCAAGAAGAAGACAGCGGGAAAGAACACTGCTAAGAGGCTCCAGGAAGGACAACTGGTCGCTGCCAGGAGGGCTGGTGAGTGAAGCACAGTTGGCAGAACTGGGGAGGCACGCTTGAGAGAACTGGGAGATTGCAGTTTGAGATGGTACAAAACCAGAAGAGAGGACAGTGGGAAGGGCAGTGGAGAAGATATAAAAAGGGCTGGCGCGGCCTAGATCAAGGATGAACAGGCATGTACACAGCATGTTAGAACACAGAAAACAAACTCTTGTGCATGAGTGGATTGTTGAACAATCAATAGTCCATGGAAATAACAACAACGGTGCCACCGGCCTTGCTGCCCTTCATGGATGGGGATATCCTAGTAGCAAACAAGAAAAGAAAAGAAAAAGGGGTTCCAGCCTAGTGTAGTTTCATTATAGCAAATTTATTGAAATAAAATATACAAGACCTAAAAGACCTACCTACAACTGTGGTAGAAAGAATTGCAGTAAAGGCTTAATCCACATAGGCTGCAGCATGTAGGCCTCAAACCACACTCCTACAGGTCATGGAGGAAATGAAAAGGGTCACCGCCAGCTGACGTGTTTTAAAGCACAAAGCCTCTTCATCAGAGCCCAGCAGTCCGTACATGCAACCCCATCCCCCACTAGGAAGACATGCCCATGATATACATCTAGGCAAATTTAAAAAAGATTAAGTTCCTAGTCTTAGATTGGGTGCACCCCAATAATAGGGGGGGGGGGGTGGTATAAAACACTTCTGCAGAGAGAGACAAGGTGGATAGTGTGTGTCACTTCACACTAGCGCAACACTTTGAATGACTGTATCAGACCCTTTCTGGAAGGATTTAAGTCAGGCATCTGGGAAAGAGTGGGTTAAATGATCCTAACTATCCCACTCAATAGGTGACATTATATATATATATTAGTGGGTTTAGATACTGTGATCCGCCCTATCCTCACCCATAATTCTATGTGCTACGAATGTTCTGGCTCTATCTTTATACATTAATTTAAATTTTAACTTCAGTTCATTTCTTTTTGGTTTGTTTCCTTTCTCTTATTGATTTTTGTTTGGTATGCTTTCTCTGTTTTCCAAGTTTGTGTATCATGTCACAAGAGAAGGATTCAATTGTGCTGCGCTAATGCATAAATAATAACCTAAATGACCATGGTATGGTCATGTGCAAAAAATGTTAAAGTAATACAAGTATTAGCAAGTGTTAACGTTAAAGTGATACAACAAGTGTTAATGTGAGTGACCAGATGGCTGGTCAGTATAATCTGGTATATCAAGAAGAAACCTCAAAATCTGGATGCTGACATGAATCAAACAACAGTTCAAAAGAGGGTCCATATAAATAATTTCCAATGGTAATAATAGCCAATCTTCTCAAAAAGATAAGATATGGAGCATGGAGCAATGCACAATATTGATGGTAGGGAAGGATGTATATATGGAGCTGAATAAAAAAAGATATAAGATGGGTACTCTTATCGTGTCACATGGACCCAACACTGATCTCGCACTTGGAGTTATAATGTAATATCGATAAGTAGGGTTGTCCCGATACCGATACCAGTATTGGTATCGGTACCGAGTATTTGCGGGAGTACTTGTACTCCCACAAATACCCCCGATGCCTGAATAGAATACTTGACCCCCCCCCCCGCCGCCATATGTCACAAAGCCGCCACCGCCGCCGTGTATCGCAAAGCCTCCGTTGCCGCGTTAATCACCGTGCGGGGAACATTACAGTCAGCTTTCGTTTGAATAGCTGTTTTCCCCGCCGCTCCGTGTCACTCCCACTTGCTCGGGATTGGACGGATCTGTCCAAACCCGAGCAAGGGGGAGTGTCTCTATACACGGCGCGGCAGGGAAAACAGCTATTCAAACGAAAGCTGACTGTAATGTTCCCCACACAGTGATTAACGCGGCGGCGGCGGCATCATTTAAGTACGGGGGACATGGCTGCATATGTTTGGGGACATGGTTGCATATGTTTGGAGACATGGCTGCATATGTTTGGGGACATGGCTGCATATGTTTGGGGACATGGCTGCATATGTTTGGGGACATGGCTGCATATGTTTGGGGACATGGCTGCATATGTTTGGGGACATGGCTGCATATGTTTGGGGACATGGCTGCATATGTTTGGGGACATGGCTGCATATGTTTGGGGACATGGCTGCATATGTTTGGGGACATGGCTGCGTATATGGGGGACATGGCTGCAATATGTTTGGGGACATGGCTGGATATATGTGGGGGGACATGGCTGTGTATATGGGGGACATGGCTGCATATGTTTGGGGACATGGCTGCATATGTTTGGGGACATGGCTGCATTTATGATGGGACATGGCTGCATATGTGGGGACACATTTAAAAAAAAGGATCGGTGATCGGTATCGGCGAGTACATGAAAAAAAAGTATCGGTATCGGGACAACCCTATCGATAAGGTACCATCCCACTTTCTGTTTGGGACGATACAGATATCTCCTTTTGTGATCTTATTTTTTCCACACTGCAGGCTTGAGTTCCACATTTGCAGTTGGATCACATTGCATCATTCATATAGTTGGCCCACCTGTTATATTAGGTGGTGACCGCTAGATGACACTGTGTTGGCAGGGATGCTGATGGACAATTACCAGACACATTCTAATCATAAAATGGCCTTCTTACACTGTGTGGTAGGCAATTTGATGGTTTTGAGACTGGGGGCTTTTATACGTATACCAGGTGGGATTCATATTTTTGGCTGTCCAACTTGGTAGGCGAAAAACGGGAACTCGGCTTAGTACCGCCCTTGGGTATTTGATGTGTGTGTGCTGCGCTCCAGCAACGATACAGTGGGCGGAGCGGCCGGCGGGGACATCTTACTGTTGATGACTGACGCATGCGCCCGTAAATTGATTGACTACGCATGCGCACCCACGGCGGATCAGGGCGCATGCACCATCGGTCAGCGCCATATAATAGATAGGGTCCCTCGGTAAACTAACAGTGCAGACTCTATAGGGGGTGAAACGCCACTGTCAGGCACTGACAGTTTACATATAAGTAGATCTTGATTTACTCTATCAGCAGGGTTGCCATGTCTGTTCATTCAATCAGCGGCCATTTACCTATGCATTCGATTTTTCACATAGGGGCTATTCAAGAAGAGTGGGAACTTTGGGTGTTAACTATTGACGGTGGAGCCTTACTACAGGTCCCGGTAAACCCCTTCCACATCTCCAATAGCAGCATTGGTAAATACAAGCTTTAAGTATATTATAAGCACTGACTCTGTTCTTTTCATATTTTGCATCTCCACATCCCCGGAATAGCAGTCTTTACTGTTCATTCCTTGGAGTATTCATCTCCCTTCAATAAATAGCTCTCTGCCTACCTATTAAATTTAGCGAAACCCCCTATGGAATACTGCACTGTGTCTTAGTTTCACACTTTGTCCCCTTTTATCAACAGTTCACATCCCTGATGAAGGTGTGTGAACTGGAAATGCGTTGGGTATTGGGGACCACCACCCATCAGATAATATCACTGTCATGCACATGTATTTTTGTTTTATGTTGTTTTTTTGTTACATGTACATTCTTCAAGACGTTTTCACGCTTTTTAATCTTTATATAATAAACATCAACTTTTTGTGGCTTCTAAAGTCCCATTGTAGGGGGGGTTTTCTTGTTCGATGTATTATACAATTATGAGGATGGCGATAAGGTGGTGAATTATACAATGAGGAGGATGACGATGATGGGTGTATTCTACAATGATGAGGACATGATATGTGAGGCTGGGGCGGTATACCCTGATCTGTAATGCTATATACACTGATCTGTGAGGCTGAGCTATATACCTTGATCTGTGAGGTTGAGCTATATACTCTGTCCTGTGATACTAAGCTGTATACCCTGATCTGTGAGGCTGAGCTGTATACTCCTGACACTATGGGTGGAAGTAAGTGGAATACCGGGGACAAAGTGGGTGGATTATATAAGGGGTGGGGCTTATAATGGGTGGGAGTGGTCAAAAGGGAGGGCAGGGTCCACAGACTCCATGCAAGTTTCTGTATATCTATCAAACCTTTCAAGATGCAAGGTGTAGTTATTTATTCATTTGTATATTGTTAGGTACTGTCTTCCCTGATGTAAAGCGCTGCATAAACTGTTGGCGCTATATAAATCCTGTATAATAATAATAATAATAATAATAATAATAATAATAATAAAAACATCTCAATCTTTTCTTGGCAGGAAAACTGACAGAAAAAGTGGAGCATATACATGGTTGGTTTTCCTGACAAAAACCTCACATCACACTTTTCCTGTCAGGAAAACGGATCATGTAGAGCCTGTTCACACAATAAACCAAAGTGGATTAGTGTACAGGCAGCTGTACGTTTGGGGCTGTAGTGATGTGTGATGCCTATTTTACCATATGACACAGTTCCTTTTTTTTCCCCCTGTTTTTGGCAACTTTATTTGAAGTGAACAAAGTGACACTTCATTCATGTACCGTGCACTGCGCTAGTGTGAAGTGACAAGCAGTGCTATCTAGTGAGATGTGATCAAATTCAGTGTAGCGCCCCCCTACTTTCAGTATGGGCGCTACGCTAAAATGGAAAATTGTATCATACTTACCAGTAATTTTTCTTTTCTGGTGCCTATCCATGGCAGCATACCTGTGATAGAGCTCCGCCTCGACTCCTCCTTCAGGACTAGTGAATAGCATAAATTTAAGGCATAGCCCTTCCCCCAACATTCTCCGTAATATAGAATATCAAGGGTGGGAGCGTATGCTGCCATGGATAGGCACCAGGAAAGGAAAATTACTGGTAAGTATGATACAATTTTCAGTTTTCCTGGTGCCTCCATGGCAGCATACCTGTGATAAATAACTAGTTGACATGGGTGGGATAATGCTTAACAATAAATGTTTAATTAGAAGAGGACATAGCAGCCTGAACTGCAGTCGTGAGAGCTCCTGGACCAATCTGGTAGTGTCTGAGGAACGTATGGTAAGAAGACCAGGTGGCGGCCCTGCACACCTTCTTCAACAAAACATTAGCCCTTTCTGCCCAGGAAGCCGAGACTACCCTTGTAGAATGAGCATTCACTCAGGCTGGAGATATTCTTCACCCTGTAGGCCTTCTGGATTAACTTTACAACCCAAGATGCCAGAGTTCTGATGGAAGCTTCTTTGACTTCTTTGCAGGTATTTACTGAACGGTACAATGATAAGTCTCTCAGAGTCTCTGAAGGGGTCGGTAGCTTCTAGGTAGGTATAACAGAAAAACAGTGCAGCGCAAACCAAAAATAATATAAGGGTGATGGGAAATAATTTTGGCATGCTCATACATGATAAAAAAGAAGGAAAAAGTAAAAAATATATATGATCCTGCGACCAAATTTAAAGGAATCTTCACCACGTGTATTGCAGAGCACCAAAATTCAAAACGTGATCCCTCCACCAGTGAAGATGGGTACTCTCACCTCAGGTTATGACCCCTGTTGTACCAGAAGGTCTATAGAAGCCTATTGAAATCAATGGCAGGAAACCAGGTGACACAGAGATGAATAATATTGTGGACTTTTTTCCTGTTTCCTTCTTTTTTTATCATGTATGAGCAAGTCTAATATACTTCCCATCACTATTATTTTTGGTTTGCGCTGCACTGTTTTTCTGTTATATATTACCACTGTTGGGATTTTGTGAATGTCCTTTTTTGGTGTTCAGTTGCGTCCTTATGAATTACGCTCTGGAAGCTTTTTTTCATTCTTACATGTATTCTATTAACTCATAATATTTGTTATTTACATTTGATTCTCATATTTTTGCGCTGATTGCACCCCCCACTATTGTTATCTTCTAGGTAGGCCCTGAGCACTCTGGATACATCCAGCTCACGACAAGACTCTGAACCTGGGTTTGTAAACACTGGTAATGCCCAGGGTTCCAAAAGGTGGCTTGGAGTAGCGACCTGGGTTCCAACAGGTGGCTTGGAGTAGCGACCTGGGTTCCAACAGGTGGCTTGGAGTAGCGACCTGGGTTCCAACAGGTGGCTTGGAGTAGCGACCTTAGGTGTGAACCCTCGAAGAGGGCGAAGTTCCACCCTGTCAGGGAAGAAAAAGTTGTGGCCGTCACCTATCCCTAAGGAGTGAAGTTCCGAGATTCTTCTGCCAGATGTAAAGGCTAGCAGGAAAGCCGTCTTTAGTGTGAGGTTCCATATTGCTACTTGTTCCACTGGAGCAAAGGGATGGTCAGATAGAACTTCAAGGACCAGGGACAGATCGTCTGACAGGTGGACGAATCTTTAATATTCTTCTGAGGAAAGTGACTACCAAAGGATCCTCCGCCTATCTCTTATTTGTTGCGGCAGAGATTGCTGCTACCTGCACTTTAAAGGGGGGTTAGACCAAGCCCCAGATCAAGTCCTGTTTGAAGGAAAACTAGAATATTGGACGTAGAGGAAAGGATTGGATCAAATCCATTTCTGATAGCAAATGACAAGAACTTGTCCCAGATTTTTGAATATATGGCATTAGTTGCAGGCTTTCTAGCTTTTAGAAGGGTTGTTATGACTCCTGGGGAACACCCTAGGGACTCGAACCTTTGCCTCTCAACCTCCACATTTGAAAATTCAACTTCTGAGGGTTTGGATGAACTAGACTGCCCTGCGACAGAAGTTGAGGGAAAGGTTGGGTCCCCGGCTACACTAAAAAGGATCCCAGGCCGTATGCCGTTCGGTGGGCGATCGGCTTGAGGCAGAACGGAGGAAGGTGATCCAAGAGGGCTTAAACCAACCATCGGGGATCTGGTGACCGGGAGATTGACAGGTACAAACTGTCAACCCATGACCCTGATTGAATTTACTGGGAGGATTTGCTCAAGAATCCATTTAGCTCGTCCAAGTACTAGGCCTGTGGCAGAGGCCCGAGCCAGGCCTGTGGCAGAGGTCTGTTCCTCCCAGCAACCTAAGTGACACTTCGGCTGCCAGGCTCGTGACAGAAGTCTGTCCGGAGGCGCTTACCCACTCTGGCTAGAGTGGCGAAGAACTGTGCTATTGTTGAAAGCAGGCTTGCTTTCCCTAACTATCCTGGGCCTGATACTGCAAATGTTCTTCTTCTGCTTCATCAACCTTTCCTATCCCACATTCGTGTTGATGTTGGCCGTGTTGAGCCTTGGAAATCCATTGCTGACTGGACATTCGCTCACTAACTGTACTCACTGCCTTCACCCCTAGAGAAGCCATCGAGGGTAACTTAATACGTCGATCCCAAAAACAACCAGCGGCTCCTGAATGGGGTAGCGCTACATCAGCATGTACACATTTTATCGCACTTCACTGTACCGCACCTCCAGGCAGTGAAAACCAACGTGCGTGCACACGGAAAATATGTCTATGTGTCCTAGCAGGGACTGCCATTTTTCTGGTGCAAAATAATGCCACAGCATCAGCGTGCATAGGCCCTTAGGCCCAGATTCACAAAGCACTTATGCCGACGTAAATCACTTTACGCCAACGTAGTGCAAATGTGTGCCCGGCGTATGTGTGCGCCAGAGTCACAAACCAACATACGTCCAAAAACAGGCCATCCAACCCCAACATATCTTGATTACGCCGGCGTAGCGTGGGCACAAATATGGTTTGGACGCATGTTGCTTCTCCCATTGATTAGGCATTCAAATATGCAAATGAGGGAAATACGGCGATTCACGAATGCCCGACGCATGTATGCGATGTTTGCGTAAGTTGTACGTCCGGCGTAAAGTTATTCCCCATAGATGAGGCGCAGCTCAGCAATAGACATGCAAAGGTCTGCCCCAGAGAACACAGGCCGGCGTATTGGGCGTACGTTACGTTCACGGCGTACGTAGTGATCCGGACATAGATTAGGCAGGTGTGCCGGCATAGTTGTGAGCATGCGCATAAGGGTGCAGTTTTATGCGTCTACGTTACGACTACATCACGGCGCATGCAAATTCTTGATACGCCGGGCCTAAAACACTGCACCATGCTCAGACCATAATTTGCATGGGGTCACTCCCACTTCCACTTACGCTGGCCTGCGCCTTTGAAAAATACGCTACGCTGGAGTATCTTGGTGAGCAATAGCTTGCTGAATACAGTGCATGCCTCTCCGCGCTGCGCCGGCGTAGCGTACTGTGTGTGCGCTACGCCGGCGTAAATGTGCGCCCACTCTCTGTGAATCCGGGCCTTAGTCTGTCTCAAGTCTTATTGCCGGTTCACACTTGTGTGATGTCAGACATCGCAAGTGATTCGCACCTAGGGTTGCCACATCATCCCTTTAATCCAAGACACATATTAATTACACAGGTTCTGTGGGGGATTAAGGTGGTAATTAAACTCACTTGGTGCCTTATCTGCATTAAATCCGCCTCAGAACCTGTTGTAAACGTTGGGGGTAATTAACTCTTGTGGCAGATGCGTTTTTTTGTGCAGTGAGTCAACACCAAACAGGCATATAATGTTAAGGGCCTGGTAGCCCACATTTATTAAAGGAGAAAAAGAAACAAAAGTCCATTCAGGAATCCCACGCAGGGGTTTAAACGTTATCCAAAAATAAATGAAAATAACAGCCCACCTGGCTACTCTTCAACAGCACTGCTGTTATAGGTATTGGTTCCTCAAACCATAAGCTCCTCCAGACCCACAGTCCTGGATGCACAAGTTTTGGGCTTCTTAAACGCACACAGCTTGAAGTCCCTTAATGCACACAGCTTTAGGCTTCTTGGGCGCACACAGCTTTGAAGCCCTTCAACGCACACAGCGTTTGTTCTCACACAGAGACACTCACCAGCAGCCACTGTTCCCACTTCCTTCACCTTCCTTCCCCTCTCCTTCCTTTAATGAGCTGTCTGCACCTGGGAAGGCAGATTGCAAGCTATCTTAAAAACCTGGACACAGGTTGGAGATCCGGTCCCACCCAGATCCCAGCTCTGCAATCTGGTTATATGCAGACCGTGTGTCCATTTCATCACCATTTTTATAGTTACAGTAGCGCCTACTGTTACACTGTGTAATTAATATGTGTCCTGGATTAAAGTGATGAGGTGGCATCCCTATTGGCACCGCACATGCGATGTCTGTGCAATGCAAATTCAGCCATATAGGGCCAGATTCAGGTAGATGAGAGCATCTTTGCTCCAGAGTAACGCTTCTCATTTACGTTACTCTGAAGACCCTTTCGGCGCAAGTACTGTTATTCACATAGCAGTTGCGCGTAAACTTGCGCCAGAGTAACGATAATGCGCTGGCGTAACCCGACGCAAGTGGAAGTGGGTGTGATCATATGTAAATGATGGGCGGAGCCCAGCGCAGAGGCTTACGTTCAGCGCATCATCCACGGAGCATGCGCAGTGAGTGCGGCTCCACTCGCCCCCTTGTGCGCATGCTCACAACTTCCGTCGGCACTACTTCCTGGGAAACGTCAGCGCAATGCCTTCCGTTGGGCGCTTAAAAGCGCAGGCGGAAACGCCATTCCGGCGCAAAAGTAGTTCCGTTTTCCCCCACCCCAGGGAAGATACTTTTGCTCTGTGATGGCTGCTCCCGCTCCCCCCAAAGAGAGGAGGAACCTAAATTTTAATTCCCAGGAGGTCTCGGTCATCATATCTGCGATGGAGTCTGTTAATGAGTTGCTCCATGGCCAAAAAAGCCGGAAGACCAGCCGGGAAAGGAAGCAGGGCATCCTGGAGTCCATTGCTGCCAGGGTGAATGTCTTGGGGTACTCCACCCGGAGTGCTTCGGACATTCAAAAGAAAATAAATGACTTGCGGCGCAAGGTCAAGGGCAAGGTGGCCACCATCAGGAGGCATGAGAGGGGCACAGGTGGTGGTCCCCCATGTCCTGTCAGCCTGACCGCAGAGGAGGAGGTGGTCGCACGCTGCCTGGACAGGGAGCAGTTGGAGGGGGTCCCTGGATATGACTCCATGGAGGAAGGCTCCAGGACAGGTAAGTGTTTTTTATCCCCTATTTGGTTTGTTGCATGTGGGGGGGGGGAAGGGTACATGTGCCAAGTGTGTGGGACCAACAACATGTGTCTGCTTTGTGTCATCCACAGATGACGGAGCTGGGCCATCATCTCTTGGCGGCCAGGCCACCCCAACCTCCCAACGGGATGCTGATGAAGAGGCCCTGGGTGATGAAGAGACCGAGGTGGAGGAGAGTGCCCACACCACCTCTGCAGAGGTGGTTGTGGAGGAGCCTGTCCCTGAACAGGACTTCATCTTAGTGTTGGAGGAGTCCTCCTCTTCAGCAGGGCCCTCTGTGATCCCCTCCCCCATCCTAGGTAGCCCCTCAGGGGCGACTCCATCCCCACGGGGACAACCCTCTCCTGCCCCCAGGAAGGCCACCCGGAAGACCAGGGGGGTGTGTGATCTGGTCGAGGACCAGGTGCTATTGGACCACGCCAAGCAGACCCAGCAGATGGGGGAGATTGCTGGCCACCTGGACCGGGTCGCTGACAGCCTGGGCTCCATGTCGCAGCTGCCCAGTGGTGTTCAGAACATTGTTACCAGCCTGGGGGAGGTGCAGGCTGATGTCCGGCACCTGACAGCAGCTGTACATGCCAACACTGCTGCCATTCGGGAAGAGGGGAGGCAGCGGCAGCGTGACCAGCGGCACAATATCACCCGCCAGTTGAGGATGCAGGCCCAGACTAACCTCTATCTGAGCAGGATTGCAGTGGCCTTGGAGGGCATGCAGCCAACAGCTGGCCAGAGTGGCCCATCCGGGGAACAGCCTCCTCAAGATGCCCCCACACCCCCACCACCACCCACTCCCTCCAGGCAGCTGAGGAGCCCGAGAGTGCCCCCAAGGAGGAGCCCCCGTCATCCCAGATGAGGCTTATTTTTTATTTGGTTTATATTTGTGCTTTTTTTAGTACTCGGGTTATGAGTTTTTTGTTATTTTTATACTCAGGTTATGAGTTTATATTTTATTTTCATGCTCAGGTGATGAGATTTTTTATTTCTTTTGAACTGCACACAGTCAGGAGTGCAGGGGACAGTGTGAATGGTGTGTGAATGTGAGGGGGTGGCACTCCTGACAGTAAGGGGTGTCACCCTCGGCCGTGGTGGTGAAGTTAACCCCACGGCTGAATGAATGACATGTGAAAGGTGTGGACAGTGAATGGACAGTGACATCATTGGGGCCTTGACGCTGGCGTTGCTGCTCCCAACTCCTACATGCTGGACTTGGGCTAATCCAATGCGATGTGGATGTGGTGTGTGTGATCTAGGGACATCAGTGGTGTACACGCGTGCACTGTCTGTGTGATTAATGTTTTTGTTTAGTGTCCAAAGATGCCTACGGCGAGGACCCTCCTGACTGCTCTTTCATCAGCAGACTGGGTGTCCTCTGGCAGGTGGGGACTGTGTGGGTCGGGGGTCAGGTCATCACGCATGTCAATCTGCAGGCCTTTTCTCATAGCAAAGTTGTGCAGAATACAACATGCAGCGATGATATGACACACGAAGGTAGGGGAATACAATAGGGTCCCCCCGGACTTATCCAGGCAGCGGAAACTGGACTTCAGGAGCCCAAATGTTTGCTCCACCACTGCACGGGTTTTGATGTGTGCTTCATTGTATTTTCTCTCTCCTCTGGTTTGGGGGTTCCGGAAAGGAGTCATTAGATGGGGTCCCAGTGCATATGCAGAGTCACCTGTAAGGGAAAAGACAGGAGGATGTTAGTCATGCATGTGCGACTTCTGTTGTGCATCACGGGAGGGGATAGTCATGCCTGCCACCCTTGTCACTCACCAACCAGCCAGCTGTCCCCATACATGTTCTGCTCGAATTCTGTTGGGATGGGGCTCTGACGGTATATGAAGCTGTCATGGCTGGACCCGGGGTGTTTGGCACGGACGTGCCATATGAGGCGCTGGGCATCGGCTATCACCTGTACGTTGATGGAATGCCAATGCTTCCGATTGCGGTATATGTGCTCTGTGGCACTGGGGGGCTGGAGTGCCACATGTGTGCAATCAATGGCCCCCACAGTGCGTGGGAATTTGGCAATGTTGTAGAAATCTGTCATTGCCTTCAGCCGCAGGTCCTCAGTGGTGGGTCTGATGAACTGGTTGGACATGCGTCTGAGGATTGCGGGGACAACCTGGTGCACACATCTGCTCATGAAGGACTGTGACATCCCAGCCACCACTCCACTTGTACGCTGGAATGATCCACTTGCAAGGAAATGGAGTGTTGCCAGGACCTTCACCAGTGGCTGCACTGCATGTGAGCGGTGTGTCTTGCTGGTGATGTCATCCTGCAGGGTTGTGGTTAGTTCAAGTATTGCATCAGGGCTGAATCTGAAGAGGCGATACACCTCCTCATCACCCATGCCAAAGAGGTTCATACGCGTGCGGTATATCCTCTCACGTGCCCGCCTCCTTCGTAGCGAGGGACCCAGTACTAGTCTTAGGACCACGAGTGCCCCTGGCATGTTGGCACACAGAGGTGTTGTCCTTGCAAGTGTGGTTGTTCAGCTTGCTAGTTTCGTCGGTAACGCTGCTGTAGCTGCTCTCCTGCTGACCTGTGACCGTCTGGAGTAAAGATAAAGCAGCCTTTTGTAGAAATAACTTTGCGCCGGACGGACGAGATACACGCGGCGCATGTAGCCAGCGTATGGTGCTAATCCGTTCGCGAATTGGGAAATCTCCCTCATTTGCATATTTGCAGGGGAAATCAATAGGCGCGACTGATGCGCCAAGCGAAATTAAGCGCTGACGATACTCTGGCGTCGGAACGTTCCGCCGGTCGCAAATGACCCGTTATTGGGCGCATCTAGTTTGGTGGGTATGGGCACATAGAAACGACGGCGCATCTTCACAGTTACGCGGCGCATATCGAAATACTCCAGCGCAAGTGTTCCTGAATCTGGCCCATTGTTTGTATTTGCATCGCATTTAGACCCAAATCATGCAGGACCCTTTTTTTATCTGCAAACAGAATAAGATCGCATGGGTGTTCACACTCATGTGATCTAATTCTGTCTGCATTCACAGTTCGCATTGCAATATGCCAACCGATCTGGGGGTGTCATTAACTTTGTATTGACACCCGCAGCAGGTTGCATAGGGCAGTGTGAACTGCCTGCAAGTTTTATGTGATGTGGGAATTGGCACTGGAATTGCACTGGTTCCCACATCTTGCTGTGTGTGAACCAGCACTCACTCACATGTATTCCCTATCTTCTCCTTTATGACATTCTCCCACTCTACTTTCCCTTTTTCGCTCTCTGCAGCTGGCACACTGGTATGACAGAAATGTGTTTAGTGCAGGTTGGTGGTGGCAGAAGTTAGGCTGTGGAAGAGTTAAAGTGGAGTTCCACCCATTTTTTTTGTTTGTCTGTGCTGCATGCCCTAATCTCATAGTGTTCAGAATGGGCAATTTTTATTTATTTTGTTGCTTGTAAATAGCTTTATTTTGTAGTCCTTCATTACTTCCTCCTCCTTATTATCCTAGGCTATTAAGTCACATGGCTATTTGCAAGGGTTTCTGGAATAGGCATCATGTTTCCCAGTAGTCCTTGCAAACCTGACTGAAACCTATTACATTGCTTGTGCAGCACTGAGCATGTGCGAGATATGCAAAGCTGAAATCCAGGAAGTCATACAGTCTGGCTTCATGATGCCCACACTTAAAGCGGAGTTCCACCTAAAAATGGAACTTCCGCTTAATCCACTCCCCTCCCCCTTACATGCCACATTTGGCATGTAATTTTTTTTGGGGGGGGAGTGGGGGCTTTAGGAGGAGTGGGAATTCCTGTCCCACTTCCTGCTTCCGCCGAGGGGCTGGTAAGGCGATTAGGCTTAATCGCCTTACTGCAGCCCCTCCCGTAGGCGATCATCTAGGACACTGACAGGTCCTAGACGATCGCCTGTCCAATCAGCGGGGAGTCGCACCGCGTGCGCATGCGCAGTGCGGTTTGTGAATGCGCAGTGGGTGCCCGGCCGTGAAGCCGAAGGCTGTCACGGCCGGGTGCCCACAGTAGAAATGAAGACACCGGATGGGGAGGGGGGGAGAGGAGCGGAGCCCCCCGGCGCGTCGCTGGAACGCTGGAGCAGGTAAGTGATTGTTTATTAAAAGCCAGCAGCTACACTTTTTGTAGCTGCTGACTTTTAATAAACAAAACTTTTGGCTGGAACACCCCTTTAAGATGGCCACGGTCTATTTCTAGATTATAAACTAAATGCTGAAACAACCTAACAAAACGGACCTTAGTTTACAGACTAACTTTACTAGAATACATTAAGCTTGTGTATTACAGGGGTATTTATATTTAAAAAGTGAAATTGTGGGTGGAACTCCCCTTTAAATATTACTACTACAACTACTAATAATACTCTCATCAGACCCTGTACTGTGCCAGCTTACCATACAATGTAAGGGTGGAAGGGGGGTTGAATATTATGGGAAAACAAAGTTGGGGGGAGCAGTGCTTCAGGTAGGCTGTACAGGGCTTCATGATTTAGAATGGTGGCCTGTGTCCTGGTACCCACTCTTTACTAGCCAGGTCATCTTTTTTCGTTTAGCTCAGAGACAGGTTTGGCCTCCTTTAGCCTCCAAATGCCCATAATGTTCACTTACAGTACATTTACCAGTCTGTACAAGAAAGCTGATCTGACAATAAAGCAACAGCACCACTTACAAAGTACTGATGATACATGACCCTCAGCATCCACAAGTCAGTTAATTCCCCATTGTTTGCTATAATTTTCAAATGAAGGCAAGTTGCCCTAGAAACATTCATTGCATATCTTATCCTTTTATCCCTATAAAAACATTATTAAAGTGACTTTCATTAAAGTGTAATTTATTCTATGATACATTCAAAGAGGCTCCCACTCAGCTTTCGCAGCTGTACAGATAGTAATATGTATTCTGAAACCAAATGAATACTACAAGTCTAACAATAGAGGCTGCCAACTGGATATGCAAATTGCCCCTACTTGATGAATTCTTGATGCGCTATCATATCTACTCTGCGCCATGAGAACTCTCACTTATTTAGAATTTCCCTTATAAAACCATTCAAGTGTATAACAAATAAATGTTGGTGTTCATAGCAATAAAAATTGAAAAGGGCCAAGATTTTCTTTGCAGTGGGAATTTGCAAATGATTTGAAGCGTGTGCTTTACTTTGTGTGCTTTTGTTGTGTATTGATTACCAAGTGTCACTGCAGGTATCATATCAGCAGAATATAGAAGGGCAATTCCCTACATTGTTATATCAGTCAGAGGTCAGTGCTGGATGAACTGTAATATAATAGACATTGATATACTGGGAAGAACATAAAATACACTAATGCCGTGTACACACGATCGTTTTTCATGACGAGAAAAATGCAATTTTTTTTAATTGGTCATTAAAAACTATCGTGTGTAGGCTCCAGAGTATTATTTTCGATGTGAAAAATGGGCATTAAAAATTTAGAACATACTCTAATTTTTCTCGTCGTTTTTCACGTTGTGAAAAACGATCGTGTGTAGGCTTTAACGATGGGAAAAAAAACCTGCATGCTCAGAAGCGTTATGAGACGGGAGCACTCGTTCTGGTAAAACTAGCATTTGTAATAGAGATAGCACATTCGTCACGATGTAACAGACTGAAAAGCACGAAGAGTGAAAAGCGCGAATCGTCTCTCACCAAACTTTTACTAACACGAAATTAGCAAAAGCAGCCCAAAGGGTGGCGCCATCCGTATGTAGCTTCCCCTTTATAGTGCCGTTGAACGTGTTGTACGTCACTGCGCTTTGTTTGAGCATTTTTTTTTTCACGATCGCATGTATGCAAGGCAGGATTGACAAGAATCACGTCGAGAAAAACGTTGAAAAACGCTGAAAAAAAAAATTGTATGCCTATAGTCCCTCCTTTAAAAAAATTTAAATAATAATAGTGAATCTTGGTCATTATAAACATTGCTAAAATTAGCATAGAGGAGAGTGGAATCTTATCCTAAGTTCGTGAATCTTTTCTACATGTTTTTTTTCTGATACAAAGTTGTCACACAGTGATGTATTAACAATAATTGAGTTAAAATTGCAGAATTTGAGCTGTAATTACAGAAGAAAAAAAAAAATAGACCGCAGGTACCTTATCTAATCTTCGCTTATTTTCATCTGTTTCCCATCCACTGTGATTTTTAAACAAGACTCTCCTAAAGGAAACATTAAAGAAGTTGTAAACCTCAGAGAAAAAAACAAAAAAACAACCCTGCAAGAAAAAGGCACGATAAGCTGGTATGCATCGCATACTAGCACATTATGAAATACTTACCTTAGAACGATGCCCTGGATTGGCATCTGCCCTCCGAGTACAGCACGGACATCTTCCACCAGAGTTACTTCCGGGTTTGCGGCTCCGGCACTGTGATTGGCCAGAGCCGTAAAGACGCCACTCCCGTGAATGCACGCAGGAGCCGCCGGTCACAGCGCGACTCCTGAACAAACAGCACCAGCGGCCCGTTTCTTCAGTGTGCATGCAGCAGCACATATACTGAAGATGCATAGTATACTAGCTCATTATGAATTACTTACCTGATTTTGAAGCCCCCGCAGCGGCCCTCATTTGTCTCCTACGACGCCGCCATGATTCCCGGGTATCGCTGCTCCGGCGCTGTCACTGGCTGGAGCAGCAATGACGTCACTCCTGTGCATGCGCGTAGGAGCTGCCACTAACGGCATAATGCTCCGTAGACATCAGTGCCGCAATTTTTTGCAAATATCTCTTAAACCTTTTAGGTTTGGGAGATATTTCTTGCACCTACAGGTAAGCCTTCATCTAGGATTTACAACCACTTTAATGTGTATGTGTATCATTCTTTCGTTTTACAGCAGCTCTGTTGCATGTGGTGTACCAATGCCATTATATTTTACTAATATTTATTTACTACCTCTCATGTGCTACCAAGCTGACATACATGTATCTATCATGTTCATGCCATGTGTGCATATGTATGTATATATTCAAAAATATTTTTTTTTACCTGTACTTGTTTCATACCATTGTTACACATAAATAATATTTTCTTCTCCACCTCTACAAGTCAAAGTCCCACATTACTTTCTTATTTGTTGGCTCAAACTTGTCTTGCATACACACGGTCGCACAAATGTTGTCGGCAAGTCCGATCGCCAAGAACGCGGTCACTTACATTACATAAAACAGCACTATAAAGGGGAAGTTCACTACCAAGTGTGCCACCCTTTGGGCTCCTTCTGCTAATCTCATGTTAGTAGAAGTTTGGTGAGAGACGATTCGCGCTTATATGTCATCTGCTGCTGTTCCCGATCTCTTGGAGTTCTTGACCAGATTGTGCTCGCAATTATATGGACTCCTCAGGCTACCAATTTTGCCTGTCAAAGAGTTGATGTGTGCCCTGGGGTAAAAAAGGTGTATAGCATTTTTAGGGTGTGCCCCCCAAGTATGTTTTTATATTTTGTATAGACTCTGACCAGGTCTCTTGGGCTGGAGCACCCCTCCCCCTCTTTATTACCTCATATTAGTGACCACCAGTGTATAGGAAGAATCCCTTTAGTTCTCCCACATACAGTAGAGGAGTTTATCTCCCATGGTTGAGACATTAGGTTCTTTCATTCTATTAACAGGTCAGGACCCACTAATTCAGGGTACTTTGTCGCAGTAAGTGGGCTTAGCACTATATGATCATATAGTGTGACCAAACCCCCGTATTTTTGAATATGTTCAGGTGTTTTTAACTAGCCTTGCAGGATAAATGTCATTTTTGCATGTGTGCGCTATAATCTGTATTGTACTAGGGTACAAAGGCTTTGCAAATTTCACCAGTTTATCCAGCGTTGCCTTCCTCTTTATTTTGTTATGACCCCTAATCAATAGATCTTTTTTTTTTTTCATAAATACTTGCCAATGTGTTTTACTTCAAAAAGGCACAGTTTGTTTGTGAATAGGCAGGTACATTTCAAAAATACAATGTCAAATTAACAAGGGACAACAACACCAACCAACCACCTTGAGGTTAAAAAATACAAGATAATAATAGTGTTGTGGTAACTTAACACACACAACACAAAAAAATATATTGGAGGTCACTATAATAATAATAAAAAAAAAAAAACAGGAGATCTCGATTAAAAAAAAAAAAAGTTTACTATAAAAATAAATTCTAAACATTATAATTGAGATCTGGCTTAAAAAAAAAAAAAAAGTTAAAAGATTATTCAGGAGATCACAAGAAATGATAAAGAAATCAGTTTGTCAGAAAGCAGCAAAACAACTTCATAATTCTAGCATTATAAAGAAGAGAATGCGCTGCATTAAAAGATTTAAAAAATTGCAACTTGATGAATGTGCTATCTCCATTACAAACGCTAGTTTTACCAGACTGAGCGCTTCCGTCTCCTACTTGATTCAGAGCATGCGTGGAATTTTGTGCGTCGGAATTGTCTACACACGCTCGGAATTTACAAGAACTAATTTTGTTGATCCAACTCTCAAATTTTTGTTGTCAGGATACACACGGTCGGAATTTCCACAGAATTTTTACACACGCTTGGAAATTCCGAGCGTGTGCACGCGGCATAGATTTTGCAGACATCTTTTCTTCTACAGATTTGTAGCAGAAACCTATTTGCTCATTTCGTTCTGATGACCAAAATGTTCTCCTCTCCTCTCCTCCATCTTCTACAGCACCCAGAAGGTTGGCTACTTTATGAGCCACTACTTTACAGGATCCATACTTCCAATACTATATATGAGACTTTAAAGCGGAGGTCCGTTCAAAAAAAAAATAAAAGAATGAAAAGTCAGCAGCTAGTAACACTGTAGCTGCTGACTTTAACCACTTAAGCCCCGGACCAATATGCTGCTAAATGCCCAAAGGCGTTTTTACAATTCGGCACTGCGTCGCTTTAACAGACAATTGTGCGGCTCGTGCGACGTGGCTCCCAAACAAAATTGACGTCCTTTTTTTCCCACAAATAGAGCTTTCTTTTGGTGGTATTTGATCACCTCTGCGGTTTTTATTTGTTGCGCTATAAAAAAAAATAGAGCGACAATTTTGAAAAAAAAACAATATTTTTTACTTTTTGCTATAATAAATATCCCCCAAAAACATATATAATTGTTTTTCCTCAGTTTAGGCCGATACGTATTCTTCTACCTATTTTTGGTAAAAAAAATCGCAATAAGCGTTTATCAATTGGTTTGTGCAAAATTTATAGTGTTTACAAAAAAGTGGATAAGTTTTATTGCATTTTTATTATTATTATTTTTTTTACTACTAATGGCCCCGATCAGTGATTTTTCTGACATTATGGCGGACACTTCGGACAATTTTGACACATTTTTGGGACCATTGTCATTTTCACAGCAAAAAATGCATTTAAATTGCATGGTTTATTGTGAAAATGACAGTTGCAGTTTGGGAGTTAACCACAGGGGGCGCTGTAGGATTTAGGGTTCACCTAGTTTGTGTTTACAACTGTAGGGGGGTGTGGCTGTAGGTCTGATGTCATTGATCGAGTCTCCCTATAAAAGGGATGCAGCTGCCACAGTGAAGCACGAGGAAGCCGTGTTTACATACAGCTCTCCCCGTTCTTCAGCTCCGGGGAGCGATCGCGAGCGGGCGGCTAGAAACAAATAGCCACGCCCTCATCCTGGATCGCTCCCTGCGGGTTTCCGACCGCCGCATTGTAGTGGGGGGGGGGTCTCGATCGGACTCCCGACCCGCGCAAAGGCAGGCTTGTATATATACGTGCATCTGCCTTAACGTGCCCTTCTGCCGACGTATATCTACATGCGGCGGTCGGGAAGTGGTTAAATAAGGACACTTACCTGTCCTAGTTGCCAGCGATGTCAGGCCCCGCCGAGGCCGATCCTTGATCCTGGCAGCTCCAGACGCTGCCATCCACAGTAAGGGAAACAGGCAGTGAAGCCGTGCGCCTTCACTGCCTGTTTCCTACAGCGCGGCGCTTTGTGAATGGGCCGACTGCTTTCTGGGATGCACTCAGTTACCCAGAATGCAGTGCGGCCCATTCACAAGAAGAAAGCGAGTGTAGGAGGAAGAAGAGAATCCACCGCGGAGGATGAGCAGATTTGGCACTTCCGCATAGCAACAGCTATTTAGGGTAAGTAAAAAAAAAATGTTTTCATTTTTTTATTTTTATTTTGGTGGAATTTTTTTTTTTAGGGTGGAACTCCACATAAATTATTTTGATCAACAAACCTTTTGAGTATATTTAATGTGATTGAATGCTCCAGCGTAGCAGAAAAGAAAAGCTAAGCTATGATTTGGAAATCAAAACATTTTATTTCCTAGGCCAATGTTTATTTTATTTTTTTATTTATTTAATGAATACTTTTTTTTTAATTCTCAGTTAACACAAAATATGTTAAAATAAGATTAAATAACATATGTTATGCTTAAATGCACAATAAATTAATGCACATTTAACAATTACTGTTCTCAGTGCAGATTAACCGTGTAACAATTATGCATCGAACCATATGCTGAAAACATTGTCAACATAAAGATAATAATAATACACAATCTGTTTTTATTATTAAAATCTGGTAATGTTCTCATTACATGATACCACTGCATATTTTGTACATTTTTATTTTAGCAAGATATGCATAACATATTCAAATGGGTATTCCATTCTTTAGTTTTGTGTATAACTCCAGCAAAACTTTTTTCATATACTGTAGAAGTGCCAAAAGGATTAATTATCCATCATTCTCTGGATTGCTGTGACAGTTTCTGCTTGCCTATTCTACTGAGTTGAAGGCTGGCTCATATTTCTTAAAGCACATCTGTTACAAACATAAGTAATTCAAAAGAGCAATTGATCAAAAATTTTTTAGCTGAGTTTACCTCAGTGAAAACCACATTTAAATAATTATCAATTAATGTAGAGAAAGAGACAGCTGAATTTATAGGATAATCTCATTTTTTTCTGTTCACAAAGCTTGCTCGAGGTACACAACTTTGCAGAAAACAGCATTAAAGTCAAAGGGGAGGTGAGGGGAAGTGTGTCCTGTTGTTTAGTCCTGGCCATTTGCCTTCCCTGATTTCATTGTACACTGTGAGGCGGCGTACACACGACCGAGGTTCTCGCTGGAAACCAGCGAGAACCTCGCTGGAAGCTGCATTCCAGCGAGGACCTCGGCCGTGTGTACGCTCTCGGCGAGCATCCCGTCGGGAAGCCCGTCGAGCAGAAATAGAGAGCACGCTCTCTATTTGCTCGACGGCCCGCCTGGATGAATGGCTGGTTGCCATTCCCGACGGGCGGGTCGCCGATTTCGACGGCCGGCAGAGAACCTCGACGGGCGGAACGATGTGTTCTGCCCGTCGAGGTTCTCTGCCGTGTGTACACGGCCTCAGCGTCTCCCAAAACACTCCCGCCAATTGCAATGAATGGGCAGCGCTTCCGAAGCACCTGAAAAGCATTTTCGAAGCGCCACAACAAAATAGTTTTTTACCCATTCTTTAGGGTTAAAAGCACCCTGCTAGCGGCCCGAAAAGCAGCGCTAAAGTGTGGCTAAAACGAGCGGCGCTTTATCACTAACAGCCGACGCTTTCAGTGTGAAAGTAGCTCTAAAGGGGTTGTAAAGATACAATTTTTTTTCCTAAATAGCTTTCCTTTACTTTAGTGCAGTCCTCCTTCACTTACCTCATTCTTCCATTTTGCTTTTAAATGTCCTTATTTCTTCTGAGAAATCCTCACTTCCTAATCTTCTGTCTGTAACTCCACACAGTAATGCAAGGCTTTCTCCCTGGCGTGCTCGCCCCCTCCCTTGGACTACAGGAGAGTCAGGACGCTCTCTCCGTTGCAGATAGAGAAAGGAGCTGTGTGTTAGTGGGCGTCCTGACTCTACTGTAGTCCAAGGGAGGGGACGAGCATGACACTTCACACCAGGGAGAAAGCCTTGCATTACTGCGCGTAGTTACAGACAGAAAAACAGGAAGTGAGGATTTCTCAGAAGAAATAAGGACATTTAAAAGCAAAATCGAAGAATGAGGTAAGTGAAGGAGGACTGCACTAATGTAAAGGAAGCTATTTAGTAAAAAAAAAATTGTACCTTTACAACCCCTTTAATTATGAAGGCTCAGTATTACATGTGGGAGTTACCTTGGGAAGTCGATGCAAGTGCTGTCTTAACACATTTAAAATGGGGCTTGGACATGAAGGGAGATGGACATGTTATGCTTAGGAGCAAGGAGCAAAAGGAAGGAGCTGGATTTTTTTGAGACATGTTGCTGCCATATGTTTAAAAATGACCTTATTTTGTACTTAAAATAGTCCATTTTACAGTTTAAACATTTAGTAGGTCATATATTTTTTATTGTGAATAAAATATGTGTAGCGCTACCCCATTTAGGAGCCGCTGATTAGATTGTGATCGTCGGATTAAGTGACCTCTGTGTGGTGTCTAGGGGTAGATGTAGTGAGCAAAACAGTAACGAATGTCGAATCTGTAGCTGAAGTTTTCTGAATGCTTTATTTTCCTGGTCCAACACGACCAACACATCAACTTGAGGTAGATAGGTAAAGGTTGATGAAAGTAGAGTAACTTCGCAGAGTCAGGCTTGGATAAAGAAAGCAGGTCTGCCTTCTGTAATTGAGTCAATCACGTTGCCACTCCAGCCGGAGTGGTAGCAGTGCACCTGGACAGGCCTCTCACACAAGCCTGGAAGCCAGGGTGTCACTGAGAATGCTGAGAAGGAACAAGTCGCTGCCACCGACTTGGCTCTAGAAGATTAGTAGAGGCCTCTGCCACAGGTCCGATACTTAAGAACAATAGAGCATATCCTCTCAATCCTGTTCTCTTCAGATGCAGAACCCCAGTAAGTCACCGAGGTCCCTCAGTCACTTCAGTGTCTCTGAGCTATGAGGGCCCAGAGTTGGGAACTCTGCGTAGCACGGGCCCCGGCCAGGTAGGCCATAGTGATGGGGCTCGTGATGTGCGCACACCCTGAAGGTAGGTGCCGCACCTGGAACCAGGAACCCGCAAAGAACCCTGGAAAATGGCAAAATACCCTCCCCCAGCATGCCCCGCGAGGGAACCACTCCTCCAATTGGCTGCTGGGGAAAAGCGGCTCTGCCTGAATCCTTCTGGCACCACCTGCCGCCCAGAGATGGGACCACATCTCTGGAACGCAGAATGACCCACAGGATAACTCAGGACTGACAGCTGCCTAATTTGAACAAATCAACCTGGGTGAGAGCAAGTAAGTCTCTCACCCAACTAACTTTAGCGTAGCGCCCTTTCTAAAAGTAAGGGGGCGCTACATATGGATTTCTGAGATTTGCAAGTCATTGCATTCTGTACATTTTAGACAGTGGGGGTTATTTACAAAAGGCAAATTCACTTTGCACTACAAGTGCACTGCAAGTACACATGAACGTGCACTTGAAATTGCAATAGCTCTAGATCACTGTAGATCTGAAGGGTAGATCTGAAATGTGGGGAAGCTTTGCTGATTTTATCATCCAATCATGTGCAAGCTAAAATGCTGTTTTTAATTTTCCTTGCATGTCCCCCTGCAACTGCACTTTCAAGTGCACTTTCAGTGAATTTTCCTTTCGCAAATAACCCCCAGTGTCCCAACTTTTTGGGAATCTATATCTCACCAACTTTCACATGCACCCCCCCCCCCCCCCCAGTCTCGTAATTCAAAATTGGGTTAAATTATATTTTTAACTCAGGATTTGACCTGGAGTTCAGTTCTAAATCAGATGATGAATGCTTCCAGAATACATTTTAAATGTTTTTTTTAGGTAGACAATGTGCATTACAGAAACAAAAGTTTAATTATTTATTCATCACATTCTCTGGAAAAATATAATCAGCTCAATGTTAATTTTATGCTGAGATTCTCATAGCAGTGAAAACAAGTACCCGCCAATATTCTGGCCTGTTTCCTCTATTCATTATCTTTCAATTTAATGGCTGGGTGCATACCATCTATTCTATCATTCTTGCACTTTCTATTTTTTTAAATAGTTAACAGTGTGTGAAAACATCTAATGTCTTGTGTGTGAGCAACACTCATCTAGACAGATAGCTAGACAAAGTGTGAAAAGCTTCCATTTGTATACAGCATTTATCTTTATTCCGGCTTTCCTCATTTTTACCTTCATTGACTGTGCAGCCTTTCAAAATAATATTAAAGGAACGAGTGGCTGCTGGTGCTCAAAATTTTTTGGGGAGCGCAAACGAAAAAAATAAAAATAAATTGCATTTACTGTGCCCATCAAACACTGTGCCTTGCCATTAAAGCAGTCACTGTGCCATCAATTGTCACCACTGTGCCATGCCATTAAAGCAGTCACTGTGCCATCAATTGTCACCACTGTGCCATGCCATCAAACGCAGCCGCTGTGCCATCAATTGTCACCACTGTGCCATGCCATTAAACGCAGGGGTGTGCCATCAATTGTCACCACTGTGCCATTCCATCAAACGCAGTCACTGTGCCATGCCATCAAACACAGCCACTGTGCCATCAATTGTCACCATTGTGCCATGCCATCAAACACAGCCGCTGTGCCATTAATTGTCACCACTGTGCCATGCTATCAAACGCAGCCACTGTGCCATCAATTGTCACCACTGTGCCATGCCATCAAACGCAGAAATTGTGCCAATTGTCACCACTGTGCCCATTGTTGCCACTGTGCATGTCACTGTGCCCTTAAATTGTTGCCACTGTGCCCATTGTCACCACTGTGCCCATTGATGCCACTGTGCATGTCACTGTGCCCTTTAATTGTTGCCACTGTGCCCATTGTCACCACTGTGCCCATTGTTGCCACTGTGCATGTCACTGTGCTGTGCCCTTTAATTGTTGCCACTGTGCCCATTGTTGTCACTGTGCTGTGCCCTTTTTCACCTCTGTGCCCATTGTGTCACTTTGCTGTTCCCTTTAATTGATGCCACTGTGCCCTTTGTCGCCTCTGTGCCCATTGTCGCCGTTATTCCCTGTGAAATGCACTTACCTTTCTGTTTCCATGTCCCTTGATATCTTGTCCCGCCTTGGTGACGCTTCAGCCAATCAGGTTACCGACAACCAGAATCTGGGAACCTGATTGGCTGAAACGGCCGTCAGTCTTATCCAAGGAACGCACCCCCCGTGCGTTCCGAGGCTAGACATCCGAGAGTGGGGGGCTGTACTCTGAAAGCCGCCGGCTCTGATAGGCACTTCCCCTCAGCAGACCAGCTGCCGCTATTCAGGTAATCGGCTCCCAAATGTCCGGTTTCTGAATAGACCAGCGGCAGCTGGCAACAATAATAACATACATTCATGCAATGCAATGAATGTTTGTTATTTGCGAGAGGGGGTGGCGCTGCAGCACCCTCTATTGACGGCCGCCATCACTGCAGGTATTTAAAAAGTAAAAAAGACATTTCAAGACGAATAAAATGTCTTCAAGGGCCCATTTTTTTTTTTTTTTACTACAGGAGGGGGCGCCCAAGCGCCCCCTATAGACGGACTGCCACTGAAAGGAACCCTGTCATGATGGCAATATGCAAGACACCATTCCTAACTTATCTTTGATAATGCTATTTGTCTGGCGGTGTGAATGCCCTACTTATTCTCTAGCTACAATGGTTTCCTAGTCATTTTTCAAGGTCAAGGACAATCAGTACTAACAGCCATCCTCAAAAAACTAGTAGAAAATGTAGTTAAATTGTTTCTCTTAACACAGGTACCCATAAGTCATTCATTTACAAATGATAAGTGCAATTTAGACACAGATAGCATACATGCAGCTCTTTATTCATTAATGCACCCTTAAAGGAATTTCAAATTACTTTAAATGACTATATATCAACCACTTAAAGCCCCTGTACAACAGAGCCCAAACTGAGGGAGGGAGAAGCAGAACGTGAAGTTGTGCTTGAGTGCAGGGAGCATGCTGACAGGAGTGGAGAGCATAAGCTCATCAGTCTGCTGATTCTGCTTTCGCTGTTCAGAACACAGAACGTAGGAGAGAAGGAAACCTGCAGGTGTCACTTAACTGCAGCAGAAAATCTTCTGGTCTCTTTCCCTCCAGAGGTATGTATGTGTCAGAGCTCTGTAACGGTAGCACTCTCTAGCTTAGTGTGCTAGATGTACATAATTGTAAGCAGAGGTGGACTAACAACTCCCAGGCTGCCTGGACCAATTAATGGCCCCTGTTAGGCAACACCCATGACCTTTGTCCCTGTCCATGACCTGCTATGACCCACTCCTGGCCTCGCCCCTACATTAGCACAAAGTACAACTTCTGTATTTTTTTTTTAATGAGTCCTGGAGGGGGGTCTCTCTCTACCATTGTGCATTAGAGAGTCTCTGTTACAGAAAGACCCCCTCCAGGACCCATTCAGTGTCCATTATAGAGCCTGGTAGAAAGAGTCCCCTCCAGGTCCCATTAGAGACTACAAAGGAATATAATGGGACCTGGAGGGGACCTCTTTCTAACAGAGTGTACTGTGAACACCGTCGCTCACTCTAGTCCTCACATGACCACCTCCTTGTGCCATGACTCTCACCCCTGCACCAACCTCTCACAAAGTAGAAATAACATTGGCACTGTGTAGTGCTCCTCTTACCTTAACTATGAGTACTATAGCTGTGGCTGGCTCCCACGTCCTCTGTGGCTGGCTCCTGCATCCTCTGTGGCTGGCTGGCTCCCATATCCTCTGTGGCTGGCTGGCTGGCTCCTGTGGGTGGCTGGCTGGCACCCTAATGTAGCTGGCTCCCTGCTGTGGGTGGGTTGCTGGCATGGATTGTGCACCCTGCTGTGTGTGCTTGGCCTGGCTCCCTGCTGTGGGTGGGTCACCAATAGTGTCTGGCTGGAACCCTGTCCCTGCTATGGGTGTGTTACCGTAGGTGGCTGACTGGCTGGCACCCTGGCTGTGCTGTGTGTGGGTCACCGTGGGTGGCTGACTGGCTGGTACCCTGGTCCTGCTGGTGGTGGGTCACCATGGGTGGCTGGCTGGCACCCTGGCCCCGCTGTGTGTGGGTCATTGCGGATAGCTGGCTGGCACCCTGGCCCTGCTGTGGGTGGGTAACTGTGGGTAGCTGGCTGGTGTGTGCTCCCCTCTTCTGCCGTTCTGGGCACTGTTTGCTGAGGTGAGGAAGGGACTCAGAAGGAGGGCAGCCTATCCGGGTAGAACTAGAAGGTTTGCAGCAGGTTCAGTGTGCAAAGGCTAACCGCAACACGTAATGCCTTTGCATGTGTGTGCCACACACCTCAGCGCATTGGGCCTGCTGCAAACCTTCTGAGTCCTGGGCTGACTTCTTCTACTCGGGCCAGGCCGGGCCAGGCCACTGTTTTGTCCCTGGACTGGCCCTGGGTGTTCCAGCAGGCATCACCGGCATGCCCCCTTCTGCAAACGGGCCCTCGGACCATGGACAAAGTACAGTCTGCCCCGGTTGTAAGCTGTAGTGTAGAAAAATTTAGCTTGCTTGACAGCCAGGCTGGGTTTAATCTGGGTCAGGGATGAGTGACTCAGGGAGGCTGGATGACTCATCAAGCAGCACCAGTATTTTTTCTACCAAGTGGACTGACGGGGGGGGGGGGCACCTCTTAAATACTCTAGGTAATGCCAACAGGGACAGTCAGGTGGAAGATGGAGAAGGAGTCTTTGCAAAAGTCACTAAAAGTGTCCCAGTTGAATCTGTGTTTTCTTCAAGCAAGTGTGCTGGAGGAAGCAATGGAGACTGTATATAGGAAAGTTTCCCTGAAGAGTTGCATGAAGCCAGGTGGGCATCCCATAATACCCCTATCCCTATCCAAGTTTTAGCCCCTCAATAAAAACACAAAAACAAAGTATCAGACTGTTTTCTGACTCTGGGAGCCTGTGAAAAATGTGTGCGCCTGGCTGTGCAGGGTGGGGGATCCCTATTTACCAGCATCTCCTAAATGGGGTGTGCTACAAAGCTCTCAGGTGGCTTCCAGATTCCAATAAGCCCCCTGCCCATAGACCCCCACAACCACCACCCAGGGTCATCAACATGGGGAGCAGGTGCTTTGGGGTGGGGTGGGCAGAGCCCCCGCCTCAAACCCCAATCCATTTTAAAGGGATGTGGCCTGGTATGGTTCAGGAAGGGGGGGGGGCACTCGCTCGCCCCCCCCCCCTGCCCCCGAAGGGCCTGTAATTTTTTTATTTTTTCCTATTGCCAGAATTGTTTTTTTAATTCAGCTGTAAGCAGGTAAAGCCCATTGACAGCTGATGACTCATCTGTTGTTAAGGACACAGCGGCTAGCTTCCCGGCCCTCTTAACAACCAGCTATTCACTGTGCCCAAGCATTGTGGGGACGCTCAGAGGGTGAACATCAGCCCAGCACTCGCAAGTTCGGGTGTGCGCCGAACAGGTGAACAGGCAACTGTTTGCAAAACTCTAATGCCTAAATTCCTTAGTTTCATTTCTAGGTATCATGAATTGTAGCAGTAGATGATTTAACTTTCTGGCTAAATTATTGAAAAATTGTAAGTCAAAAAATTAAGTCAGCAAATTATATTTAAAGCCTGTTAAGCAGAAGCTTAAATATTGTTCAATTTTATTTTGCCATAACCTGTGTTTGCTCACGTTATTAAAAAATACTCTTCTAAGCATCTCCCTTTATCAGTCAACCACATTCAAAGAACATTTCAGGAGTCATTCTGGTCTGACGCTTGCAGAGATTTATAGAGCTTAATCTCTGTGGTGTCAGTATGGACTAAAAATTTCAAGGCAAGAATTGTCATCAATTTATCATATTGCAATTGCACCTATATTTTTTTTTTTATCCTCTCATCCTGCTCAGCATAAAAAGATGAAATGCTGTAGGGTTTGCCAGCAAAGACAGAGAATGATATTTAATGGTTTATCTTTTAGACACTCCACCAAGATCATTCATCAGATTCTTCTTTATCTCCCTGCTATGCATTTCTTCTCCTTTACTTAACAGTATTATTCAAGGCAGACATCCACCATAAGGGCAACATGAAAATGAACTAATATAATCTTTGCTCCACTGAATAGAAGGCAGAATTTAGGTTAACGTATACGGCTAAGGAAGCAGAGAAGTTGGCATTTGAGCACAATGACATTCAAACTGTAATCGTAATGCTAAAGTCTACTCGGTAGAGACTAATCTTGTAATCTGTATCTGACCGTATCCTGGATTAATTCAGTGTCAAGAGAATGTGCCTAGCATTCATCCATTTAAAGGGCTTAGTTCATTGTGACTTGTGAACACATTGTTACTTCTGCTGAGGAAATATTTGGAAAGGGTATTTTAAAATGTGATGCAAGGTATGGAAATGTGCCAACCAATTTTTTTTTTATTTATTATTATTAGAAATCACTTAAAGTGTTACTAAACTCAGGACCCTGCATTTACTAAATCTGTTCTCCCACAGTACACAGAACATGGAAATGCAATTATTTTACTAAATATAAACTGCTAGATAGCTTTTCTCATCAGCAGTCTTGTGACTTCTATCAGTGTCTGGTTAAAACTTGTAGGAGAAGTTTTAATTCTACTCTGACTATCCTATGAGGCTGCAGGATCCCCAGCCCACTGTCTGGACAATGATGATTGGCCCTGTGCTGATCGCATTCACCCTCCCCAAAAAAATTAACTCTCTAGCAATACACTCTAAACTGAGTATGTGCAGAATGACTCCAAAGGCCCTGTCTTATCAGGAGATAGTTTGGAGATAGTAGAAGAAGGGGAGAATCAGAGAAGACGAGATCAAACAGCATTTTTACACAATGCGAAAGATTAACCCCTATGTTCCACAGTGAGTATAAGGCTGTGTACACACGAGGAGACATGTCCGCGGAAACATGTCCGACGGACCGTTTCCAGCGGACATGTCTCCAGGGATATTTTGGTCTGATGTGTGTACACACCATCAGACCAAAATCACCGCGGACCAGAACGCGGTGACGTAGAAGACACCGACGTGCTGGCGAAAGGAAGTTCAATGCTTCCACGCATGCGTCAAATCAATTCGACGCATGCGCGGGATTTCGGTCCGATGGTTAGGCGTACTAACCATCGGACATGTTCGACAGACAGGTTTCCAGCGGACAAGTTTCTAAGCATGCTTAGAAACTTTTGTCTACTGGAAACCTGTCTGCTAGGCTGTACACACGATCGAACATGTCCACTGAAACTGGTCTGCGGACCTGTTTCAGCGGACATGTCTCCTCGTGTGTACGCGGCCTAACAAGCATATACAGAATGATTTTACTGTTGTGGGTTTAGTAACACTTTAAGTATTAGATATTGCTCTAATATACAGTATACAGTGGTGGCAAAAATTGCTGATACTTTAGGAAATCTAATGTTTTACAAATGTGCTGGCTTATAAGAAATGTTGTTTTGCACCAAATACAAATGTTTATATGTCAACATAAAGACAATTTAATGCTTAATTCAATACAAAAAAACAAATATACACCGTACAAAAAAAAAAGTGATGTTTACTTGGTATACCGGGATGATGCCTGCAACTACAGACATCATCTCAGCATTGTTTTTTACAAGAAGTGATTGGCTTTTATGTAAAAGCCATCCAAGTGTGTATTGAAATTCATTAAAGTAAATTTTTTCCAAAAAAAATGCGTTCGACCGCTGCGCATAAAAAATTGCAAAATCCACCATTTATGTACCGTATTTATCGCCCTATAGCATGCACCGGCGTATAGCGCGCACCCCCACCTAGAAGGGAATCCTAAGGGAAAAAAAAAGAAATACATACAGTTTACAGTTAGTTACTTACAGTTGCCTGGCATCCATCCTTGTCCGGTCCGACGTCCATCTGCGGCCTTCGTGGTATCCTCCCCGTTTCTCCCACGCTGCGATCCCCGCTTCCCGCGCTGTGTTTGAAGCCGCTGCCGACATATACCGAGCGCAGTACACTCGGGCACGCTCATCCACGCTCAGCTCCTCACGCATAAAGGCTAGGAGGTGGCACAGGGCGTGACCTCGAGGGGAGCCGAGCCTGGCTGAGTGTACCCGAGTGTACTGCGCTCGGTATATGTCGGCTTCAAACACATTGCGGGAATCGGCGTATATCGCGCACCCACGATTTTCCCCTGATTTTAAGGGGAAAAAAGTGCGTGGTATACGCCGATAAATACGGTATATATATATATATATATATATATATATATATATATATATATATATATATATATATATATATATATATATATATATATATATATATATATATATATATATATATATATATATATATTTACACTTACCAGACATTTTATTAGGTACACCTTGCTAGTACCAGGTCAGAGTCCCTTTTTCTTTCAGAACTGCCTTAATTCTTCAGGGCATAGATTTAATAAGGTGTTGGAAACATTTCTTAAAGATTTTGGTCCCTATTGACATGATAGCATCACAGAGTTGCTGCACATATGTCAGCTGCACAGCACATCTATAAGGCTAATATACCATTCCGCCACATCCCAAAGTTGCTCTATTGGATTGAGATCTGGTGACTGTGGAGGCCATTCGAGTACAGTGATGTTCAAGAAACCAGTGGTGAGATAATATGAGGTTGGTGACATGGTGCATTATCCTGCTGGAAGTAGCCATCAGAAGATGGGTACACTGTAGCCATAAAGGGATAGTCATGGTCAGTAACAATACTCAGGTGAGCTGTGGCATTTAAACGATGCTCAGTTGGTACTAAGGTGCCCAAAGTGTACCAAGAAAATATCCCCCCACACCATTACACTACCACCACCAACCTGAACCGCATTTATGTTGTTTACGCCAAATTCTGACCCTACCATCTGAATGTCGCAGCTGAAATTGTAACTCATCAGACCAGGCAACATTTTTTTTGCTGTAGCTTATCTGCTTCAAGGTTTGATGTGTTGTGCATTCAGAGATGGTATTCTGCATACCTTGGTTATAACGAGTGGTCATTTGAGTTACTGTTGTCTTTCTATTATCGCAAACCAGTCTGGCCATTCTCCTCTGATCTCTGACCTCAAAAACACAACTGCCGCTCACTAGATATTTTCTATTTTTCAGACCATTCTCTGTAGACCCTAGAGATGGTTGTGTGTGAAAATCCCAGGAGATCAGAAGTTTTTAAAATACTCAGACCAGCCTGTCTGACACAAATAACCATGCCATGTTCAAAGTCACCCTAATCCTCTTTCTGATGCTTGGTTTGAACTTCAGCAAGTCGTCTTCACCACACGTAAATGCATTGAGTTGCTGCCATGTTATTGGCTAATTAGCAATTTGTGTTACCAAGCAATTAAACAGGTGTACCTAATAAAGTGGGCAGTGAGTGTATACAGTACCGAGGGGAAAATTAGTATTAAACACGTCACCATTTTTCTAGGTAAATATATTTCTACAGGTGCTATTGACATGAATTGTTCACCACATGTTGGTAACAACGCATGCAATCCATACATACAAAGAAACCAAAACAAATAAGTTCAGAAATTAAGTTATGTGTAAAAAATAGAATGTCACAGGGGAAAAGGGTATTGAACATGTTAACTGAAATGTATTACCGATACTTGGTACTTGTTGTTGGTAACAACAGCTTAAAGGTGCCTCCTGTATGGAGAAACTAGTCACATGTATTGCTCAGTAGAGATGGGCTTGTTGGAAATCCCATGTGCCTGATCCCGACAGGAAGCCGGCACTGCACACGACTAATCACAGGCAGTGAGGCATTTTCCAATCCGCAGCTCCAAACAGTTGTCTTTCTCCAACTCCTACTCCCACCCCCACACCAAATACTAACTCCTACTAATAAAAAGAGGACTGCGAGTCAGACCTCTCCTTTTTATGGCTAATCCGGAATTCCTCATCCATTATGGGTGAGCCCTGTGAGTACCCACACACTTCCATTGAAGGGACCATAACCCGAACACTGGAGACAAATAACGTCCGTCCAGGACCCACCCTTGGCGTACTGTAAAACATTAGGTAGTATGGATGAAAATCCAACTCCAACCTGTCACAGAAATACCAATGGCAGGGGGGACATTTCTTCTTTTTCTTCAGGATTTTAGATAAAATTGAGGGGTTACACCTTTTCACAAATAATGGATATATCTGTATGAATGGTGTCACTCTTTAGGCCGCGTACACACGATGAGACATGTCCGCTCAAACATGACCGACGGACCATTTGCAGCGGACATGTCTCATCGGATTTTGGTCCGATGTCGTGTACACACCATCGGACGAAAATCCCCTCGGGCTGAGGACGTGGTGACGTGGCGGTGACGTTGACGCCACCAAGTCACCACTCCAGGAAGTAAAATACTTCCACGCATGCGTCGAATCCATTCAACGCATGTGCAGACAGTACTGTCCGCTGGTTAGTGTACTAACCAGCGGACAAATCCGACGGACATGTCTCCGGCGGACAAATTTCAAAGCATGCTTTGAAATTTGTCCGATGGGAAAACATGTCCGCTAGCCCGTACACACGATCGGAGATGTCTGCTAAAACGGTCCGTCGGACCAGTTTCAGCAGATAAATTCGATCGTATGTACGCTTAGGCCTTAGGCCTCGTACACACGATCAAATCTGTCTGCTGGAAACGGTCTGCTAGACCGTTTCAGCAGACAGATTCGATCGTGTGTACGGGCAAACAGACGGATTTGGCCACCCGACAGATTTCAAAGCATGCTTTGAAATCTGTCGGCTGGGAACCTGTCCGCCCGACATGTCTGCTGGTTAGTATGCTAACCAGCAGACATGTCTTCTCGCACACGCGCCAAATGATTTTGACGCATGCGCGGAAGTGTTTTACTTCCTGGTGCGGTGACGTGGCGGCGTCAACGTCACCGACACGTCAGCGCGCTGTCTTCTGGCGGGGATTTTGGTTTGCTCGTGTGTACACGCGAGCAAACCAAAATGCCAGCAGACAGATCTGTTCAAATCGGTCGGTCCGACCGATTTGAACAGACACATTTGATAGTGTGTACGAGGCCTTAGAGTTGCGCCTCTGCTTTCACCAGACTCCCAATAATATTAGAAGATGGGTTGGCCACTGGAGGGCTACACAAGCACCGAAGTAACAGACTCTCTTACAGGGGATGAAACAGAAGCCTGGACTGGACAAAGTAATTTATATTTAAAAGCAGTTTTTCTTTAATTATTTCAGTAGTGCTGATAAATCCCCACCAGGAAAAGACAGTGATTATTGCTAGAGGCTATAGCAGCAAGTCCAGTAGGCTGGTTGTACCCGAGTTGATCTATCAACCAACTTGGTACATTCAGCCGGACCACACACGGTTTGAATCTCAGCCAGTTCAGCAGGAACTAGTCTAGCTGTCTATGGCCGACCTTAGGAGCTGTGGAAGTCATCCATCATTTTCCAATTGACTGATGCTAGCCAAAAAACTGAGACGGAGAAAAAAACATGCATGCTCAGAATCAAGTAGACGAATTGAACTTCATTTTTCTCGGCTTGTCGTAGTGTTTTACGTCAACGCATTTTGAACGGTCGAAATTTGGTCTGACAGGGGTAGATTCACATAGATCAGCGGATCTTTTGATCCGCGTGATCTATCTTTTTACGATCCGCCTGCGCCAGTTTTTGAGGCAAGTGCTGTATTCAGAAAGCACTTGCCTCGTAAGTTGCCCTGGCGGATCGTAAATCCCCCGGCAGAATGCAAATTCCGCGGCTAGGGGGAGTTTACTATTTAAATAAGGCGCGTCCCCGCGCCGATCGTACTGCGCATGCGCCGCCGGCTAAATTTCCCAGCATGCATTGCTTCAAATGACGTCGCAAGGACGTCATTGGTTTCGACGTTAACGCAATTTACGTATGGCCGTATTCGCGAACGAGTTACGTAAACGACGTTAAAAATTCAAAACTCGACGCGGGAACGACGGCCATACTTAACATAGGATACGCCGCACTTACCCCGCATATAGCAGGGGTAACTATCCGCCGGAAAAAAAGCCGAACGCAAACGACGTTAAAAAAAAGCGACGGCCGGGCGTTCGGTTCTGAATCGGCGGTTCTCCTCATTCGCATATTCGTCGCGTATAATAACGGAAGCGCCACCTAGCGGACAGCGGGAGATTGCAGCCTAAGATCCGACAGTGTAAGTCACTTACACCAGTCGGCCCTAAGGGAGATCTATGCAGAACCTGATTCGAGGAATCAGCCGCATAGATCCGAGCGTCGGATCTCACAGATACGACGGTGTATCAATAGATACACCGTCGTATCTCTATGTGAATCTACCCCACAGTGTGTATGCAAGATAGCTTGAACGGAATTCTGACGGAAAATTCTATCGGATTTTATCCCATTGGAAATTCCGATTGTGTGTACAGGGCATTAGCTGTGACATTACAGGGAGGGAGCAATAAACACTTTACAACTCCTTCTATGTTAGGTACGATAGGAAGAGGTGGTAAGGCATTGCCTAACCACTTCAGCCCCAGAAGGATTTACCCCCTTCCTGACCAGAGCACTTTTTGCGATATGGAACTTTTACTGACAAAATGTATGTCCTTTTTTCCCCACAAATAGTGCTTTCTTTTGGTGGTATTTGATCACCTCTCCGGTTTTATTTTTTGCACTATAAACCAAAAGAGAGCCAATTTTGAAAAAAAGCTATATTTTTTACATTTTGCTAAAAGGAAATATCCCCCAAAAATATATAAAAACACGAATATCTTTCTCAGTTTAGGTCAATATGTATTCTTCTACATATTTTTGGTAAAACAAATAGCAATAAGCATATATTGATTGGTTTGCACAAAAGTTATAGGCCCAGATTCACAGAGCGATTACGCCTGTGCAACAGGAGATGCGCGTGCGTAAGTCTAAATGTGCGCGTGCATTTCGATGCACGGCATCCCCAAAACGAGATACGCAAGAAATCTACTTTTTTTGGTCCGGCGTAAGTTCGTTAGACAGGCGCATCCATCCGCGCAAAACTGCGCTAGACAGACCATTGATTTGCTAGTCAAATATGCTAATGAGGGACTTACGGGGATCCACAAAAGAACGTTGGGGCAGCGCAGGCGACGCAGTGTGCGCAACAGCAAAATGTCCTGTCTAAAATTAGAGCATATAAAAGCTGGTCTAAAAAGAGAAAAAAAGTCTACTTGTTAGATAAAGCAACACTGTTAGTGAGCAGCTCAGCAGTCACACGTGTTGCACAACAATCTGTATGCCAACATGCCAGGGGCATCGTCGCACATAGCTATACTACTGACTTTAGATGAACAAAGAAGGATGAGGGCATGGAGGATGGCACGGAGGATGGCACGGGAGAGGATATACCGAACCCGCATAGACCTGTTTGGCATGAGTGATTCTGAGGTGTATCGCATCTTCAGATTCACCCCTCATGTCATCCTGGAATTAACCACAACCCTGCAGGAGGACATCACCAGCCGAACACAACGCTCACATGCAGTGCAGCCACTGGTCAAGGTCATGGCAACACTCCATGTCCTTGCCAGTGGCTCTTTTCAGCGTACAAGTGGAGTGGTGGCAAGGATGTCACAATCCTCCATGAGCAGATGTGTGCACCAGGTTGTCCCTGCAATCCTCAGACGCATGGCCAACCAAATCATCAAACCCACCACTGAGGACCTGCGGCTGAAGGCAATGACAGATTTCTACAGAATTGCCAGATTCCCACGCACCATCGGGGCCATTGATTGCACACATGTGGCACTCCAGCCCCCCCAGGAGACAGAGCACATGTACCGCAATCGGAAGCATTGGCACTCCATCAACGTACAGGTGATAGTCGATGCCCAAGGCCTCATATGGCACGTCCGTGACAAACACCCAGGGTCCAGCCATGACAGCTACATATACAATCAATGCCACATCCGAATGGAATTCGATCAGAACGTGTATGGGGACACCTGGCTGGTTGGTGAGTGACATGGGTGGCAGGCATGACTATCCCCTCCCATGATGCACACATCACAAGGGGCACATGCATGACTAACATCCTCCTGTCTTTTCCCTTACAGGTGACTCTGCATATCCACTGGGACCCCATCTCATGACTCCTATCCGGAACCCCCAAACCCCAGGAGAGGAAAGATACAATCAAGCACATGCCCAAACACGAGCAGTGGTGGAGCGCACCTTTGGCCTCCTGAAGTCACGTTTCCGATGCCTGGATAAATCTGGGGGGACCCTCTTGTATTCCCCAAACTTTGTGTGCCAGATCATCGGTGCATGTTGCATGCTGCACAACTTCGCAGTAAGAAAGGGCCTGCAGATTGACCTACGTGATGACCTGACCCCTGAACCAGACAATCCCCCCCTAACCGAGGCTACCCCGTCTTCTGAGGGAAGAGCAGCCAGGAGACAACTCACATTGGGCATCTTTGCACGTTAAACACACACATTAATCATGGCACAATGAGAATGCATGCTGCCCAACACCTGCTGATGTAGTCTGCAGGTCGGTTAGGCAGGTTGTGAAAGCCCGGGAGTGGGAGTCCAGGTTCCCCAGCGTATCCTTGATGGAGGACAGGCTCTCCTCCATCCGCACCAATGTCTGGCTGACCTGTCCCAGATGGCGGGTCTGAAGGGCCTGGTCCCTTCTCAGAGTGGCGGGCAGGAGATCGGCCACCCCCCTGGTGTTCCGGGACGAAATCCTGCCTCCAGCTGATGCTTGTGGCCGGGGAGAAGGGGAGGCCCTTGGGAGGGGAGCCATGTTGGGGGAGGAGGGGGGGGGCTCCCCCTTAGGGAGGGCTGCCTGCTGCCAGCCAGAGGGAAAGAGTCCTCAAAAACCACAAGTCCAGTGCCTGACATGGACTCCTCCTCCTCATGATTCTCCTCCTCCTCTTGAACCTCCTCCGCGGACTCCGGCCTTGTTGGGGGGGCCTCATTAGGCTGCTGTCCTGGGGATGGTGTGGTCAGGCCAGATGGCCCTGCACCCTCCTGCACATCTGTGGATGACACAAAACATTCACAGGTTGGAGGATCCACACACTTGCCACATATTCCCTTTCACCCCCTCCCCCACACATGCTACACACCTGATATTAAAAAAAATACTTGAGGGGGCGTGGCCTAGACAGGCATGTGAGCGGTCGCATAGCACGGAGCTCCCGCTATCGATCCTCCACCGATCCTTCCCGCAGTGATCCTACCCTATAAAAACCTACTGAAATACTCACCTTGCCTTCCCCGGTGCGGCGGTAACATCGGTAAATCGTCTCCGGCTCCCGTTATGGCCCACAAAGGCGATAAAGACTCGATGGCGGCGGCGGCCCTGCACATTCAAGATGGCGCCGGCCCCAGTCTCCCACAGAAAGCTCCGCGCGGATGGGAGAAGTCCCAGGACACA
The DNA here is from genome assembly GCA_029574335.1 of Rana kukunoris. NCBI lineage: Eukaryota > Metazoa > Chordata > Amphibia > Anura > Ranidae > Rana > Rana kukunoris. Next base: position 498,711,691 of record CM056049.1, on the reverse strand, counting down.
AGTAAGTCCCACAAAACCCAGAAACAGCAGGGAAGGGAGCAGCCTAAGGACATGCTGTATTATGCCCAGAATATGCAGGGCTCTAGCAGCTCCCTTCCCCCTCAGCTGCAAACCCCGCTGCATGACGCTGGAGGGCAAGATGGCGCATCCGCCCTGGATGACACGCTGCCTTTGGAGGTGTCCCAGGACCAGGATCAGATCAATGATCTGCTTGAGAGGCCAGCAGATGCCCCACAGTCTACTCTAAGTGAGATCCTACTAGCTGTGCAGAGATGCACAACATCAGTGACGGCCTCTGTGGATGGCCTGAAACTACAGTTTGGGGCACTGACAGAAACTGTGTCCCTCATACGGCATGACATCCAGAAAATCAGGGAGCGAACCACGGCGGTTGAGGGGCGCATCAGCGAGATGGAAGACCAGATACCCCCCCTCACCAGAGACACAAGATCGGCGCTACAACAGGCGGCCCAGGCGAATGCAAAAACGGATGACATCGAAAACCGTTTGAGGAGAAACAACGTGCGTATAGTGGGACTCCCCGAGAAGGTGGAGGGCAGGGACCCCACGACCTTCGTGGAGTCATGGCTCCAGGAGATCTTTGGCGTGGAAGCATTCACCACGCTGTTTGCGGTTGAGAGGGCCCACCGCACTCCTCCCAGACCCTTCCCGCCAGGTAATCCGCCTAGACCTATGCTTGCCAGGCTCCTGAACTACAGGGACAGGGAGATCGTACTTCGCCTGGCCCGGGAAAAAGGTTCAGTGCATTACAACGGCGCGAGGGTGTCGTTTTACCCGGACTTCTCGGCAGAAGTACAGCGCAGGAGAGCCAAATTTGCTGATGTCAAGAAGCGCCTACAAAGGCTCCAATTAACCTACGCCATGCTATATCCGGCCAAGTTGAGGGTCACCGCCAGAGGCCAAGCAACATTTTTTGAAACCGCTGCAGAAGCTGCTGACTGGTTGGATCGCAACGAACATGATCTGAGGAGGAGACGTGATGAGGGAGACTGAAGTCCTAGAACACACTCAGTGGGGAAAAGGTATGATACTTGCTGGAGAAAGGTGTTTTTGTTCACCACTTGCAAAGCGGGACTTGTTTTCCTTTTTTTTTTTTTTTTCTGGTTAGCGCTGGCTCAGTGCATTGCAAGTTGATAATTTCCTATGATGTACTCTGAGCGACAGTGGAGGAGGTTCCCCCACTGCGACGCGCACATTCGAGATCGACCCCGCCTGAAGGGATGGACTGTTGGGTGCCCTGTTGGCACGGAGTTACAGAGATTGTGTTTTTTTGTTTTTATTTCTTTTTTTGCTCACCTTAGTACACGTTTGACTGCCTCTCTCTCCCCCCCCCCGTATGTTTTTGCTCCCCCATCCACCACCTGTGTGGACAGATCCGGGCAGACCCGCAAGTCCCTCTTTTGACCTCTGCGCCCAACCCGGATGGCCCAAACCAATATCCTGGCCCTGGACTGTGTCGCACGGGCAAATTGCATGCGGCACTGCCACGTTTTTCCACTTGCCATGGCTACTACACCAATAGTGACATGGAATGTCCGCGGAGTGCATGATCCTCTGAAACGCACTATGATCGCCTCCTGCCTGAAAAAGTTTCACCCGGCCATTGTGGGCCTCCAAGAGACTCACCTCACAAGAGACACCCTGAGCTGCCTAGGTTTTTCCTGGGTGGGCAAGGCCTACCACTCCACCCACACCTCTTACTCTCGAGGGGTGAGTGTGCTGGTACACAAATCCTTGGCCTACCAGGAAATTGACTCGGCAATAGACTCTCACGGGCGGTATGTTTTTCTTTGCTGCAAAATTTTTACTGTAACTTTGATACTTGAATTTGTTTATATACCTCCCCCATTTTCTAGAGAGGTTATACAATATCTTCTGTCGTACCTAGTCAATAAGCCTGATGTACCGGTTATGATAATGGGGGACTTTAACGGGTGTCTTGATCCCAGGCTGGACAGGCACCCGCCAGTCGTACCACCGCTAGGGGGAAGAGGTACCATTTTGAGCCGCCTCCTGGCGGAGGTGGGCTGGATAGATGTATGGAGAGCCAGAAACCCGGCGACCAAACAATTCTCCTGCTTCTCTAAGACCCATGGGTCGCTATCCCGCATTGACATGTGCATTGGGTCCACTCAAATGCTACATATGGTGACCAAGCTAGAGTACTTCCCCAGGGGGGTGTCTGACCATTCCCCCCTGGTAGCACACTTAATCACCCGCCCAGCCTCCTCCTTGCCCAGGGCCCCCTGGAAATTGAATGCCTTCTGGCTAAAGCTCTTTACTTCTCATGAGCGAATAGGACTACAGATAGAACAATACTTTCTAGAGAACGGTCTGGGAGGTGTCACTGTAGAGGGATGGGATGCGTTTAAGGCGTGCCTCAGGGGCACGTTTATAGCTGAAATTTCCTCCATCAAGTGCAACTCTGCAGCCCTTTTAGACCAGGTTGAGAACCAGGTAGGTAGGTTGGATCTGCAATATGTAACGGACCCTTCTGACTCCGCGAGGGAGGCGTGGTTGTCGGGCCAGGACTCTCTGGACCGGTTGCGGGCCTCCACCGCGGAAAAAAAGTGCTTTTTCACAAAACAGGCCTACTATGAGGAGGGGGAAAAGACAGGGAGACTTCTGGCCAGGATTGCTAGGTCTCAGCAGGCGTCCCCAGCCATCGGAGCAATCCGTGACTTCCAGGGACGGTTGGTGAACGACCCGGAGCAGATTGTTGCCGCACTGGCGGCCTTCTACACGGATCTGTACAAATCTCGAGATGACTACTCCGATAGTGAGCTGCAGACATACATGGACGCTGTGGCTCTGCCGACTCTGAGCGGGCGGGCCCGAGCTGAAATGGACGCTCCCCTCACCCTTGACGAGTTGACGGAGGCGGCCGCCTCCTTCCCTACATGCAAAGCCCCGGGAGACAACGGGATTCCCATGGAAGATCCTTCCCAGGTTGCTGAGGGTTTTTAACGCCTCGTTTGACCTGGGGAAACTTCCTCCATCTATGACGAGGGCAAATATCATCCTTTTGTTGAAACCGGGCAAAGACCCCCTAGACCCAGGCTCCTATAGGCCCATCTCCCTGCTCCAAAGTGATGTTAAAATCCTTGCGAAAGTTCTAGCCATTAGAGTGAACAAGGTCATTCTATCCCTAATACACCCCGACCAGGCAGGGTTTATGCCTCGTAGCTCTACCGCAACAAACCTTAGACGCCTATACCTTAACATGCAGACCCCCTCGGATTCCGCCGGCCGCAGGGCACTGTTGTCACTTGATGCCAATAAGGCTTTCGACAGTGTCGGCTGGCGGTATCTGTGGGCAGTGTTGGTCAAGTTTGGCTTCGGCCCCAGGTTCCTCAGATGGGCGAGACTGCTGTATGATGCACCTCAGGCGGCCATACGTTTATCAGACAGGATGTCTCAGGCCTTTGCCCTGGGCAGGGGGACCAGGCAGGGTTGTCCCCTGTCCCCTCTGCTCTTCGCTCTGGCGATAGAGCTACTGGCGGCCCTGGTGCGGGATTCTCCAGCGGTCAGGGGCTTCCATTATGGCGACATGCATGAAAAAATTATGCTTTACGCTGACGACATGCTCCTGTTCTTGGAGGATGCGGAGGATTCCCTGTGCCAAGTGATGTCCCTGGTGGCGGGGTTCGGCCATTTTTCTGGCCTCACCATTAACTGGACTAAATCAGCCCTGATGTATCTGGACGGGCCTCCCCCGTCCGACGGTAGTCCCACATGTCCTGTCCCCGTAGTGACTTCCTTTAAATATCTAGGGGTACAGGTCTCCCCTAAGGTGACTGATTATTGTAGTCTGAACGTCTTCCCCTTATTGACCAGGTTCAGGGACAAGATCCACATATGGAATAGGCTAAAAATGTCCCTAGCGGGCAAAACCAATCTCATCAAGATGATTCTGATGCCGCAGTTACTCTACCTACTTCACAATTCCCCGGTTGTCATCACCCTCAAGACGTTTAGAGTGGTCAACTCGCTTTTTAGGCAATTGCTCTGGCACATTAAAGCTCCCAGGATAAAACTGGAACAATTGCAGAGGCCCAAGGAGGGTGGGGGGCTGGCTCTTCCTAACCCGTGGATTTACTACCTGGCGGCACAGCTACAGCACCTGATCGGTGCCATGTCCCCGGCCCCGGCCTGCTCCTCAGCCAGGCTGTTACTGCTTGGCTCGGGGCTGCGTCGATACCGGAGGGTCTTGAGGCCCAGCGGTTTCAGAAACCTAACAAGAAATGCCCACTTTTGCGCTCATCCAGAAGGTTTGGAATAAGGCCAGGCAGCTCCAGGGGGTCACGGGATTTACTGAATTTAGCCCAATCTGGGAGAACAATACATACACTGAATTGGCCAAGCTGGAACAGGGTCCCAGATGGCGCCTTCAGGGCATAACTCTCCTCAAACAGGTATTTCAGGGTGGTGCACTAATCCCGTTTGACACCCTGCGGTCCAGATTTGCACTCCCTCAATCCATGCTTTTTTACTACTTACAACTGAAACATGCAATTAGGGCCCAGGGAGATGCAGTGGAGTGGGCTCAGTCCCCCACTCCAGTATTTCGCATCTTGAGGGCCGCATCTGAGACTAGAGGTATTATCTCACAGTGCTACCACATGCTGCTAGACTCATTTCTGGAGGCACACCCCATGAAAGTGGCGGATAAGTGGGAGGAAGATGTAGGTCCAATGACAGGGGACATGTGGGAGGAGGCGATGATGGAAGTCAATAGCTGTTCGCTCAATGTAGCACAGAAAGTATCTCAGCTGTACATTTTGTTGAGGGTCCATTATACCCCAGTAAAACTTTTTAAAATGGGCGGGGCTGCGGACCCGATGTGCAACAGGTGCAAGGTAATGTCTGGCGATCTGATTCACTTGTTCTGGCGCTGCCCCAAGCTCCACAGGTTCTGGAAGGGAGTTGTGGATACACTTAACTCTGTGTTCCAGGTGGCCGTGCCCCTGGAGCCGATATACTGCCTGCTTGGAGTGTTGGAGGGAGTGGTAACAGAGGAATTGACTCGAATGGCACTAAACAGGGCACTGTACCAGGCCAGGAGGGCTATTCTCCTGAATTGGAAACTGGAGGACCCCCCCCACGCTTAAATCCTCGGTGATGCACATGGGCAGGATGCTTATCATGGAGAAATGCATATATCAGCACAGGGGAAATGCAGGTAAATTTGACAGGATTTGGGATGCATGGTTGGCCACACCTGGCTTGAGCCCTATGGAACTTGTTCAGGGAAGGTTGATGGGTGGTAATTAGACTTGCCAGTTCAGGGGCGTTGGGTTTAGAAGGCATGTTACTGGATACTGTCGAAATGTGCTGGATGCTGGTTGGAGAGCAATGTGTGAAGTGTACTATATATGCTGAGGCTATTATGTCATATTGGTTTTCTTTTCCTGTATGTTATGTGAGCAATAAAAACTTTTCTAAATTAAAAAAATAAATAAAATACTTACCTGGCACCACGGGCTCCGGACTTGAGTCAAAGCCGGGCAGGCCCTCAACTTCATGCCGATGAAAGGTCAGGGCCACCGCACGGTCCTCCGCTGTCAGCCTAATACGGCATGGTGGGCCCCCTCCTGTGCCCCTGGCATGGGCATGCATTTTGGACAGCTTCTGTTTGACCAGACGCCGGAGGTCATTAATTTTTTTGTCAATCCCAGACTGGGTCCGTGTCTCCCCCTCCCCCGCTGAATTGACCTGCTCAGTGATGAGGTCCAAAATCTCCCTCCTCCTGGCCGGGGTGGTGTTAACACTGTCTGGGCCGTGGAGGAAACGCCCATAATCGCTAATGGCCCGGGCAAGAATTCTTTTTTCCCCCACAGTAAAATTGAGCTTTCGCTTTCTCTCTGTCATACTTCCAAAAAAAATCACTCCCAGTCAACAAAAATCTGTCACAAAAACAAGCACAACCAATCAAGCAAGAACACACACAAAGAGAAAACTAACACCCAAAAAATCACACAAGAAACAGTCACAAAAACAAACAGCAAAAAATCAGCAAGAAAACAAACAAACAGAAATATATCAAACAAACAGTCTCTCAAACACTTTCAAAGATCTACTAACAAACACTTGATCACACAGAACACTAATCTGACAACTACAAAACACAACGCAACGAACAACAGGACAAAAGCACTTGGTTAAATGGTAAGGGACAAAGGGATGTACTTTTGCAATGCAAGTGCGTTTGTGTCTGTCTATTTATGCTGTTTGCGTAGTTCACAAAGTTGCCCTAGTCCATTTCCAATTTCACTGATTGCGCCGCTCCCGAGTTGTGAGCATGCGCACAGCGGAGCTGACCATGGTCTCCTTTAAGCGCGCATGCGCGAGCCGGCCGGCCGGCCCTTCATTTGCATGGGGTCACGGCTCATTTCCATGTAACACACCCACGTCCTTCCCAATTTGTATTACTCCGCCTTACGCCTCTGAAATAACCTTACGCATGCGCAATTTTCTGCGCAAAAGCTACGAGAATAGGGTGATTACGCGACAAAAAATTGCGCAAGTCTAACGTAAAGGCGGTGCGCCACGCCGGTCCAATAATGCGCAGATGTACGTGAATCTGGGTCTTAGCGTCTACAAAATGTCTATTGTTATTATACAGCGATCAGTGCTATAAAAATGCACTGATTACTGTGACACTGGCAGGGAAGGGGTTAAACATTAGGGGGCGATCAAGGGGTTAAGTGTGTTCTAGGGAGTGATTCTAACTGTAGGGGGGATTGTCTCACTAGAACATGACAGAAATCACTGCTCTAGATGACAGGGAGCAGTAGATCCCTGTCATGTTGCTAGACAGAACATGGAAATGCCATGTTTACATAGGCATCTCCCCGTTCTTCCGCTCTGTGTCACGATCGGGGGCCAGCAAGCATCGGACCTGTGGGACCCGCGGGTACGCTCATGGAGTACACGGCGGGCATATGCCCGCTATGCCACATTTTAAAGAGGACGTAGAGGTATGCCCATTTGCACATCCGTGCCAGTGTGCCGACATATATCATCGTCCTCTGTTCGGCAAGGGGTTAATTTAATTTAGCTTCTAGACATTTACCACTGAGACTCCATTTTTCGTACAAATTTGGAAGCAAGTAAATGTTATTGTATATACTGTATTTAGAAAAAAAAATCTAATAGCTCACATAACACAGTATCTGACACAAATGTTTATTTGCTGCTAGTCCCAATTTCAAAGAAAGCACTTGTTTTGAAAATTGGCTCTGGTCCTACAAAGCTTTGCAATATGCAAATGAGGAAATGCAAATTTATAGGCATTTTCTGCACATGAATACAGCTGACTACACTCATTTCACAATGCAATACTGAATCACGAGATAGTCAGGGATATCAATCCCAAATTGAGGCCAGTCAATCATTTCAAATTTTTCATGCATCGTGCTAGTGTTATTTGATTCTGAAGAGTAAAAACAATAAATATTTTATGACAAATAAAAACACAGTTTAATTAATTTTGTACAGTTATTAAATAAAAATGCCTTTAGCTTTCTCATTAGTAGCAAATAGCACATACAGCACAAAGATATTTATTATAAAGTGTATTCGTTTTTATAGTCGCTACGTTATAGGTACCTAGAAAGAAACACTTTTGTTAAAAGATGTTGTGAAAAATAATAATCTATATATATTTAAAAAGACATTGCATTCTTAAAAAATAACACAATAAACCACCTTAATTTCACCACCCCAATTGACTTCATTATATTTAATAAAGGTCAAAACTTTAAATTACATATTGTTTTTTATTTTTTATTTTGGGGATGCCTTTTAGGACTCTTAGGCCGCGTACACACGATCAAATCTGTCTGCTGGAAACGGTCTGCTAGACCGTCCCAGCAGACAGATTCGATCGTGTGTACGGGCGCGCCGACGGATTTGGCCACCCGACAGATTTCAAAGCATGTCCGCCCGACATGTCTGCTGGTTAGTACACTTACCAGCAGACATGTCGTCTCGCACCGGCGCCGAATGGATTCGGCGCATGCGCGGAAGTGTTTTACTTCCTGGTGCGGTGACGTGGCGGCGTCAACGTCACTGACACGTCAGCGCGCCGTCTGCTGGCGGGGATTTTGGTTTGCTCGTGTGTACACGCGAGCAAACCAAAATCCAAAGAGACAGATTTGTTCAAATTTGAACAAATGAATTGCCTCGTGTGTACGAGGCCTTAAGCCCTGTACACACGATCAGATATCTGATGGAATCTAAGTGGATGGATTTTTTCATTGGATATCCGATGAAGCTGACTTTCATCAGTCCTGCCTACACACCATTGCTTAAAAATCCGATTGTGTCCAAAACACTACGACGTGCTGAGAAGAATGAAGTTCAATGCTTCTGAGCATGCGTCGACTTGATTCTGAGTATGCGTGAATTATTGACCGATGGACTTCCCCACAGACGATCGTTTTTCTCTATTGTTTTTTTAACCATAGGAAAAATTGAAAACAGGTTCTATTTTTTTTCACCGATGGAACAAAAAAAACGATGGGGCCCACACACGATCGGTTCATCCGATTAAAACGGTCCATCGGTCCGTTTTCATCAGACAAACCAATCGTGTGTACAGGGCTTTAGTGTATCCTAACTTACTTTTTACAGGAAAAATAGAGATTTAATTTGGTAGCAAATTAGGATACATATATTTTTATTTTCTTGGTTTTTATTGAATTAAAAAAAAAAAAAAAAAGTACAACATATATGTAATTTGAGCACTCCTATATACCATATTTATCGGCGTATAACACACACACTCCCCCCCCCTCAAAATAGGGGGAAAATCACGGGTGTGTGTTATACACCGATAGTGCACCTTGGACTCAGAGGGGAAAGAGTGCCGCCAGAATTCACAGAGCCGTCATCTTTCGTTTTCTCGGCTCTGACGTCACACACACAGTCCCGCCTTCACCACAGTCATTGGACCAGTGTTCTGTCAATCACAGGAGCTGGTCCAATGCTGATAGCGGAGGCGGGACAGTGTATGTGACTGCCGACTCAGAGTGAACAGGAGATGACGGCTGTACGAGATGACGGCTGTATGAGGAGATGGTGAGTCTGCAAATGGGCATCAGGCTGCAGATGGACACACAGACTGCAGAGGGACACACAGGCTGCAGATGGACACAAGGGCTGCAGAGGGACACACAGGCTGCAGAGGGACACACAGGCTGGAGAGGGACACACAGGCTGCAGAGGAACACACAGGCTGCAGAGGAACACACAGGCTGCAGAGGCACACACAGGCTGCAGAAGGACACATAGGCTGCAGAGGGACACACAGGCTGCAGAGAGACACACAGGCTGCAGAGGAACACACAGGCTGCAGAGGAACACACAGGCTGCAGAGGGACACACAGGCTGCAGAGGGACACACAGGCTGCAGAGGGACACACAGGCTGCAGATCGACACACAGGCTGCAGAGGGACACACAGGCTGCAGATGGACACACAGGCTGCAGAGGAACACACAGGCTGCAGATGGACACACAGGCTGCAGAGGGACACACAGGCTGCAGATGGACACACAGGCTGCAGAGGGACACACAGGCTGCAGAGGGACACACAGTGGTTTATTAATTTATTTTTACGTTTTTTTTTTCCTGAAACATCGTTCTTAAATTGGGGTGTGTGTTATATGCCTGTGCGTGTTATACACCTATAAATATGGTAGTTACTGCAAAATACAATCAACAAAGTCTGGTGAATTAACATATATCACATTAATGTAACTTACCAGTGTAGCCTATTTCAAAGTGAACATATGCATTTTGGTTTAGAAAAGCTTTACCCCCACTGTATATGCTACATTGCAATTTGGAACAGACAGGGGAGGGAAACCAGTTTATGTAAAGTGTTAGGCCGTGTACACACGGCAGAGAACCTCGACGGGCAGAACACATCGTTCCGCCCGTCGAGGTTCTCTGCCGGCCGTCGAAATCGGCGACCCGCCCGTCGGGAATGGCAACCAGCCATTCATCCAGGCGGGCCGTCGAGCAAAAAGAGAGCGTGCTCTCTTTTCGCTCGACGGGATTCCCGACGGGCGGGGGCGAGCGCTCTGTGTACACACGGCCGAGGTCCTCGCTGGAATGCAGCTTCCAGCGAGGTTCTCATTGGTTTCCAGCGAGAACCTCGGTCGTGTGTACGCCGCCTTAGGGTAACATTGGGATGAGATTAAGTCAACAAGGGCACAAATTAGCATTATTGACTTTCTCACATGTTTGAAATTGCTAAAAATTTCAATAACATTGCGTTCACTTTTGTATGCAAATGTCATTCAGATTATCCAACATTAGTGTTGCAACCTGGGGGTTCATTTTGGGAAGGAATATATTCCCCTGAAAAACCCTGTTATTTCACAGGTGTGGTGAAATGAGGGACACAGGAATGGTAAGTATCTACAACAGAGACTACATTTTTTGCTAAATGCTGGCTTTACCTTATAGCAGTCCTGCTTTCATGTCCTCCATGTCCGTGTTTGCTTAGAAGTTGCTGTAATCCCTTGCTGAACTCCACACTTCCTGCTTGTCTGGCTCCTTATGAAAAAACTCATGGGGCCAGATTCTCAGCGGCGCTACGCCTGCGTAAATGTATATGCGCGGCGTAATAGTAAATGTGCGCCTGCGTATCGATGCGCGGTAAACACAGAACCACATACGCGCGAAAATTTTTTCCGTCTGGGCGGCGAAAATGCATTAAGCTAGTGCGGCGTAGGCGCATAGTTACGCATCAAAAATATTCAGTTCCCATTGAATTAGCATGCAAATATGCAAATGAGAGAGATGCGCGTATTCCCGAAACTACGCGCGTCCGGCGTTGGCTACTCGTGGTGCGCGTAACTCGAAAGCCTTGAGTAAACATACCCCTCATAAAAGCACGGGTAACTTTGCTCAAGGCCGTGTGCAAGTCAGCTGGAGAGCAACTACAGCAGCACCGTAACGGACGAGCTGAGCAATCACACTTACTGGACAACACATTCGTATGCCAAGATGCCAGGGCCAGCCATGGTCTTATCACTACTAAGGTATGCAGAGGAAGAGGAGCATAGAAGGAGGAGGAGGAGGAGGGGGGCACGTGAGAGGATCTACCGAGGGCGCATGAGCCTCTTTGGCATGGGTGATGAGGAGGTGTATCGCATCTTCAGATTCACCCCTGCTGCCATCCTGGAAATAACCACAGCCCTGCAGGATGACATCACCAGCCAGACATACCGCTCACATGCACTGCAGCCACTGGTGAAGGTCCTGGCAACACTCCATTTCCTGGCCAGTGGATCATTCCAGCGTACAAGTGGAGTGGTGGCTGGGATGTCACAAACCAGCATAAGCAGATGTCTGCACCAGGTTGTCCCCGCAATCCTCAGACGCATGTCCAACCAGTTCATCAGACCCACCACTGTGCACCTGCGGCAGAAGGCAATGACAGATTTCTACAGAATTGACGGATTCCCACGCACCATCGGGGCCATTGATTGCACACATGTGGCACTACAGCCCCCCAGTGTCACAGAGCACATATACCGCAATCGGAAGCATTGGCATTCCATCAACGTACAGGTGATAGCCGATGCCAAATACCTCATATGGCACTTCCGTGCCAAAGACCCCGGGTCCAGCCATGACAGCTACATCTACCGTCAAAGCAACATCCCCGAAGATTTTGAGCAGGACATGTATGGGGACAGCTGGCTGGTTGGTGAGTGACATGGGTGGCAGCCATGACTATCCCCTCCCATGATGCACAACAGAAGTGGCACATGCATGACTACCATCCTCCTGTCTTTTCCCTTACAGGTGACTCTGCATATACACTGGGACCCCATCTCATGACTCCTTTCCGGAACCCCCAAACCAGAGGAGAGAGAAGATACAATGAAGCACACATCAAAACCCGTGCAGTGGTGGAGCGCACATTTGGCCTCCTGAAGTCCCGTTTCCGATGCCTGGATAAGTCTGGGGGGGCCCTATTGTATTCCCCCAACTTTGTGGGTCAGATCATTGGTGCATGTTGTATTCTGCACAACTTTGCCATGCGAAAGGGCCTGCACATTGCCCTACGTGATGACCTGACCCCCCAACCACACAGCCCCCCCCCCGCCAGAGGAAACCCCATCATCTGATGGAAGAGCAGTCAGGAGGGTCCTCGTGTTACGAATCTTTGACCGTTAAACACACACATACAGCATGGCACACAGACAATGCATGCGTGTACACCACTGATGTCCCTAGATCACACACACCACATGCACATCACATTGGATTAGCCCAAGTCCAGCATGTAGGACTTGGGAGCAGCAACGCCACGTCAAGGCCCCAATGATGTTGCTGTCCATTCATACACCTTTCACACATCATTCATACAGCCGTGGGGTTAACTTCACCACCACGGCCGAGGGTGACACCCCTTACTGGCAGGAGTGCCACCCCCTTACATTCACACACCATTCACACTGCACCGTGTGCAGTATCCAAAAAGAAACAAAAATAGCTCTTAACCAGAGCATAATATTAACCAAAAAGAAAATTAATGGGCCTGGCGGGGGCTCCGCCTGGTGCCACGGGTCCTGCCCCTCACTTGCCTGGGGGCAGCCACAGATGGGGGGGGGGAGCAGGTTGAGGAGGAGCATCCCCACGTCCCTCCCTGGCTGCCTGCATGCCCTCCAGGGCAACCGCTATGCGGGTCTGCACAGCAGTCTGCGCCTCAACAGCAAGGCGCAGGGCATGAACCTCCCCCACAAGTTCGGAGGTGTTTTCCTGCAGCTCCCCCAGGCTGGTCAGCGTTGCTGCGCTGTTGACAGCAAGATCCTGGATGGCATCTGTAATATGTCCCGAGGATGCCAGGCTGTCGGCCAGGCGCTTCATCTCCTCCACAACCTCGGCCAGGTGCTGATTTTGCTGGTCCTGCTGTCTGACCAGCTGTTTCGGCAGGACCTTGGATACACCCCTGGTCTTGCACGTTGCCTTACGTGGAGTGGCAGGGGACCGGGCATAAGGGGAGGATGTTGAGGGGCCGGAGATGAGGGGGGGGGGAAGAGAGGGACTGGAGAGGTTGGAGGGGGACACTGAGGGGTTTGCTAAAGGTAGAGGGATAGCCTGGGCTGGTCCGGCCAACCCACCATCCTCCTCCACAACAACATACAGGTCCTGGTACTGGACTATGACACCCTCCTCAACCACCTCCTCCGTTGAGGTGTGCCCACTTCCCTCCAAGTCCTGTTCCAGGGGGGCAGCCAGAGGGACTGTATCTTCAGGGGATGGATCCTGATGGGCCCTGGCATCAACAGATGGCCCCGCTCCCTCCTGCACATCTGTGGATGACACAAAAGATGCCCATGTTGGTGGACCCACACACTTGGCACATGTTCCCTTCCACCCCCATACATGTACACAACAGATAGAATATAAAACACACTTACCTGTCCTCACGGCTGGCTTCTGGGACTCATAGCCCCCAACTCCCTCTACCTGCTCCGTCTGCAGGCAGCGGGCAACCACCTTCTCCTCCTCAGTCAGGCGGACAGGGCAGGGTGGGCCCCCTCCAGTGCCCCTGGCATGCCGAGCTATGGCAGCCAGCTTGCCCTTCACATGACGCCGCAGGTCATTCATTTTCTTCTGAATGTCCTGCGGTGTCCGTACCTCATGAGAGAGGGCATTGACCTGGCACGCGACCCTCATAAGTATTTGGTCCCTCCGGGACTTGCTGGTCCGGGCACTGTCAGCACCATGGAGCCGCGAGTCATACTTCCCCATGGCCCTCACGACAATGGCCCTCTCCTCTGGGGAGAAATTCTTCTTCCTCCTCTCCTTAACAGCAGTTGTCATCTTGTCCAGCACAAACTTTGGCCGTCACTATCAAAAAAATGGGAGACGTTTGCGCTGCACGGGCGCATGTGTGGGCGCATTATATACCCTGCGCCAGCGCATCGTAGGGAGGCTTTGCGCATGCGCAGAAGGCATCCACGTCACGGCGCGGGTCAACCACGTCATGGCGCGGGTCATCCATGTCACGGCGCATGCTCCGTTCGTCCCGGCCTGCATTTGCATGGGGTCACGCTTCATTACAATGCAACACGCCCACTTCCCTCCTACTTTGGAGTTGCGCCGGATTACGCCGATGGTTTTACGCGACGCAGGCGCATCTTGGAGCGCATTTACTTAGGGAATACGGTACTTGCCACTCCGTGTTACGTCGGCGTAGTGCATCTGAGATGCGCAACGCCTGCATAATTAGGTGCGCATCTACGAGAATCTGGCCCATGGTAGCTTTTCATTGTGGTCCATGATCAAGAAGATGTGATTACTATGTGTCCAAAACTCCTCAGAACCAATCAGATTAATTTTAAAAACAAACACTGCCCTGTGTTTGTTTGTTTTTGTTCTGTGTGTCTCTGTACACACAGAACAAACTGAAACTAGTCTAAAAACGAAACAAACCTGCAGCACATTATATGATTGATTTTTATCTATTTTTAATCATTTTTAAAAGGAATCAGTTAACTATTATGTCTCTATACCCTGTAAACAGTCATTTCAGCAAAAAAAAATTTAATATATTCCTTTACAACTCCTTTAATTTTTAAGACCCAGACATATCATTTTTGTCAGAGAAATAACAAAATTATGTATAGTGTAACATTGTCTCATATTCATTTAACATTCAGATAGATAGAGAATTAATTATTTATTGTCACACTCACAAAGCATACAGTTGTTGCATAATTTATCATTAGATAAGGCAGAACAGCTGTACAATAAGAACATGTATACAATCATATACTGTATATACATTTTGAAAAGCTCTTTGCATTAAGGAAAAATAAATAACTAAATTTACATAAAAATGGTTAGGCAATTGGGGGATACCACCACATACCAGGGTTGTTTCCTGCAACCCCACTACTAATTTAAAAAAAAAATGGTTTATGGATCCTTTGCAGTGTGGTAAAAGAATGGAAGTGATTGGCAATAAGACTGGTGAATGTCTGTTTGGCAAGAAGCCAATCACTCCTGTGTTCCATCATCTGCCTAAGATTTATAAGGTCTCAAATACCATCCAGGGGGCAGACCTATCAAGGATGGCATAGGTGCACTCCTTGATACTTTGAGGAAATAGACACATGTCCATCTTCAATCTTTTATCCCTAGGCTCCCAGGATATATCAGGAACAGCAAAATTCTGCATACACATTTTAAGGAGTTGAAATGGCTTAATGATTTTATGTGGATTACATTGGACCAGGCATGTCCAAAGTCCGGCCTGTGGGCTGATTGCGGCCCTTGTTCTGGTTTAATGTGGCCCCCCTGGTAATTTGGATATATATATCTGTGCGGCCCCCCAGGCCACTAAAGATGTATACTGTATTCATCGGCACTAGCTCAGAGGGGACAGGGAGGGGGCAGAACGAGCGCCGTCAGATTACATACAGGAGAATCTCCCGTTTACTCAGTGGCATCTGTGCTAGAAAGTCCCATCTCCTGGGCTGCCATTGGACGACGTTCTATCTATCATAGGACTCTGTTTTAAAGAGGTCGCCGAGTAAACGGGAGATTCTCCTGTATGTAATCTGTTGGCGCTCGTCGCACCCCCCCGTGTCCCCTCCGAGGCTGCAGATGGGAATAGATGAGGCTGCACTGATGGCAATTTGGAGGCTGCACTGACGGGAAGCGAGAGAATTCTTGTTGAGCAGTGCTCTGACAAACACACTCGGACCGAATTTTTAATGATTCAAAGAATGTCAGGCAAAATGGTCAGCCCTCATGCATGTTCACTTCATCAAATCTGGCCCTCATTGAAAAAAGTTTGGACACCCCTGCATTAGACCTTCAGGCTTTTCATTCCTTTATTCCCCTTCATCTAGCATCAAGGTCATTATAGGAGCATCTGGATAAATATTGTGCCTATACCAGTGCAATAAAAGAGATTTTGTTATTTTCTGTTGATTTTCTCCTCAAACATAATTACTTTTTTTTGACGGTACCTAATATTTCCAACTTTTTGGAGCATCCTTTGGTGGATAAAAATGTTCACCCTCTCCATTTTTCTTAAGATTGCAATCCTTACCATCCTTCAATGGTATTGTCTCTATATTGATGATCTTTAGTAATATGGAAAGCCAATATACAAGATCGTATTTGCTTTGTGGGCTATGATTTTGATTTAGGTTTCACATATGAATGCCATATAACAACTATTCATTATCTTGATGTTACACTTAAGCATGATCTTGACTAGAGATGAGTTTTATGTTTCGGGTCGACCATGAGTTTGACTCGAACATTGGCTGTTCGCTGAATAGTGAACAATTTGGGGTGTTTGCGGCAAATTCGAAAGCCTTGGAAAACCCTTTAAAAGTCTAAAAGTCTATGGGAGAAATCAAAAGTGCTTATTTTAAAGGGAAATGTATCAATGCAAAAAAAAGTTTTAATAACAGACGTTTCTTTGGGAGCAGTGATTTTATAAATGCCTAAAGTGAAGCAATAAAAGTAAAATATTGCTTTACGTTTCGTACCTGGAGGGTGTCTATAGTATGCGTGTAAAGGAGCGCATGTTTCCCGTGTTTATAACCTGCACAAAATGACATTTCTTTAGGAAAAAAAGTAATTTAAAACTTGCGGCTCTAATGAATTATTGGGTCCCGGCAATACAGATAAATGTCATTGAAAAAAACGACATGAGTTCCCCCTCCCCGAGTCCATTACCAGACCCTTTGGGTCTGGTAGGAATACTAAGGGGAGCCCTGAACCAAAAAAAAAATGTGTGGAGGTCCCCCCAAATTCCATTACCAGACCCTACACAGAGGCCAAAATTGAGGGGATACTCCAAAGCCCTGATTTCTCAGAGATTCATGATAGCTAATGAATGTTCATGTGACACTCACTTTGATACTTGCACTGTCAGGATCAATAGCAAATCTTAAAAAAGTATAGGTCATTGTTCTCATGACAATCGGGTGACTTTTGTCACAGCATACAGTACCTGTCACCTAGAATGTGTTTCCAGCACGACAGCATTACACTGATTCTCGGCGACAGGGTGCCGACATCTCACACTCGCTGGAATAGAAAAAGCACATTCCAGCGAGCGCGTCATAGAAGCGACAGGGATCTGACTTGGATTCCCGCCAAATCTACACGCGGAGCTTGGTATGAATCATGAGGGGGAACTCCACGCCAAAATTTTAAATAAAAATCCAGCATGGGTTCCCCCCCAGGAGGCATACCAGGCCCTAAGGTCTGCTATGGATTGTAAGGAGAACCCCCCTACCCCGAAAAAAACGGCGTGGGGGGTTCCCCCACAAGCTATACCAGACCCGTATCCAAAGCACGCCGCCTGGCCAGTCAGGAAAGGAGTCGAACGAGCGCCCCCCCCTCCTGAGCCGTACCAGGCCGCATGCCCTCAACATGGGGGAGTCAGGTGCTCGTGGGCAGGGGGGCGCACTGTGGCCCCCCCACCCCAGAGCACGTGGGTAGGTACCGGAGCATGATGGGACTGTGGTGTTGAAATGGAACTATTAGAGACTCTGATTAATTATTAGTCTCCTCTCAATCTCAGGGAGGCTGGCATTATCTTACTGCAATCAAGAAAAAGGCAGGAGATGTCTTCAGTAGAGAGAAAGGAAATGGAATGAATGGAGACATGGTTGCCAGCAGAGAAGAAGAAGAAGGGGCTGAGTTTAGGCAGCCCCAGCCAATTTATTTGCTAGGGGCCGTCTCATAACACAGGCACGTAATTGGTTCACATAAAAAAGTACACACCCTCACATGATAAAAACACACCCAGTTCCCTCCCATCCAACCATTGGCACACCCCACATACGCCCTCATCCACGCCCATCCAGCAACATGTGCTTTTCTCCCTTTGTTTAAAACTCCTTCCAATGTTGAACAGTCCAGTATAACTTCTATGGGGTTTCCCATGCAAAACCTTATTCAGTTTCCAGGGGTTCTGACGTATAACATGGGACAGTCCAGAAGAAATGTCTGTGCTTTAAAACAGTTTGGTGAATTGTTGAGCAGTCCATTTAACACAGGATGTGAGGGGGATGGTAGAAGCAGAGCACACATTCCTTCTCAAAGTCCTTCTCATGTGCAAACAGAAACATCAGGGTGAAGAGGGGGAGGAGGTTTGAACCCATTTCAAACATAATGGAGCTTGAACATAACATCTTCAGTCTTTTGCCCTATATTGATGAGTTATAACTTCTTTGCCCTCATTTCAAACAGAAAGCATTATCTATGTCTCCATGTAAGGATAATAACAGTATTGACCATTCCCATACATACATAATAACTCAAGCAATAAAAAGGAAACAAAACAAATATAATGGAGGAAAGGCAACATCTGAGTCGCTCTATTCATAACACAAAAATATTAATTTCTTTACATATTTTTTCCATCCAGGACAGGCCCCCCTAAATTAATATTTTTAATCAGTACTGTTCCCTATACTCTCTTTGTTCCTGTGTTTTCTTAACAGGCAAGGACTAGAGCAGAGGACATGGTCAATACAACAAAACATTATCCTCATATAAGCAGAAACAAAAATTGCTATACCTAAGTACAAATGTATTATCACCCAAAAGTACTGTCCTCAGGTGACATTCTAAAAGGCACCCCCCTAGTTCATTAGGGCCATCTGCTTCATTTCCATTACTAACTTAAATTTCATAAAAGCATCCGTTTCACCAAATTCCTGTATTTGTCTTCTTACTATATTTCCAATCATAAACATTTTAATTTTCCAGAAGAACATTAATTTTATATTGGGCTCTTTCCTAAATATTTTACTCCCTAAAGGAACTTATTCATTACATTACACTAGTTTTCAGAACTGATCATACAGCATGAATGGTCTTGTCACATGACTGTTTAAACAAACATAGCAGCCTTCAGCATAAACGACCATTCAGAAGTTTCATTGTTCCCCTACACGGATCCAAATATAAGGGCCAATATTCCCTCCATTAATACATTAGTCAATCTGAAGCTTGGAAAGTGACATTTTAATCCATAAATATGGCTGTATCATCTGTTCATATCATATCTTTAGTTTTCACTATTTTATCTGACCTTTCTTAACCTATGCAGATTAACTCCATGTTTTATTCTCTTTGAAATGACATCCTTAAAGTAAAATAGTCTTCAAAACAAATGGTGCAAAAACCCCATAGTTTAGTGAAATATAAGAGAAAGAGAGAGAGAGTGTGTGTGTGTGAGAGAGAGAGTATGAGTATGAGAGAAAGAGAGAGAGAAAAAAGACAGAGAGAAAGTGTGAGTGTGAGAGAAAGAGAGAGAGAGAGTGTGAGTTTGAGAGAAAGAGAGAGGGAGAGAAAGAGAGAGAGAGAGAGAAAGAAAGAGAAAGAAAAGAAAGAGAGGAAGAGAGAGAGAAAGAAAGAGAAATGGAAAGAGAGAGAGAGAAAAAAAAAAAAAAAACATTTCTATCTCTGGCAAAAACTAGTTTTAAAAATAAGGGTTTTCTTTCAGATCTCCAAGCGATTATGTTATTAAAAGAAAGATGTGCCATATATTTATAAAAACTTTAAAAGTCTACTTAACATAAACTCAGATATCTTTGCCTTCAAAACCTCTCAATAAACTCTCAGAGTCATTTACAACCCATTCCTGGAAAGTCACATAGGCCCAGATTCACAGAGCGATTACGCCTGCGCAACTGCTGTTGCGCGTGCGTAAGTCTAAATGTGCGCGTGCGTATAGTTGGACGCGATTCACAAAACAATATACGCCAGAAATCTACGTTTTTTGGTCCGGCGTAATAGAATTAGACATTCGCTTCCCTTCGCGCAAAACTGCGCTAGACACACCATTGATTTGCTATTCAAATATGCTAATGAGGGAGTTACGGGGATTCACAAAAAAACGCAGTTGCTGCGCAGGCTACGCGATGTGCGCAACTGCAAAATGTTCTGTTTAAAGTTAGAGGACCTAAAAGCTGGTCTAAATTTTGAAAAAAAGTCTAATTGTCAGATAAAGCAACACTGTTAGTGAGGAGTTCAGCAGTCACAACGTGTTGCCCAACAATCTGTATGCCAACATGCCAGGGGCATCGTCGCGCATAAGCTATACTACTGACTTTAGATGAACAAAGAAGGATGAGGGCACGGAGGATGGCACTAAGGAGGGCACGGGAGATGTTTTTTTTTTTTTTTGCTTATATAAAATTTACAATTTACAATTTAATCTAATCTAATACAAATATTCTTATCTGATACAAGCCCCTCACTCTTCACTTGATATATCACACACGCATAGACATCTTTGGCATGAGAGATTCTGAGGTGTCTCGCATCTTCAGATTCACCCCTCATGCCATCATGGAATTACCACAACCTTGCAGGAGGACATCAGCAGCCCAACACATGGCACCACCCATGACAGCTACATATACAATCAGAGCCCCATCCCCACAGATTTCCAACAGAACATGTATGGGGACAGCTGGCTGGTTGTTGAGTGACATGGGAGTCAGGCATGACTATCCCCTCCCGTGATGCACACCTCACAAGTGGCACATGCATGACTAACATCCTCCTGTCTTTTCCCTTCAAGGTGATTCTGCATATGCACTGGTACCCCATCTCATGACCCCATCTCATGCCAGCTCACATTATGCATCTTTGCACGTTAAACACACACATTAATCATGGCACAATGAGAAGGCATGCATGCACACCACTGTGGTCCCTAGCACAGACACCCCACATCCTCATCAAATTGGATTGGCACCAGTCCGCCATGCAAGACTGGTGAGCAGTAACGCCACGTCAAGGCTCCAATTATGTCACTGTACATTCATACACCATTCACACGGACCTGGGAATCACTTCTCCCTGGTCCTGGGGAACCCTTCTCCACCAAAATTGAGGATGACACCCTTTTTCCAGCAGGAATGTCACCCCCCACATTCAAACATCATTCACAACCCAAAATATGCCAAAAATGACATCAAAACCAAAAAAAAAATGCATAGAAAAAAAACAATGCATAGAAAAAAAAAAAACAGAACAAAAAAAAAAAATGCAGAGGACCAAAAAAAAATAAGCATTCAAACCAAAAAAAGGGGGGAAAAAAAAATTAATGCCCTCTGCGTGAGCCACGCCTGGGGCGCCCCCGGCCACGGCCCCGGCCCCTCAGGGGAGATGCATGGGGGAGGGGAAAAGCCGGGGAAGGAGGAGCAGCCCCTGAGATCTGCCCACCTGGCGGCCTGCCCTCCAAGGCCACGGCTATTCTGTCCAGGGCAGCACCAAGTGTTGCCGTGTTGCCCTGGATAGCCTGGGTAAGGGCCCTCACATCCTGCCCAACGCCTGCTGCTGTAGTTTGCAGGACATTTAGGCAGGTTGTGGAGGCCCGGGAATGGGAGTCCAGGTTACCCAGGCTCTCGTTCATGGAGGACAGGCTCTGATCCACCCGCCCCATAGTCTGGCAGAGCTGTCTCAGAAGGCGGGTCTGGGTGGCCAGGTTCCTTCTCAGACAGGCGGGCAGGAGATTGGGCGCCCCCCTGGTGCTCTGGGCTGACCTCCTGGCTCCAGCTGATGGTTGTGGCCGGGGAGAAGGGGAGGCCCTTGTGAGGGGAGCCATGTTGGGGGAGGAGGGGGGGGGGCTCACCCTTAGGGAGGGCAGGCTTCTTGCAGCCAGAGGGGAAGAGTCCGCAGCAACCAAACGGCCAGTGCCTTCCATGGACTCCTCCTCCTCATGATTCTCCTCCTCCTCATTATCGTCCTCCTCATGATCATCCCCCTCCTCTTGTTCCTCCTCTGCGGACTCTGGCCATGTTGGGGGGGCCTCATTAGGCTGCTGTCCTGGGGTTGGAGCGGTAAGTCCAGATGGCCCTGCACCCTCCTGCACATCTGTGGATGACACAAAGCATTCACAGGTTGGAGGATCCACACACTTGCCACATATTCCCTTTCACCCCCTCCCCCACACATGCTACACACCTGAGAGAACTAAAAACCTTACCTGGCACCGCGGGGACCGGACTTGTGTCAAAGCCTGGCAGGCCCTCCACTTCATGCCGGTGAAAGGTCAGGGCCACCACACGCTCCGTCGCTGTAAATCTAACCCGGCATGGTGGGCCCCCTCCTGTGCCCCTGGCATGGGCATTTATTGCGGCCAGTTTTTTTTTCACACCTCACGCCGGAGGTCATTTATTTTCTTTTCTATCCCAGAGCGGGTCCGTGTCTCCCCCTCCCCCGATGAATTGACCTGCTCCGTGATCCTATCCAAGATCTCCCTCCTCCTGGCCGGGTGGTGGTGGCACTCTGCGGGCCGTGGAGAAAACGCCCATAGTCGGTAATGGCCCGGGCAAGAATTCTTTTTTCCCCCACTGTAAAATTCAGCTTTCTTTTTCTCTCAGTCATACTTCCAAACAAACTCACTAGCAGTCACCAAAAATCTGTCAAAAATACAAGCACAACCAATCAGACAAGAACACACACAAAGAGAAAAAGAACAGCCAAAAATCACACTAGCACTCAGCAAGAAACAGACACAAAAAAATAAGATGAAAAAATAAAGCAAGAAAACAAACGCTCAGAAATATATCAATCAAACAAACAGTCTCAAACACTTATCAAAATACACTTTCACAAAACTACCAACAAGCACTAGATCACACAGAACACTAATCTCACAACTACTGTACAAAACACACTCTAACGAACAACAGAGCAAAAGCACTTGGTTCAATGGGAAGGGACACAAAGGGATGTACTTTTGCAATGGAAGGGCGTTTGTGTGTGTCTATTTATGCTGTCTGCGTAGTTCACAACATTGCCCTAGTCCACTTCCAATTTCACTGATTGCGCCGCTCCCGAGTTGTGAGCATGCGCACAACGGAGCTGACATGGTTTCCTTCACGCGCGCATGCGCGAGTCGGCCGGCCCTTCATTTGCATGGGGTCACGGCTCATTTCAATGTAACACGCCCACGTCCCACCCAATTTGTATTACTCCTCCTTACGCCTCCGGAAAAAACATTACGCTTGCGCAATTTCTTGCGCAAAAGCTACGTGAATCGCGGGATTACGCGGCTTGATTGCGCACGTCTAACGTAATCGCGGTGCGCTACGCCGGATCGATATTGCGCCGATGTACGTGAATCTGGGCCATAGTTTCTGCCATCTGAAAACACACAGCATGTGGGACTGTGTAACCTGATCTGATCTCCAACAGCTAGGATCACATATCCTTAATTCTCTTCTCAAAGGAAACATCTGTTTCCCATCCATTTACTTGGAGAAGATTGTATAGGAGTTATAGATGCACCATATACCTTACAATCGAATTGTGCCGTTTTTCTAATTTTTTACGCTTTTTCAAAAATTTTAAACATATTTTGTTTGTATATATGGCAAAAATTATGTCTATTATATTACAATTTGACATTTCTTACTAAAACAGTGACAACAGATTGTTTAAAAGAGAAATCTTACGAAACCCACAGATCAGTCCCTGCGCATGAACCGACCAGCGTTTTCCTCCAAGAAAATTTCTCCAATTACTTCAACCAACCGCTCTGTCGGAAACGTCATATTATAAAACTTTTTACCACTTGTTTATTTTTATTCTATTTTTTATCAAAATTTTTTAATTTTTCCTATTTTTATCTAATTTTTTATGTTTACTATTTTTATTATTATTTTTTGATTGAACATAGCTTTCATATTTTACTATTTTTATTTAGAATCTGTTGTAAACATTGCTTGCAACCAGATCTGTAGGATTTTCTGTTTAAATACCAAATACCATGCTGTTTACCATCATTTGAGTTTTTATACAATTCTTTACACAACCTTAATCAATAATTCTCTCTTAAACCTTTGTTCTGATCCCATGTTTGTGCTTTTACATATCATAAACATCTACAGACCATATTAAACTCAATTATCTCATTATAGAACCTCTTTGCACTCTAACATTAATTAACTAATTATCCTATGAGATATATCACAGTGATTATGGGACTCAAAACCTGTAGTTACTTCATCTCTTGATTTAAACTTGTCTGGGGCCCCTCTATACATCAGGGCATATATCACACATATATCAGCTATATTCCAACCCACAAATTCCCAAATGGTCACAATGACATGTATTTGAAAAAAAGATATATAGTTTCATTCAGACGTGGGTGGTACAGTCCATCATATCTCCAGAGAATGTTTTTGTGAAGGAACCTTTTAATCGTCACCCAGGGGATATCGATAATTATCGGTACCTACATAAATGCAAAAACTCATACACAGATATTAGTTAATTACTTTTCAAAAGCGGTCACATAATTTTCAAAGTACTAGACTGTAATTGCAACTGTCATCGCCCATAGCAACCTATTTTAGAGACTGTCTTCAAACAAGACTTCAAAAGGGGATAATAAATACTCCCCCCTTGGGGCCACTTACCCACTAACCCTGAAGGTGGCATGTCATGGCATGTGGAATAAAACCGTTTAAACGTTATATGTAAAACCTGTTCTGATGTGATACCCAGAGGCCTTCATCCTTCATTTGTGACTGTGAGCACCAGGACAGTAGCAATGAACGCAAGGATTTATTCACCCTTATTCTACCATCTCGGCCATCCACCAGGCGAGGCCTACGGCCCTGTCAATTCTCTTTTTTCCGTGTTTGTACAATAGAATTGTAGTATCCTACTCCCCCCTTGTACAAACTCAAGGAGAGAAAAAGGCCGGTAGGAGCATCCGGGACGGAGGGCACCCGGGACAGGCCCATGCACCTCCAGGCACGTAGCGGGTGACACCAACTGCGTTCAGGGATGGGGCAGGACAGGGCAAGATGGGGCAAGGCCTCGAGCATTCGGAGCCGGGCATCGTACAAACATTTGGACAGAACATGAGGGGAAGGAATGGACAAGAGCAACAGGCTTGGGCATCACATGACAACAGCTAAACTGGCAAAAAGCCCTTTATATATCAGGTCATGCAATGCATACCATCGTCAGGGTGTGTATAGAGGCAACCCAGAGAGATGGGTCCCCACAGATCACACAATGTATGTGATAATATCTAAATCAGTGTGATCCACCAAAACTCCTTCTTATATAACATCGATAGTTGCCATAAACGTGTAACAAGTCGCAAAACAGCAGCCTGTCTTTTAAATGAAAAACAAAATGGAGTATGGAGAGGAAGGGCGGGGCAGTCAGAGAGGAGGGGGGAAGGACAAGATGGAGTATGAAGAAGAAAGGGAGGGGCAAACAAAAAGAGCGGGAAAACAGAGAAGGGAGGGGCGATCAGGGAGGAGGCGTGGCAGTCAGAGAGGAGGGGGGGCAAGATGGAGTACGAAGAAGAAAGGGTATGATAGGTGAGGACAAGAGAGAGAGAGAGAGAGGGAAATAAAGAGTTTTATTTCCAGTAATAGAAAAGCAGAGCTCAAGAAAAGAAAATACAAGATGTAAGAACATATAACGTTTTGCACTGTCTAACAATTAGAGCAGAAAGTTCACAATATGCAACACAATGGACCTTAAACACAAGACAAACAACTTACTTTCTACACAGAAAACAGAACATCATGTACACAGGGGGGGGGGAATATGAAGCAAAGGAGTGAGGTGGTTACTTGTGTTTCAGCAGGAGTAGTGCCCACCAGCAGTAAAAAAAAGGAAAATGGTTACAGGCGAAAAGGTAGTAGTTAAAATTGAGTGAAAGCTGAGGAAAGGGTAATTTTGTGTAATGGTGGGTGAAGGAGAAAGGGGAGGAGCCAAGAAGAGGCATGTATGGACGATGAAGAAGGAGAAGAAAAAGAAGGGATGGGCCAAGAAGAGGCGGGAATAATTTAAAATGGAGGGAGATTCAGGCAACCATTTTTAGTTTTATGTTATTTGTTCAAGCAAGGATTTTGGAAAAAGAATCAGTGACGTTTTAAAAGGGAGGAGAGGGTGGGAAGAAAAGTTTATCAGGCACAGATGGCATATACTGGAGCAAAGATAGCGATTAAACTTGAGTGTATCAAGAGAAAAGTGTGCAGCTACTGACACAATAGGTTATTTAGGCCTAGTCTAATTACTTAAAGCACAGCAGGACGTATTGTGGGCAGCAGGGAAAATCAGGAAAAGGCAAGCTAATCTGTTAGCAAGCAAAGGGTTAAACGTGCAGAAAGGAGGGAGGAGGTGAGCTGCAGGCAAAAAGAAAAACTTTTGAAAGCATGTTACTTTAAACACAGCAGCTAAGGGAAGGGGGGGGGGTGGGGTGGTTGCTGCAGGCAAGGACAAAAGTGTAAGAAAAAAAAGTTCAAGCACAGAAGGAACACACAGTTGATACAAGATTACAAACAGAACATGGCCATTCTCAGCAACCCCGTCTGCAGGGCGGTAATATCAAAAACCCTAACCCCCGAGAAAAACCTAACCCCCGCCTTGTACTTCAAACAAGGAAACACCTCAAAAACCCCACAACTAATTATAAAAACAAAAAACGAAAAAAAATCTGTTATGTATACCACACGCATACACACAACAGATCCGATAAACTGACCAAGATATACTACTGCGTTCACTGGACTTTTCGCCACAACGCCCCGTCTTAACAATCAGCTTATTTGCCTCTCAAAAAGAGACCCTCAGCTTCAGCTGAACCCCACAACGAATTATAAAAACAAAAAACGAAAAAAAAATCTGTTATGTATACCACACGCATACACACAACAGATCCGATAAACTGACCAAGATATTACTGCGTTCACTGGACTTTTCGCCACAACGCCCCGTCTTAACAATCAGCTTATTTGCCTCTCAAAAAGAGACCCTCAGCTTCAGCTGAACCCCACAACGAAAAAGGGGCCTATTACACTCTACAGACGACCACCGAGTAACATGGCCACATTCATGCAACACAGAACACGATAACACACAAGACAATAGATTGCAGCCTGATAACCCAGCCTCGATGGTTCGAAGTTTCTGAACAAGGAACCGCCTTAGCGAAGCTAGGAATGCGCATACAAACCGAGTGAGAAAAGAGGGGGCTCAGAGGCAGAAGCCGCACAGGCAAGTTAGTCAACAAAAAAACCGACTTACCTGGTGCTTAGAGTTCATGACGCTCTCCTCCGCCTCAGGCTCCCCGCAGCTCTCAAACAGTTTCGTGTGGGCAGCGCTGATGTCCTGCTTCGAATTAAAAAAATCTACGTTGCGCGCCAATTGAAATGGAACTATTAGAGACTCTGATTAATTATTAGTCTCCTCTCAATCTCAGGGAGGCTGGCATTATCTTACTGCAATCAAGAAAAAGGCAGGAGATGTCTTCAGTAGAGAGAAAGGAAATGGAATGAATGGAGACATGGTTGCCAGCAGAGAAGAAGAAGAAGGGGCTGAGTTTAGGCAGCCCCAGCCAATTTATTTGCTAGGGGCCGTCTCATAACACAGGCACGTAATTGGTTCACATAAAAAAGTACACACCCTCACATGATAAAAACACACCCAGTTCCCTCCCATCCAACCATTGGCACACACCCCACATACGCCCTCATCCACGCCCATCCCAGCAACATGTGCTTTTCTCCCTTTGTTTAAAACTCCTTCCAATGTTGAACAGTCCAGTATAACTTCTATGGGGTTTCCCATGCAAAACCTTATTCAGTTTCCAGGGGTTCTGACGTATAACATGGGACAGTCCAGAAGAAATGTCTGTGCTTTAAAACAGTTTGGTGAATTGTTGAGCAGTCCATTTAACACAGGATGTGAGGGGGATGGTAGAAGCAGAGCACACATTCCTTCTCAAAGTCCTTCTCATGTGCAAACAGAAACATCAGGGTGAAGAGGGGGAGGAGGTTTGAACCCATTTCAAACATAATGGAGCTTGAACATAACATCTTCAGTCTTTTGCCCTATATTGATGAGTTATAACTTCTTTGCCCTCATTTCAAACAGAAAGCATTATCTATGTCTCCATGTAAGGATAATAACAGTATTGACCATTCCCATACATACATAATAACTCAAGCAATAAAAAGGAAACAAAACAAATATAATGGAGGAAAGGCAACATCTGAGTCGCTCTATTCATAACACAAAAATATTAATTTCTTTACATATTTTTTCCATCCAGGACAGTGTCATAAGAGAGGCCTATATAAATCGTTGGGAGCCGCGCATTCGTCATAGCAGCGTGAAGAAGCGTCAAGTCAACATCTGGAGAAGAGAAGAAGACAGAAGAACGGCACAGAAGAGCGGACTGGCCGCTGCTAGTAATTGAGCTAACACGAAGATAGCAGTGGCCAGTCCTGAAGAAGAAGGAACCGGAGAGCGCCGAGTCAACAGCGGAGAGCGGAGAAGATGGAAGAAGACCCCCGGAAGCGGAAGAAGACCCCCTGAGAGTGGAGAAGACCCCCGGAGAGCGGAGAAGACCCCCGGAGATTGGAAGAAGAAGGCCCCCCTGGCAAAAGAGCTAAAGAAGAGGGGGAGCTGACTAATAAAATACTTTAAAAACCCTGTGTTGTGTTTATTTATTTTTACACTTTGCCTCCAGGTGAATGGGTAGGGGTACGATGTACCCCATATTAATTCACTTAGGGTGGGGTGCTGGTATGTGGGGGCCCCCTTATTAAAGGGGGCTCCCAGATTCTGATAAGCCCCCCGCCCGCAGACCCCGACAATCAACGGCCAGGGTTGTCGGGAAGAGGCCCTGTCCTTATCAACATGGGGACAGGGTGCTCTGGGGTGGGGGGTCGCAGTGCGCCCCCCTGCCCCAGAGCACCTGACCCCCCCCCCATGTTAAGGGTATGCGGCCTGGTACGGCTCAAGGGGGGGGGGCGCTCGTTCATTTGCACAAGATGGAATGTGCATATATGCATTCTAATGTACACATACTGGTGCCAATTGGCCTATTTAAGCTGGACTATGGCATGAACAGATTGCTTAGTGGTCTTCCGCTAGTTTTTGTTTAACCTGCAACTTGACCTGCTATCTCTGTCTATCTGTGTACCTTTTTAGCAACATTTTTCTTCGTATCTGCTGATTACTTTCAACACTTTTCTACTACTAATGCTGCACCTACCTCTCACATCTACAGTATATAAAAAGACAAAAGGTTAATGTACACACAAAAACTCCATTACTCTGTATACCGCTGCATGCACATTGTTACAATATCAAAGCACAACCTCTGCTTTGTGATGTTTTTCTTTGAGTGATCTAGGCTTTGCTTTAAAGCTGATATTTATTGGAATTTATTTGTGTGTGTTTTACAGTGATTCAAGCATTTTGATGAGGATTGGAAACTATTTGAATCATGCTCCACTAGTCCAATGCAAACTAAATCAAAAGTGGCTTTAAAATGTAAAGCACCCACAGATATGAGATGTCAAGAAATCAGAAGTAAAAAAAATAGGAAAGAAAGGCTTACCATATAAAAATGTTCTGTCGAGCAAAGGCTGTACTCTTAGCTACTGTACAGTATGGGCCAGATTCAGCAAAGAAGTACGCCAACGTATCTCCAGATACGCCGCCGTAATTTCAAATGTGCGCCGTCTCACAAAGCGAGATACGCGGAAAAACATGGCTTCAGCCGTCCGACGTAACTTGCCTATGCCGGCGTATCATGGGCGCATAGTTACGCTGGACGCATTCGGCGTTCCCATTAGAAATAATCAAATGAGTAAGATAAGCCGGTTCACGAACGTAGATGCGCCCGGCCGCTTCATATACGTGACTTGCGTAAGGCTTACGTCCGGCGTAAAGTTACTCCTGCTATAGCAGGCACAGCTAATGCAAAGTTATGGGCCAGGGAACGACGCCGTCAAATTTTACGTAGCGTACGCCGTTTACGTAGTACTGCGTGAATAGGGGTTTGCGTAAGTTACGTTCACGTCATAGGCATTTACGCCGACGTATCTTAGGGAGTTAATGCGACGTGATTCTAAGAATGCGCGCACATGCCCAGTTCGACCGGCCATTCATTAGCATGGGGTCATGCTTAATTTAAATAGATGCCGCCCACCTCCTTCCTACTTTGAATTAGGCGGGCTTACGTCGGCCGATTTACGCTACTATACAGTAACTTCTAAAAGGTGCCAGTAATAAGTAGTAATCAATCACTATTACTGTAGTGAGTATACTGATCAATAAAAAAATCGATGAAATGAATCTGTGGTAGAAAAGTCTGATGAAGAATATATATAAATATATCAGTAATAAGTGTCCAAATAGTGCAATAAAGCTGCCAGAATAAGGAACAGAACGAGGTGGTGAGTCCAATTATAGAGGTAATATGAGTATGGCGGTCGAGGGGTTAATCACATCCACAAACAGGCTCCCAGAACTCTCACCTCAATACAAAGTGTAAAAAGCATCCAGAATCTTTTTGCATGATATCGCTCCTCACAGCCACTGATCTTCCCACTTCCCTGGTGCTTCTCCAAAGCTCTCTTAGCTGTCTAAGGCCGTGTACACACAAACAAATCTGGCTGCTGCCGTTTTGGTTTGATCGCGTGTACACACGATCAAACCAAAATCCCCGCCAGCATACAGCGCGCTGACGTGTCGGTGACGCCGCCACGTCACCGCACCAGGAAGTAAAACACTTCCGCGCATGCGTCGAAACCATTCGACGCGTGTGCGAGAAGACATGTCTGCTGGTTAGCGTACTAATCAGCAGACATGTCGGGCGGACAGGTTCCCAGCCGACAGATTTGAAAGCATGCTTTCAAATCTGTCGGCTGGCCAAATCCGTCGGCTCGCCCGTACACACGATTGAATCTGTCTGCTGGGACGGTCAGGCCGACCGCTTCCAGCAGATAGATTTGATCGTGTGTACGCAGCCTAAGGCCTCGTACACACGAGGGGATATGTCCGCTGAAAACGGTCCGATGGACCGTTTCAGCAGACATCTCCGCTCGTGTGTATGGGCTAGCGGACAGATTTCTCCACCCGACAGATTTCAAAGCATGCTTTGAAATCCATCCGGTGGAATCTGTCCGCCCGACATGTCTGCTGGTTAGTACACTTACCAGCAGACATGTCGTCCCCCACCGCCGCCGCCGAATGGATTCAGCGCATGCGCGGAAGTGTTTTACTTCCTGGTGCGGTGACGTGGCGGTGACGCGGCGGCGTCAACGTCACCGCCGCGTCACCGCGCCGTCCGGCTGCGGAGAATTTGATCCGATGGTGTGTACACGCCATCGGATCAAACTCCCGATCGGACATATCCGATGGAAATGGTCCGCGGACCGTTTTCATCGGATATGTCCGATCGTGTGTATGGGGCCTAAGAGCTTCCTTCTATATTGCTGGTATATTCCGTGCACTCCTCCTCAATGTATCTCTAGTTGTACTCCATAGAGGGGGAAAGAGAGAGAGGGAACAAGCAGAGAGCCTCCAATGGTGAAGTATGTAATAACAGGGGAATATTTATTAGAGAAAGACCTGCGCTTATATATATTAATAAAAAATGGGTGCAATTTTAAAAACAACCATCGGCGGCCTCAGCGCCTTCTTACGTCACTCCAGGGGCAGACGTGGGCCGTGGGCAAACATACACCTGGAGTGACGTAAGAAAGCGCCGAGGACGCCGCTGGTTGTTTTTAACATTGCACCCGTTTTTTATCTATATGTAAGGTCTTTCTCTAATAAATATTCCCCTGTTATTACATACTTCACCATTGAAGGCTCTCTGCTTGTCCCCTTTCTCCCCCCCCCCCCCCCCCGGCCTAAGTCAGTTGTCATGTTCTTCAACAGAGATTCCCAAATCAAGATATCATCCATGACTATTTCACATTGTGGCAAGCAAAGAGCTGTTCCATACATCCCTGAAATGCTTTTATAATTCCATAGTTCATCCCTAAGCATTTGTATCTCCCATATAGGGTCATGAATGTTGTGAGTAATAATGATTCCTCAACCAGAGGGATTTGCCAGAAACCACTTTGCATCTAGAATGCTGTAGACCTTTGCCTGTGGCATTTGAGTAATCATTTTCTCTATAGTTTTTAATGGATGATAAGGCCTCAGGAGAGCCTTATTGGGGTACACAGGATGAATGCATATGTGGATAGTGCCATATTTCTTGCTACCATGGCAGACACCCAGAGGGTAGCCTCCTGCACTGGTGCAATGATGCCCAGTCTAGTCATCCTTTCCAACTCTTGCAAGAGTCTTTTCTAGCCAGTGTGATCCTTTGAGGGGTACACACGGTAGGTACTGTCGTGTATGATACATTACTGGAAGCTTACCCACAGTGTCAGTTTGAAATAAGCCTTCATAAGCGGTCATCTCAGGAGCTTTTTGTTGTACTCGGTGGCGATGCGTCCATAGAGGGCGCAGGAGCCGCCCCCTCTCTCTCCTGCACCACCACTGAATACAATACACAGATTCATGCTTTGCATGAATCTATGTATTGTTGCTGCTGCCCACTATTCAGATGGGCGGCCCTCTGGTGAGCGCCGGCCATCTGAATAATGGCTTTGGAAGTGCCTATCAGAGCAAGCCGCACCCAAATAGTTAGCCTGGGGGCGCACGGGGGGTGCATTCCCTGGCTAACACTGACAAGCGTAATTGAGGGTGGGAGAAGACATTGAGGGAACGTGAAAGGAGGATGGCTGACCCCAGAAATGTAAGTGCCGGGCTGGCGGGTAATCTGACTGGCAGCATTTTACAGGGCACAGTGGCGACAATTGATGTGGGCACAGTGGCTACAATTGATGTGGGCACAGTGACTACAATTGATGTGGGCACAGTGGCTACAATTGATGTGGGCACAGTGGCTACAATTGATGTGGGCACAGTGGCTACAATTGATGTGGGCACAGTGGGGACAATTGATGTGGACACGGTGGGGACAATTGATGTGGACATGGTGGGGACAATTGATGTGGGCACAGTGGCTACAATTGATGTGGGCACAATTGATGTGGAAACAGTGGCGATAATTGATGTGGGCACAGTGGTAACAATTGATGTGGCATGGCACAGTGGCTGCGTTTGATGGCACAGTGGCTGCGTTTGGCATGGCACAGTGGCAACAATTGATGGCATAGTGGGGACAATTGATGGCACAGTGGCGACAATTGATGGCATGGCACAGTGGCTGCATTTGTTGGGCACAGTGGCTGCATTTGATGGGCACAGTGGCACCAGCCGCCACTGGTTGTACTGCATGTACTTCTGGACTGAGTTGTATTAGATTTACGTGCATGCTGTCAGGTAAGCCTAGCAGCCTCCTAACATTTCTATACACAATGTAGAATAGCAGCTTGTCCCCTGATAAATCAAAGGTAGAAGTGCCCAGTGTCTGAATTGTTTGACTGCCATAAGCTATCAGGTTTACCTAATTCGACTGGTCAATTTCGCCTTTAGGGTCAATGTTGTGCAATGTGGATAAGGACATGACATTGCATTTGGCACCAGTGTCAATTTTCAACTTTACATGTTTGTTGCATGCTGTTGAGAGGGTGGTGAATTATTTGCAATTAGGTCCACACTTTCACAATAAAAATAATTTTGGCGATCATCACGTTCCACTTCATTAATTCTGTGTTTAGTATGACTAGAGATGGTGTCATCCACGCACCTCTTTTTTGAGGTTTGGACTTACAACATTTTGCATAATGATTCTGTGTGTTGCATGAGTTTGTTTGCGCTCAATAGTGTGTTAACTACCACAGTTGCTGCATTGTCTTTTGTTCTGTTGCACCACAAACACTTCTGCCTCTCCCTAGTGGCCCGTTTAGAATGTTCAAACAAAATACATATTCTGATGGCTGTTTCCAGTGTTAAATCTTTCTCCATGAACAACTGAATACAAACTGCATCATTACATACAATCCTGTAACGTATCAGTTCACCTGTTATGTCGCGTACACACGATGACTTTTTGTGATGTAAAAAAATGTTGTTTTATCTCACAAAACAAAACAACGTTTTTCAAACTTCATTTTAAAAAACGACGTTGCCTACACACCATCGTTTTCTGAAAATGCTCTTGCAAAGCGCGGTTACGTACACCACGTTCGACGGCACTCTGTTCCATTGAAGCTCCCGTCTCATAACTTGCTTCTGAGCATGTGGGGGTTTAAAACCGTCGTTTTAAACGTTGTTTTGCCCACACACGATCATTATGACACAAAAAACGACATTCTGAAAAACGTCATAAAAAGTTGAAGCATGTGCGAATTTTTTTTTTAGTCATTTTTCAGAGGACATAAAACAAAGTTTTGTCCACACACAATCATTTTAAATGACGTTTTTTAAAACGTCGTTTTATTTCATCACAAAAAACGACCGTGTGTACGCGGCATTTTTTAGCCAGCAGTCTCTGTGTTCAAATTTCTTGATTATTACATCAGGATCTTCTCTGTGATGTCATGAAAATGAAATGACTCATATTTATCTAGTTCATCTGAACCAGCAAAATTGAGATGAGTGTAAGCTTGTACTTTTTTTGACTTGTCTGAAAGTCCTGCTTTGCTGTGCACGTCCCATTCTCTTTTGAATATCAGACAGTTGTTAGCAATGTCATTATCAAAGATTAGGGGTTGTATGCCATGTAGGTTCTGAGCCATGATGTTTCAGCTTCCATTTCTGTCACCATGTAGATTTTGTAGAAGCAATGATGAATAGTCAGATGGATCTCGTAAAGAGCTTGTTTATTACAGTCAGCAGAGAGCCACATGTGTTTCACTTCATAACTTCCTACTTCCTGTTCCCACCCCTGAGTCCTAACACAGCTTTGTAAATACAACAGATATATATATATATATATATATATATATATATATATATATATATATATATATATATATATATATATATATATATATTGTAGTAATCTGGTACCCCAGGGGTGTGGTGACCCAGGGTTCTCAACCGCTCTGGTTGAGGGGCTCCAGGAAACGAGTAGTTTACAGAGGAAACTGGCGTTTCAGTTCTCTCATTTAATAAAGTCCACTTTGGGACCTGGAGCCCGGGGATTTCAAAGAGATCTGGGTGGGATGAAATCCCCAGTACTGGGTCCAGATTTTGAGGGTTTCCAGCACACAGACTGGTCAGGTGTGTGCTGCCCTACTTATGGACACCTGACAATGGTTCTGGGCTCCACCCTCCCGAGGAGTCAAGGCATGCAAGGGAGAGTGCAGGTGTGCACTGAACAAGCTGGAGTGCAGGCTGCACTGTAATAGACCAGAGTCTGAGGTGGCTGACAGGAGTCAGGCTACTGCTGAGGAGAGCCAGGTGGCTCGGTATTTTCGTTGCACGGGTAAGCCAGGAGGCTGAACGGATCACTTTGCGTGGACAGAAAAGAACCCCTGTGTGGGAATACTATGTTTGGATTTTTTGTTTATTTTTGCCTTTTGAATAAAAGTGGCCCAACAAGCCCTTAAACATAAGTTCTGGACTGGTGTGAATCGTTGAAAATTGCACATCCCACTTGAGCTAAACACCCCCAATATTACAATATATATATATATATATATATATATATATATATATATATATATATATGTGTGTATATATATTTTATAGAGGCACAGAACTGTTATTTCCTATTCCATTGTGTAGAATTTTTCAAATTTCACCCAAATATTCATGCCACTTTAAGCAGATTAGCTCAAAGATGTATTCCTTAATGCTGCTTCTACAGACCAAGAATACTGTAGTTGGGTGCCATTCAAAACCATACATTTTCAGGCAAGGACCCTTTGCAAGTGATACTGGAGTAATTTTTCTCCGTTAATACAATAGTACTTAGTACCCAGGTGTTTAGAAGTGTGTGACCTAAGTAGGGTGCCCATCTATTTCTAGTATAGGTTACAGTATGTAAATTTAGTATTTGACAGGTTGCTTTGTAAGACAGCTCCATTTTGATTTTCTACACATTTTGACAAATGTATCAGGCTACTGCATATGTAACTATTATCATGGAAATGAGATGACTATTTTTGCCCTACTAATTTCTCCTGTTATATTTATGGGCTATAGATAGAAATCACTTGGATCCCTATAGTAGTGATATATAAATCACATATTTCCAACTACAGCCGATGGAGCTCAGCTGCATATGCAAAATCCACCAGCTCAGAGTCTGACTGAAGTCTTGAAATTTCCGCTCCGAGGTGCACTTTTATAGAATGTGAGCTATTGTTTCAGGTTCACTTTACAAGGAACATCCCACAAGGGAAACATAATAGCTGCCATTGCTGAGATCTCTATATGACACTCCTGAGCTAGGGCATCCTCCAAACTCACCTCTATCTGAACTTCCATTTTTTGCTATTTTCTAATCCAATCAGCTGTGGGTCGGGTCATTGCTTGCCTTGCAGCACACATGAACAAAGGGCAAGCTGTTGGCGATGTCAGGCGGCGTACACACGACCGAGGTTCTCGCTGGAAACCAGCGAGAACCTCGCTGGAAGCTGCATTCCAGCGAGGACCTCGGCCGTGTGTACGCTCTCGGCGAACTTCCCGTCGGGAAGCCCGTCGAGCAGAAATAGAGAGCACGCTCTCTATTTGCTCGACGGCCCGCCCGGAAGAATGGCTGGTTGCCATTCCCGACGGGCGGGTCGCCGATTTCGACGGCCGGCAGGGAACCTTCGACGAGCGGAACGATGTGTTCTGCCCGTCAAGGTTCTCTGCCGTGTGTACGCGGCCTCAGTGCCCTTATTTGGACTCATGCCCATAATTAGTCAATGTTATTAACTAAAGGAAGAGTGCAGTGCACAGCTTAGAAAATGTTGATAATTTGCTCCACCCAGGGGTCAAGTCCTGGGGAAAAAAGTGTGGGAACTCCCACCCAAGATCCGCTCCCCCACCAAAAAAAAAAAATGATACGCTCATATGCATAATTACTAAACCGCATGTTTTTTTTTCCGTTCCACTGTACCTTAGTAATCCTTTGTTACTGGCCGCTTCCTGTATATGGATTTATCAGGTAGTGTGCGGGTATTCTGTCTCCTGGGAGCTTTTGTCATTGTTCCCAAGAGACATTGAGGAGGTCTGACGCAAATTATCGTGGGATTTAGAAAGAAGCAAGGATTACTAAGGTTCACCTGCCCCTGACAGTGACTCGGGCTGGGCATCGCTGCTTAGTGAAGGATTGGCTCGGGTGGCTCGGCTGCTCTTGGCTGCTTCTAGTCCTGCAAAGGGAACTGAGTTCCCGCTGTGAAAAAAGTGAAGGAACTCCGTTCCCACACGTTCCCGCAGGACTTGAGCCCTGGCTCCATCGATGCCTTTGTCTACCTTTTTATTAGTGATGTCTCACTGCATTGTGGACAGGTACGTGTAAAGCTAGCCATACACATTGACCACTTGACAAGTGGACCCCAGATCCCTCCAAAGAAATACCTGACACGTGACTATTGTCACAAGGGATGTTTACATTCCTTGTGACAGCAATAAAAGTGATCAAACAAAATAAATAAATAAATAAATGGATAGTGTAAAAAAAAAAAATACTATTAAAAAAAATATATTTAAAGGGCCTCCGTGCTCACACACAATAGTGAACGCATATGTAATTCACGGGTGCAAATGTAAACAGTGTTCAAACCACACGTGAGGTATCGCCACGATCCTTAACCACTTAATGCCCGCCGCACGCCTATTTATGTCCACAAAAGGGCTTGGACAGGCAGATGGGCGTAAATTTATGTCCCTGCCTACTAGCGGGTCGGGGGTCCAATCGGGACCCCCTCCGCTGCGTGCAGGAGTGATCCGTCTTGAGGGGGTGGCTGTTCGTTTCTGTCCGCCCCCTCGTGATCGCTCCCAGCCAATCCTGTGCGACGCCGCCGTGTCACTTCCTCTGCCTGTAAAATGTAAACACAGGCAGAGGAAGTGATGCAGTGCTCATCTCCGCGGTATTTTCCAGCCCCTGAGATGAGAGAAGAGGCACAGTAAGTCTGCACCAACACTACACTGACACCACACATATAGGTACATTTAACCCCTTGCGATCACTGCATGTAGTGTCAGTGTGACAGGCAGTGTGACAGGCAGTTAGTGTTAGGTTCAGGGTAGCCCCCGTACCCCCCCTAATAAAGTTTTAACCCCTTGATCACCGCCCTAGTTAACCCTTTCACTCCCTATTGCCAGTGTCACTAAGCAATCATTTTTCTGATCGCTGTATTAGGCCCCGTACACACGAGCAAATAGATTTGTTCAAATCGGTCGGACCGACCAATTTGAACAAATCTGTCTGCTGGCTGTTTTGGTTTGATCGCTGTACACACGATCAAACCAAAATTACTTCCGCGCATGCGTCGAATCCATTCGACGCATTTGCGAGAAGATATGTCTGCTGCTTAGCGTACTAACCAGCAGACATATCAGGCAGACGGATTCCCAGCCGTCAGATTTTAAAGCATGCTTTAAAATCTGTTGGCTGTTCCACTTCCTACCCAACTGCGAGCACCATTCCTTGGGTCCGCTCCCTACCTACCTCCGAGCACCATTCCTTGGTTCCACTCCCTACCCACCTCCGAGCACCATTCCTTGGTTCCACTCCCTACCCACCCCCGAACACAATTCCTTGGTTCCACTCCCTACCCACATCTGAACATCATTCCTTGGTTCCACCCCCTACCAACCTCTGAGCACCAGTCCTTGTTTCCACCCCTATCCACCTCCGAACACCATTCTTTGGTTCCACTCCCTACCCACCTCCGAGCACCATTCCTTGGTTTCACCCCCTACCCACCTTTCAGTAATGGATACAGAACCAAGTATCAATTTGTGGTGCTAAGTAATTTGTATATGATAGGAAGTAAAATAGCTCCCCTGTAGCCAGCAACAATGGAGCTCCCTCAGCAACAATAGACTCTGAACAGCTAGCTACAATAGACCACTCCCTCAACAGTTAATGTCTCCCAACAAAGATGGTCTCCAAGTAGCACAAGATCCCCCCCCAGCAACAATAGATCCCCTACCAGCAACAACTAATCTCCCCAGCAACAATAGACCCTCCCCCTGTAAAAATAGATCCCCTCCAGCAACAATAGATCCCCCAGCAACCAGCATTAATAGACTCTCCAATACACCCCAGCACCCCTTGCCATTACATACATTCAGAGCTGGAGGTGCCAGAACTGTGTTCCCCCGTGTTCCTGCTGAAAAAAAGCCCTGCCAATACTAACCTTTCCAACACCGGTCTGTCCCTCTCTGATGATGACGTCTTCTACCTGGCTTCTTCCAGATGCCAGGCTACAGCTGTCTTAAAGGTTTTAGTTACCCCAGCATTTCATATTCCTGATATGTGCCTGCTGTACCATGTACTTGTATGAGAAAATATCCAGTTATCTTTGTGTGAAATCCCTGGTGTTCCTTCCAGTCCCTGTGCTTTCCTACTTAAAACTGACCACTCTAAGAAGGAGAGCATAACGTGGTCAGTTCTCTAGCTATGTTGAAAACTCAGCCTGCTCTCCTCAAATGATCAGAGACATATTTACATAAAGGAAGCAATAAAAATGGAGACTTCTGGGGTAACAAACAATTTAAGCAAACAGTCCTGTAATGCTATCCACAGGTTTACTTAGGGTAGCCACCCCAGAGTATAAAGAAATCTTTCTCTATTTTTATTTTATTGCATGTTTCTTCTGCAATAAAGAGCCGTTTTTTAAAAAGGAGACTTTAGTTTCGATTTAAATCAAAATAGAGTGGACTGTCAAATGAAAAATAGAGTGAGAGTTCAATTTTCAGATGGATGATCTTTTAATATACAGAAGTCATGGTCTCTTGTTATATCTTATGCATTTTGCCTGTTCACTGCACATAATAAATGGACAGATCAAATTGATTCATAACATTTTGCTGACTATAATAATCGTTCTAATCTGTCATCCACTGATCAAAATACTTACAAGAAATTTGAAAGGAATAAAATTGCTATTTTATTTCATTGCAAATATACATTTTTTTTACATCCAAAAGATGCAAAAGGGGTGTTACAAATAATAGCAGATAACATATATGCTAACCATACAAGTATGTATGAAAAATATTATTAAAAACTTCAGGGTCATCATTTATGGGCCAGACTAATTTAAAAAGTAAAAAAAAAGCTAGCTAATATGAGACAGGAGTTACTTAGGGACTAATTACGTTTAGTTGGTGTTAATTAGAAATTAAAGTGGAACTAAATTGCCTAAAGGGATTTAGTTCCGCTATAACATTCCCCTCTCTGCAAGTAGAATTGTGTGTTTTTATTTTAGAATTTTTAGTCTAGGCCAGCATGACATGTACCTGGTCCTGCATCCACTTGTTAAGCCTAGTCGGGAGACATTTGACGGTTAAAAAAAAAACGGCTGACATTTGTGTATATACTGGCAACTCCCTATCAGCGCTCTCAGCTAATGGCAGAGAGTGCTGATTGGAGGGGGGGGAGGGCCTCTATCAGAAGAGCTCAGCGGTGGAAATCAATGTATTTACTTCACATACGGAGTACAGCAGCTCCGACCGGAGCTAATAGTGTTTTGTTTTTTTCGTTTAACTCAAAAACGAATAGTGTGTATCAGGCTTACTGCCCCTTTCACACATGCTGTCTGATCATGTCCGCCTGTCTGTTATTCAGAGCAAGCAGAGCAAGCGGAGTCCGTCAAAACTTAAGTCACATCTCCTGGTAGGCTGTAGGATCGGCACACAGAGTGGCTGGGGATAGGGGGGTCAATCCAAAGGGGAGTCCTATGCATCAACAGAGTTGGCTACCTACACCCAGAAGGAGTAGTCAGCTGAAGAGGACCAAGATGGTGGTGCAGGATGCACTGTGTGACACCTAAACAGTGGATAGCAGCGAGACAAGGATTAATTCACTCTA
Source organism: Rana kukunoris (assembly GCA_029574335.1). Taxonomy (NCBI): domain Eukaryota; kingdom Metazoa; phylum Chordata; class Amphibia; order Anura; family Ranidae; genus Rana; species Rana kukunoris. The sequence continues at coordinate 498,670,870 of CM056049.1, read as the reverse complement.
CAGATGAGCACTACAGTTAAGTGAAAAAAAAAACATTCGGGCGGGATAGGGGAACTTGAATCCATTTTCTGCAATAAAGTAAAAAAATCTTAATGCAGCCTCCCTCCTCCATGCTTACCTCAGCCCAATCTCGATCCAGCACTGTGCTCGAAAGCATGAGGACTGCTCTATCTCTCTCTGTGCTCACTGGCCATAGGGAAGCCATTGACTCCTACTGCTGTTAGTCATAGCCTGTGAGGAAAAACCAGGGGGTGGAGCTGACTTGTTATGGGGGCACTCAGAAGGGAAGAGGAGCCAGGAGTTCCGAGTAGGGGGGCAAGAAGAGAAGGATTTGGGCTGCTCTGCGCAAAACTACCACACAATAGGTAAGTATGGCATGTATGTGTAAAAAAAAAAAATCCCTTTACAATCACTTTAAGTAGGAAAAAAGCTTTGCTGCAACCCCATTTATATTGAGATCCCTGATGAAGTCTGTTGGGGGAAACACACAGATGATGTTAGATAGCATGAAACTTTCTTAAACCTGGACCAAACACACTTCTTTTCACCCAGAACCACCCTAGGCAGGATGCAGTGTACTATGTGTAATAAAGTTACAGGCACCTGTACACTAGGGGAAACACCATTTTCTGACCTTGCTGCTTTGAACCTGAAGATTTATTGGGTCTATTTAGACTTGGATAGGGATCCAGGGTATTTTGGACTGGGATCTGGGGAGGACGCGATTAATATACCAGAAGGACCTGGGCCCACATACTCTACCCTCTGGGCTTGAGGAACACTCAGACACATATCCTATCTTTATCTATATATGCAGGCAGCAGGGGAGGGTCTATACCCACGGAATGACTTTGATTCGTATTAGAAAAGAACCACAACTTCACTACTCCTCGTTTGTGGTCCCTGATGACGGGCTACTTCCAGAAATGCGTCGGGCAATCATCTATCATCTAATAGGAGAGTTATTTGTCTAGTTGTCACACTCAGTGTGGCTTATGTGTTGTTTTTCTTTGTTTGGTATTTGTTTATTTTGTTGTTTATATGTACATTGGGTGCTTGTGACATGTACCATTATCAAATACCACTGTGTGGACCTGATTTCAATAAACATTTTTACATATCAATACTTTGTTTGGCCTTTAAAATCCCAGATAGGGGGGAATATCTTCTTTTTTTGCTCATATCCTAGGGATGTGGCCAATACAAATGTGTGAGATGGGTCAGTGAACACCTCCTCTCTCTCTCTCTATGTGTAATAAAGTTGAATGTTACGTGACATCCTCTGTGTATGACTTCCTGCTTTCCTATTGAATTCACGGAGAGTGCTTGTGCACTCTTAGATTGGTGCTCAGAGTTCCAGGAATGAAGGATTTATGTTATTTTTGCAGTGGCTGTTCAAACAGGAGCCACTCCGACTGGCTTCTGCTTAAATACTATAATTTCATATGTCAAGTAAGTAGAACTGCTGGCATAGTATCTGCTAACCTATAAAAATGTCCTGGAAGTGTAAGTTCATTTTTCTGTCTTGAACGTAAATTTGACTGGGTCTCCCTTGGGTGATCTTGTTAGATACCGTCCTCATGGCAGGTGTCCCCTTAACAAAATGTAGGGTAAGATAACCCCAGTGAAAACGTTGATGGCAATTAACAGAACAATCTAAACCCTTTACAATCCTATACAAAAATGTTGGACTAATTCACATATATGTAAATATTTAGCTTGTTACATAAGTCCAGGTATAAAAGCCAATAGTCAAAAGCTCCAGTGTACATTATAGATATGAAAAAGGAGTATATAGACCAAATAATTCCACAAACTAGTAAAGACTTTCTAAAAGCAGCCACTGTCAGCAAGAAAAGTAATGCTTCCATGAATGTATAATTTTGGCATATTTGTACAATTTTCTATTTATTGCACAAGTGGTCCAAGAGCTTCCGAATAGTTGCAGTCACAGCTGTCAGCTATCTTTTTTCCCCTTAAATATTCATAGACACCTTATTATTACTGACCTCATGTTTTTAAGAATATTGTGCAAAATTCTGTGTCTGGGGAGCCTGGCACACTTTATATATCCCTTTCTAAACTTAGAATATAATTGTTCTTTGCAACTTAAATGCTATTCATCATTAAACTATGGGGTTGTGTCTCAAAGCAAAACAGCTGCAAGAAGGCTGTGATGGAATTAGGAATTGTACAATCTAGTTATCAATATGTGAAGCTGAACCTAATCAATAATTTGCTGCCAGAAATAATGGCAGTCCATAGCAGGTTGATTACATCATAGCTTTATCGTATAAGTGCTGCTTCATAGTTCACTCGCGGGTAATATTGTTAAAAGATAAGAAATACATTTAATACGTGGATAAAATTGGATTGTTTAGCACAGTAGTTCTATTGAAAAAAAAACAAGAAGAAGGAATTTCAAGCCAATTTAGGGAAATGTCCTGGAAATCATGGATGGTTGGAAAATGTGTCTATGTGCAATAGGAATCAAGCCAGCTACACAGCAATTAAAAAATAAATAAAAGTATTACAACCTAAAACTTGATGCAGGGCCTTTGCAAGGATTTTTGTCTACTCAGCCAAAGGTGCATTTTTCCGCCATACCCCCCCACAACCAACTTCTCACTACCCACTCCCCTCCACAACAGCAGTGTATAATAAGGCCCCACCCCCAGTTTTGCATTTTATGCTCCACCTCGCTGGCTATGAGCAGCAAGCAAGTGAGACAAACTAAAACTTCCATGCTGTGCCCAGTAGGAGAGAGGGCGTTTAATGCCGCGTACACATGACCATTTTTAATGGCCTAGATAAAACAACGTTTTTTTCAACCCGATTATTGTTAAGCCTGCCTTGCCTACACACGATCATTAAAAAAAAAAAAAACAACACGTACAACGGCACTATAAAGGGGAAGTTCTATTCGCATGGCGCCACCCTTGGGGCTGCTTTTGCTGATCCGCGCTTTTCAGTCTTCTTGCTTTTCAGTCTGTTACAGCGTGATGAATGTGCTATCCCCATTATGAACACTAGTTTTACCAGAACAAACCCTCCCGTCTCATAATTTGCTTCTGAGCATGCGTGTTATTTTCACGTCATTAAAGCCTACACACGACCATTTTTTACGACGTTAAAAACGACAACCTGAAAAACTACGCAAAAATGTTCTAAATTTTTAATGGCCATTTTTAACGTTGCGAAAAATGCTCTAGAGCCAACACACGATTGTTTTTAATGACATTAAAAAAAATGTAATTTTTAACATCACGAAAAACGGTCGTGTGTACGTGGCATTAGGGTTTGGAATTTGTATTTTACCCAATGGAGTTTTTTTTTGTTTACATGTTTTATTTTTTTTTTGGCCTGAAGATGAACTTAAACCTCAAAACTTTATATATTTACTGAAAGCAAACACCCTGGAGAATAGCGCAATTGTTTAAGAAATGCAAAAATTCTGTGAAAAAAATCACTAAAGTTAATTTTTGAGCACATACCGTATTTATCTGGGTATAATGCGCACCGGTGTTCTTGGTGGGAAATTTCTCGGAAAAAATAAATTACTTACAGTTTAAATGTCCCTCTTCGGTGTTTTGCCCAGGTGTCCATCGGCGGTCTTGTCCGGTCCGGCGTCCGTCTTCTGCCGTCGTGGTGTCCTCTCCGCTTCTCCCGCTCTGTCTCTGTCTCTGTCTCCGCTAATGGAATACAATGGAATAGCTGCGGTAGCAGGAAACCGAGGAGATAACCTTCATAATAATGTGTGATATCACATTCATGATTCAAGCCCTCCGGTATCCTGTTCCGCAACTTGAAGATCCAAAATACTTCTCACTTAAGAGGAGGCGAAAGACATTTCCTCCTCTTGGAGAAGCTTTGACCCTTTCAATCACGTGCACTTGTACTAAAGACATGTCATGGAGTTGAAATGGTGAGCAACATTAGTGGATTTTAGTCCACGTATGTCCTCACAATGCTCCCGGGACCTGTCCCTGAGTCTGCAAGTAAGTTCTCCCTATATATGGAATAGAGCATGCTCCACCATGATGACATATACCACATTGCTTGTGTTACAGTTGTAAAATTTGTCAGTATTGTATACGCTGTCATCAACTGTAGAACGTACTGTATTTACACACAGCATGTGAGGAAAACATAAGCAATCAAGAGAGCCACACTGAAAGAGCCAGGTGAGAAACTGAGTGAAATAATCCCTAGATGTGAAAAAAACTGGGTGATAAGTAGTTGGCTAAAGATTTAGCTCTCCTTGCTACAATATTTACACCCCCATCTAACACCTGAGCACACATATGATCGTTGTGGAGTAATGGTAAATACTTATTAACAATGGGTTTATGTTGTGTAAACTCCAGAGTGTATGTAAATACCAATGAAGGGCATTTGTTGTGATTACTTTTTTCATTACATTTCCTCTTTTTAAATGACAGGTATTTCCTGTCTTTTTTCAAAGATATAGAATATGCTCTATCCAAAGACCATCTTGAATAGCCCCTTGCTAGAAAACGGTTGTATAATTGTACTGATTCTCTCTCAAAAATGGATTGTTTACTACAAATGTGATGTAATCAAAGCAATTGCCCCTCTGGGATTCTCTTGGTGGTATGATACAGGTGACTGGAATTAGCAGAAAGGAGGCTGTTGCCTGCAAAAGACTTCTTATATGGATGAGTGGTTCAATAGTTACTGTGGCTCAATAGTACATCCAAGAAACTCACTGAATCCACATTTCTGTGACCAGTGAAACAGAGATTGTAGGAATTGTGATTCGAATGAAGCAAACATTTATCAAGTTCAAAATCTCTGTGGCATACAAAGATCAGATTGTCTATGTATCTATAATACAAGATGATCTGACTTATGAACGGGGTCAACATGTCTTTCTTTTAATCATTAACTCATCCAGACTGCGGACTGCATCTGCACCCAATCAATAGAGGAGGGATTGCTATCACCTGGAGTGGCATTTCTTGCCCTTCTGACAAACAACAATAAGACCCTGACTTGTAAAACGAACCTTAACCCACACTGCCCAAGCAAAAGTTCTTCTTTCAATGTGTCTTACCTGTATGTTAGTAGTAGTGACATTTCACATTATAATAAATGCAAAGTATAGCAAATTCTACACACTTTGATTGCTCCAGCTTGTGAATGAAATGAGTGAATGAAATGAAAGCATTCCCTGAATGGACACGGTGGTGATGTCACTATCTCTGTCACAACCAAACAGAAAAAAATTGCATTCATTGAGAAAATGCAAAGTGTTCTCTAAATGATGTCTGAGCTTTTTACAAGGTATGCTAACCAGAAGCTAATGGTGAATGGTTTAGTGGCAAAGTCTACAACTGTGATTTCCAGCTTCCATGGGGACCCCACAGGTCTGGCACATACATATTTACATTAGCCCAAGCTGGATCAATGTGATGATGCAAAAACTGTCATACATAAACGTCTGTGCCATTTGCAATGCTTATTTTGTATCCCCACAATAAACCCGATGATTAATATATATTGGAATTCAGTCACAAATGAGCCCACTTTTTATATATTAGTACATATGGAATGCTATCACTTTAAGTGGTAGTAAACTCTGTACTACCACTTTTACCTACAGATAAGCCTATAATAAGGCTTACCTGTAGGTAAAAATAATATCTCCTAAACTTGTACGGTTTAGGAGATATTCCCCTCCCAATGAGCTGCTGACTGCAGCGCGGGGGGCGGTGCGCAGTGGGGATCCTCGGCTAAAGGCACGGCAGCCGCTGGACCTTGCCGGAAAGAAGCCTCCCGCTCGCATTCGCGGGAGTGACGATATCGCCGCTCCAGCCACTCACAGTGCTGGAGCGGTGATACCCCGAAGACACGCAGAGGCAAGATGGCATCTCCCTCGGCGTGGACCAGGTACGTTCCCCACGCCTCGTTCCAAGGTAAGTATTTCATAATAAGCTAGTAGGCCGTGCATACTAGCGCATTATGCTTTTTGACTTTCAGGTATGTAAAAAACAAAAAAAAATCTGCTGCGGGTTTACTACCACTTTAATGGTACTGCTTAGGTAAAAATTCTCACCACATAGAAAACAGATAGGGCCCAAAGCCATCCTGGGACAGAAGATGGGGAAGTAGTCATCATGAAGCAAAGGGTCAACCAGCAAACCAGGGTTTAATTTTCCTCTTGACATAAGATTACAGTCAGATGTACAGTCAACTCTGTTGATTTTAATTATAATAGGCTTTTAACAGCTTCTACAACCATTTAACAGCATAACAAATATTATTAGATCTATGTTGCCAACATCTGCATGTAGCCAAAATAGTTGCTGCATGTAATGAACTCAATACCATGTTTTTTATTATATGTATATGCTTGTGAAATACAGTGATCCGTTTTGCATTATGGGGTGAGCAGTGGAAATTATTTTGTGATTTAAACAATGGTTATAAACTGTTGACACAAGTAATGAATTGTTAATTAATGTGGTTGGCATATTGCATTGGGTCATTTTATTTAGCTTTTTTTTTTAGAAAGCATCAATAATATATAAGAGCCTCCTTACCATTGCCCCTTAATGCATTTTGCAACTGTCATGAATTGTTGTCAGTGGAAACATGAAGACTAAGATACAATTACACAGGGATGTAAGTAATTATTTACTATGCATGTTGCTGTTTAAATATATTATTTTTCACACTTTAAATGGAGTTCTTAATTTTTTTGCTTTTAAGTCGGTCTTGATTCTTATTTGTGCTGGGAAGGAATATAATTATAGCACTGTGATTTCGGGATCCTGATCTATTCATACAAAGCATTCTTTCCAAACAGAAGGAAGAACATAAATCTAAGCGTGGTTTGGCAAGAACATTGCTCTCCAAAGTTTAATATTATTCATCCGAGGCTTGTGGAGCGACAATTTAGTATTTTTTTATTGGGAAAGCCAAGTGCAAAACAGCTTTCAAGCCACAAAATAAATCAGATTTAATTACATTTTAAAAAACAGGTTTTATTTTTTTACCAAACACATGTACAGGCCTACAAATACATGTACCCGACAACATATTCTCTTTTGTGTAGCTTATAGACAGATTTCAGATAAAACACTAGCAGAGTATCCCTGGGATTGTGCAAATACATTACTGTTACTTTTAAGGTGTTTTGTATCATATCTATTCCTAGCAGGACTCACTACAATGAAATCACAAATCAAGTGTCTTTGACCTATAAAACTACAAGAACCATTCACACAGTTGAATGTAAAATTGTTGTGCACTAATAAATTACCTTAGAGCGTATCTAAATCCAAAAAACACATTTTAATATATTGCAGCGTACCAATCTATGGAATGCAGTGGCTGCATTTATTACATTTTTCAGGCTTATTTTACTTTATTTTTACTTAGCGATTAGGTCACAGAAACCTTTTCTTCACCTATTTTTTATAACAGAGGTCTCCAAACTTTCAAAAAAAAAAGCCCAGTTTACTGTCCTTCAGCTATAGAGGGACCAGACTGTGGCCAGTGAGAGTAGAAAATGCCCCGGCGTCAGTGGAAGTAAACAATGCCCCATCATTTTGTTTTTAGTTGGAGGAATAGTGCTTTATTGTTGGCATGAGTGCGAGTAATTATTGCCCAGGATAACAGTTTGGCAACTCCTTGTCAATAACACAGAGGAGTGCCATTCCATAGACTTCAGAGCTAATAGAGAATAATGTAACTGATAATTGTCAAGATTGTCACAGTTTGAGATTTCTGGCAGGCTCAACAAGTATTTTTTTAATTTAGCAAACTAATATAACATAGTTTCAATGATATAATTAAAAACACAAAAGGGATCAAATAAGAGTAGTTCATTGATTACTTTTTGAAGTTACTACAGTTAGGTACAGGAGTAGAGACCAGTTAGATCAGCCTCTTCCAACACTGACAGTTCATTCACCATGTGTTACAGCACTAAGGAGAATTGGCAACAATTTCAGGAACATGTACAGTGTCTAGAAAAAGTATTCATACTCCTTGAAATGTTCCCCATTTTGTCATGTTACAACCAAAAACTTAAAAATATTTTATTGGGATTTTATGTGGTAGACCGACACAAAGTGGCTCATAATTGTAAAGTGGAAGAAAAATGATAAATGGTTTTCAACATTTTTTACAAATAAATATCTGAAAAGTGTGGAACCACCTTTCTCTTTTACATCTTCAAATCTTTTTGGGTATTCTTTTGCCCATTCTTCTTTGCAAAATAGCTCAAACTCTGTGATTGGATAGAGAGTGCCTGTGAACAGCAATTTTCAAATCTTGCCACAGATTCTCAATTGGATTTAGGTCTGGACTTTACCTGGGCCATTCTAACACATGAATATGCTTTGGTCGAAACCATTCCACTGTAGCTCTGGCTGTATGTTTAGGGTCGTTGCCCTCCTGGAAGGTAAACCTCCACCCCAGTCTCAAGTCTTTTGCAGACTCTAAGGCCGCCTACACACGATCAAATCTATCTGCTGGAAACGGTCGGCCCGACCGTCCCAGCAGACAGATTCGATCGTGTGTACGGACGAGCCGACGGATTTGGCCACCCGACAGATTTCAAAGCATGCTTTGAAATCTGTCGGCTGGGAACCTGTCGGCCCGATATGTCTGCTGGTTAGTACGCTAACCAGCAGACATATCTTCTCGGACATGCGTCGAATGGATTCGACGCATGCGCGGAAGTAATTCACTTCCTGGTGCGGTGACGTGGCGGCGTCAACGTCACCGCCACGTCACCGACACATCAGCGCGCCGTCTGCCGGTGGGGATTTTGGTTTGATCGTGTGTACACGATCAAACCAATACATCCCAGCAGACAGATTTGTTCAAATCGGTCTGTCCGACAGATTTGAACAAATCTGTCTGCTCGTGTGTACGGGTTCTTACAGGTTTTCTTCTAAGATTGCCCTATATTTGGCTCCATCCATCTTCCTATCCACTCTGGCCAGCTTCTCTGTTCTTGCTGAAAAAAGCATCCCCACAACATAATGCTGCCATTTTTTTTCCTTTACACTCCTCCTGTACATGCTTGCTTGCCGACCCCAGCTGAATCACTATTAGTTGAGCTGACAGGCTCGCAGTCAGATTCAGAAATGGCCCCTTACAGGCAGAGACTCGCATGCTAACTCTTACCCAGCTCACATGGCTGACTCTCTCACCAGCCCACCCGGCTGACTCTCAGGGGATCTCCTGTGGAAGGATGAATATTTAAGTATATTGCACTGTCTTCAGGGAAAACTGCTACATGTGGCAGTCTCCCTCCTCGTATGTCCCCAGCAGTGCTGATCTACTCATGCTGTCCTCTCTCTTGCTCCTGTACCTCCAGGAAGGGCTTTCCCCATATGTTGTGGCAAGATCCTTCCAGCACCTGAGCCCCGGCCCAAGGCAGGACACACCCCCCAAGCTAGGGGGCACCCCTGAGGGCCACGACAACCTCCTCAGCACTATATCTCCATCTTCCACCCAACTGCCCTGCTGGCATGGCCCACGTCTATTTATGGAGTGAATCAAACAATTGTCAAAGCCTCAACACAGGATGGAACTGTTGAGGCCTATGATAATGCAGTGTGACGTCTTAACCTAATTTTTTTAGGCATCAATTGTACAAAAACAAACAATAATTTGTATTAACAATTTAATACAAAGTATTAAAAAAGGAGAAAAAAAACAAAACACAATAAAAAACTGCAGTGTTACTACAGTAATGGCAAAAACTCTCCAAAATTGGTCATATATGTCAAACCATGTCACATTTAACATGTAAGATTAGACTGTAATATAGCAATAACTTAAGATCTACATGTTTCGCGAGGATCGCTTCTTCAGGAGCTTGTGTAAAATTCTAATGCCGCGTACACACCGTCGTTTTTTCCGATGAAAAAAAACGACGTTTTTTAAAACGTCATTTAAATTGATCGTTTGTGGGCAAAACGTCGTTTTTTGTCTTCAAAAAAACGACCAAAAAAAAATTCCAACATACTTGAATTTTTTGTGTCGTTTTTCAAAACGTCGTTTTTTGTTTCACAAAAAGTCACCGTGTGTAGCAAAAACGTCGTTTAAAACGAAGTTTTTCAACCCGCGCATGCCCAGAAGCTAGTTATGAAGCAAGCTTCAATGGAAAAGAGTGGTGAACGTAACCTCGCTTTTTGTGAAAAAACAATGGTGTGTATGCAACATCGTCTTTGAAAAGTGACGTTTCAAAAACGTCGTTTTTTACTTCACAGAAAACGTCGTTTTTTTTCATCACAAAAAATGATCGTGTGTACGCGGCATAAGGAGGGAAAAACATTCATATGCTTCTTTTTTTTTATTTTTTTTTATATATATATATAATTAAAGATACTGTAATGCATAATACAACTTACCAAGGTGTGCAGGTGGTGCCAAGACTGCATTGGCAGTGAATACAAAACACTGAGCATGCAAAGCAAGCCATATATGGGGACGTGCTGGATAGATTGCAATGAAACATTGGTAATCAAAATAGTAAATCTCTATTTACTAGCATGGGGACAAAGAGAGAAAGAGAGACCTACTGCACACAAGACCGTGAAAAAGGTAAAGGTATAAATAGATATATATGGCTGAATGGCAATCTACCACCATATCTGGACCATCACCATGCAAAGTGGTACTAAAGTATAATGAACGCCACCTTGCAAGGAGTGTTAGTTATATAGGAGCTAAGAGTATTTCGACTGTATTGTAGCCGTGGAACCTTCAAATATGGTTTGGGTGTGCTTAGCAGTATAAGATTGCCATCTAAAGAATGATATATGCCTAATTAGGTAAGATATTTGGAGAGAAAGGGAGGGAAAAAAGGGAGGAAAGAAAAAGGAAAAAAGGGGAGGAGGGAAAGAGGTAGGGTAGGGAAGACAAAGAAAAGGGCAGGGGTAAGAGGAAGGGAAAAGAGGGGAAGAGAAAGGGGAAGGAAATCAGAGGGAAACAAAAGGGGGGGGAGTGGGGTTGAAAGGGGAGGGAGAAACTGGAAGGGAAGGGGGGAAAGGGAGGGGGGAGGAAAGAGGAATGGTAAGGGGGGAAACATTTTATTTTATTTATTTAAGGAGTGGTCTTAGCCCCTTTCCTGCCAGCTCCTGGGGATTGGCCAAGGCTCCATAAATATTCAAGACAGCTCGTCATAGCCTCCACCCTCTGGTTCTAGAACATTTTCCAATGTCACAGAAACAGGGGGAGGTACCAGAGGAGCTGTCAGAACGATTCATCCAACCCTGACTCACTGAACCCTGACCCAGATTTACAGCTCAGACTTAGCCTTGAGCTAACTAAATTTACCTACACTAAAAAAAAAAACTCTACTTTTAGAACACAATAGAGGGTGCTACATAATAAAAATAATAATAATCTTCCCTCCAGCACACACATCTCACTTTCCAATATCCATGTCCCCAGTATGATCATCACTCCAACACATACACAGCTCACTCCTCTGTATCCATGTTCCCAAAGAGAATGATAGAACATAATATACAGCTCACCCCCAGTATACATTTCACCAGTGTGATTTTCAAAATGGCACGCACAGCTCATTTCCCAGTATCCATGTCACCAGTGAAACCTACACACTTACATATTTAGTTTGCTTCCGAATATCCATGCACTCCAGCAAACACAACTCACTACCCTCTTTTCTTGTCACCAGTGTAATCCGCACTACAGCACACAATTTATGTTGCCATTAGGATCTGCACACAAGCATAAAATTACATGGTTTCTATTACATGCAGTCCCGCATGCATCGGGTCAATTCACTAATGTTTATTGCTTGCAATATGAGCGTTTTATACAAAATATTGCAAACGTTATTCATAATGTCAATTCACTACCATTAAATACTGCAATACAAGCAGTTTAAACTGTATTTTTATTTTTTCTTTGTAAAAATCAGTTTTGATGTAGTGGGTTGTATACATCATACAGATGCCTCACTTCACAGGCAGGTTAAGGTCGCGCCACAGGAATGTTATTTAAAGGAATTTTACATTTTTAAACTAGCCTTTTCCAGCATTATTAAAATTGCTGCCCACTGCCAAACAGAATTAAAAAATAAATTGTATTTTGCTTTGGTACATGTTCCTCAGAGCAGTGCCCGAACCTCAATGCCATTTGTTTGAAAACCCATTGCCTAGGAAATGGTCATTACTGTTTTTAGACATTTAGCTCCTATTGACTACAAAGGGGTTAAGATTTGGTACCCAAATTGCAGTAGTGTTCCTCAAAACCAACCTTGATCCAAAGTATGTTTAGCTCATCCCTACTTAAGAGGAGCTGTCCACCTTGGAAGCTCAAAACCACTGTTATGTTGTACGTTCTAATGTTATCATTCCTGCAAAAGCCATGTTGTAGGCAGAGTAGGAATTCTAATGCCGCATACACAAGATCATTTTTTGGCATGAAAAAAAACGACGTTTTTAAAAACGTCATTTAAAATGATTGTGTGTGGGCTTCACATCGTTTTTCATCTTCTGAAAAAACGACCAAAAAAAAAATTTGCGCTTACTGCATTTTTTCATGTTGTTTTAAAAAATTTCATTTTTCGGGATGTAAAAAATGATCGTGTGTGGGCTAAAATTAAGTTTTAAACCCGCGCATGCTCAGAAGCAAGTTATGAGACGGGAGCGCTCGTTCTGGTAAAACTACCATTCATAATGGAGTAAGCACATTCATCACGCTGTAACAGACAGAAAATCGCAAATCGTCTTTTACTAACAGGAATCGGCTAAAATCAGCCCAAAGGCGAATAGAACTTCCCCTTTAGAGTGCCGTCGTACGTGTTGTACGTCACCGTGCTTTGCTCATCATTTTTCAAAAACGATGGTGTGTGGGCAACATCGTTTTTAGTGATAAAGTTGGAAAAACTTCGTTTTTTTTGACATGCTGAAAAACAATGTTTTTTTTTCATGCCGAAAAATGATCGTGTGTACGCGGCATAAGGCAAGTGACTGATGATGAAATATCAGGTGTCCATACACGAGGGCTATTTCAAGTCAAACTAGGACTTTCAAGTTTATAAAATAAAATAACAGATTTCAAGAAGTGAAAACTGCTTTTATTTTTTGTCATACTCCCCTGCTACATTTATATACATGTACTTTATCCCAGTGTTTAACTTATGCCTGGAAAGTGTCGCCATAGAAAGATTTGTCAGTACACCTGAACCATCCTAGGACAGCCTACTTTACTTCATCATCAGAAAGATTCAGAAAGATTTGTCTCTTCTGAAATTTAATGACAGGTTATATGTTGATTATCCAGGATCAGGCATTCCGTCTGCTGAATGTTCACATGAATGACGGCTGTGGGCTGGGAACCACTACAGCCAGGATCATCACTGACGAACATATGCCCATTTTTGAAATGTTTACACTATTTAAATGTCATACTAAGGTTGAGCCTCACATCATCTTACTTGGCTTGAAAGTCTTCTGTAGTGTTTTATACCATCTGTAGGGTTTTACACCCTTGTTCAGAAGAAACACCAACACTACGCACTTTTCCATGCACACAGTAACACTATTGTCTGCCATCTTGATTAATCCCTTCAGCCCCGGAAGGATTTACACCCTTCCTGACCAGAGCACTTTTTGCGATACAGCACTGCATTGCTTTAACTGACAATTTTGTGGTTGTGGGACATTGCACCCAAACAAAATTGACGTCCTATTTTCCCACAAATAGAGATTTATTTTCGATCACCTCTGCGGTTTTTATATTTCGTACTATAAACAAAAAAAAGCAACAATTTTGAAAAAAAAAGCAATATTTTTAATTTTTTCCTATAATAAGTATCACCAAACAATATATAACATAAAAAATTTTCCTCAGTTTAGCCCGATATGTATTCTTCTACATATTTTTGGTAAAAAAAAAAATTCCCAATAAGCGTACATTGATTGGTTTGCTCAAACGTTATAGCGTCTACAAAATAGGGGATAGATTTATGTCATTTTTATTATTCATTTTTTTTTTTAGTAATGGTGGCGAGCTGTGATTTTTATCGTGACTGCAACATTCCGGCAGACACATCGGACACAATTTTGGGACTATTGTCATTTATACAGCGATCAGTGCTATAAAAAAGCACTAATTACTGTGTAAATGACACTGGCAGGGAAGGGGTTAAACACTACGGAGTGATCAAGGGGTTACGTGTGTCCTAGGGAGATATTCTAACTGTAGTGGGGTGGGCTACCATTGACATGACAGCGATCACTGCTCCTGATGACAGGGAGCAGTAGATCCCTGTCATGTCACTAGGCAGAACAGGGAAATGTCTTGTTTACATAGGCATCTCCCTGTTCTGCCTCTTCGTGTCATGATTGCGGGCCGTCGGCGAACATCAAGTTCGTGGGATCCGCGGGCACGCACACAGAGTACGTGGCAGGAGCACCCGCGCCCCACTGGTCTAGCGTACGCCCCGCCGGCGGAAGGCTAGACATCAAATTAATGAGGATGAACAGGTACGCCCATTTGCCCACCGCTGCCATTGTGCCGACGTATAGTGGTTTATGGTCTCTGGATTGTCCTACGACATGTGCGCTGCCTATCAGTGTCAGGACACACTTGCCACTTACTACTGCATGTAGTTTTGCCACGCTAGCATCTCTTTTTATTCCAGTAAAATTAAAAGTCCCGGTTTTGACTTGAATCTTTTCCAAGTGAGAGGGTTTCACCTCTGAGACAACTGTCATTGTAACAGGTGTATTACTGGAAGGTTTACTCTTACCTTTGGTTCCCTTTTACTTTCTTAAATAAAAACTCATCAGAGGGTCTAATTCTTTACCACGCTATTCAAAATGAAAAAAAAAATGAAAAATAGCTTTTACAATTTAAATGTTGACTTTGCATATGTGTTTAACAATAAGTGCACCTGGGGAACAATATAAAGTACTGACTTCAAATGAAGATGGTAAAAAAAAATTTTGAAACACTATTTTATAAAGAGGAAATTCATCTGCACAAGTACAGTGGGAAAAATAATTATTGTGAATGATTTTAAGGCAATTAGGACCACAGTCACCAAACAAACCATTGGTAACACAATACGCTGCAATAGATTGAAATCATGCAGCACCTGCAAGGTCCCCCTCCTCAAGAGGGCACATGTACAGGCTCATCTGAAGTTTTCCAATGAACATCTAAATGATTCAGAGAAGGATTGGGAGAAAGTGATGTGGTCAAATAAGACCAACATTGAGCCCTTTGGTATTATCTCGACTCGCCATGATTGGAGGAAGAAAAATGCTGACTATGACCCTAAACCCCATACATCAGTTTTCCTGCAGGTTTTTCTCTTCAGGTTTCCCAAACCATCTAATATGAAGTCAAAGCTCAAGAATTTCAATTTGTATGCAATCAGGCAGGCCCTTGCACTACAGTACATGGTTTTGGTAAGCCTAAAGAGAAAAACCTGCAGGAAAACTGATAGTGTGTACAGTATGGGGCTTAAGAACACCATTTCTACAGTCAAGCACAGAGCTGGAAACATTGGGCCAGATTCAGGTACATCTGCGCATTATTGGACCGGCGTAGCGCACTGCCTTTACGCTAGACTTGCGCAATGTAGCCGCGTAATCACCCTATTCTCGTAGCTTTTACGCAGAAAATTGCGCATGCGTAACGTTATTTCAGAGGCGTAAGGCGGAGTAGTACAAATTGGGAAGGACGTGGGCGTGTTACATTGAAATGAGCCGTGACCCCATGCAAATGAAGGGCCGGACGGCTCGCGCATGCGCGCTTGAAGGAGACCATGGTCAGCACCTCTGTGCGCATGCTCACAACTCGGGAACGGCGCAATCAGTGAAATTGGAAATGGACTAAGGACTACGCAGACAGCATAAATAGACAGACACAAACGCACTTCAATTGCAAAAGTACATCCCTTTGTCCCTTCCCATTTAACAAAGTGCTTTTGTCCCGTTGTTAGTTGCGTTGTGTTTTGTATTTGTCAGATTAGTGTACTGTGTGATCAAGTGTTTGTTAGTAGATCTTTGAAAGTGTTTTTTGATAAGTGTTTGAGAGACTGTTTGTTTGATATATTTCTGCTTGTTTGTTTTCTTGCTTAATTGTTGCTGTTTGTTTTTGTGACTGATTTTTGCTGAGTGCTTGTGTGATTTTTTGGGTGTTAGTTTTTTTTTGATATCAGGTGTGTAGCATGTGTGGGGGAGGGGGTGAAAGGGAATATGTGGCAAGTGTGTGGATCCTCCAACCTGTGAATGTTTTGTGTCATCCACAGATGTGCAGGAGGGTGCAGGGCCATCTGGCCTGATCGCACCATCCCCAGGACAGCAGCCTAATGAGGCCCCCCCGACAAGGCCGGAGTCCGCGGAGGAGGTTGAAGAGGAGGAGGTTGAGGAGGAGGAGTTTGAGGAGGAGTCCATGTCAGGCACTGGCCTATTGTTGTTGGAGGACCGTTCCCCTCTGGCTGGCAGCAGCCAGCCCTCCCTAAGGGGGAGCCCACCCCCTCCTCCCCCAACTTGGCTCCTCTCCCAAGGGCCTCCCCTTCTCCCCAGCCACAAGCATCAGCTGGAGGCAGGAAGGCGACCCAGAAGACCAGGGGGGTGGCCGATCTCCTGCCCGCCACTCTGAGAAGGGACCAGTTCCTCCAGACCCGCCATCTGGGACAGGTCAGCCAGACATTGGTGCGGATGGAGGAGAGCCTGTCCTCCATCAAGGATACGCTGGGGAACCTGGACAGCCACTCCCGGGCTTTCACAAACTGCCTTAACGACCTGCAGACTACATCAGCAGGCATTGGGCAGGATGTGAGGGCCCTCACCCAGGCTATCCAGGCCAACACAGCAACACTAGGTGGTGCCCTGGACAGAATAGCCATGGCCTTGGAGGGCAGGCCGTCAGATGGGCAGAGATCAGGGGCTGCTCCTCCTTCCCTGGTTTTCCCCCTCCCCATGAGTCTCCCCTGAGGAGCCGGGCCGTGGCCAGGGGCGCCCCAGGCGTGGCTCACGTCAAGGGCACTAATTTGTTTCCCCCCCCCTTTTTTTTTGCTGGAAATTTTTTGATTTTGCTGGTCATTTTTTTTTTTTTGGGTTGTGAATGTTGTTTGAATGTGGGGGTGACATTCCTGCCGGAAAAGGGGTGTCACCCTTAATTTTGGTGGAGAAGGGTTCCCCAGGACCAGGGAGAAGTGATCCCCAGGTCTGTGTGAATGGTGTATGAATGTTCAGTGACATAATTGGAGCCTTGGCGTGGCGTTGCTGCTCACAAGTCCTGCATGGTGGACTGGTGCCAATCCAATTTGATGAGGATGTGGGGTGTGTGTGCTAGGGACCACAGTGGTGTGCATGCATGCATTCTCATTGTGCCATGATTAATGTGTGTGTTTAACGTGCAAAGATGCCCAATGTGAGCTGTCTCCTGGCTGCTCTTCCCTCAGAAGACGGGGGACCCTCGGTTAGGGGGGGATTGTCTGGTTCAGGGGTCAGGTCATCACGTACAGTAGGTCAATCTGCAGGCCCTTACTTACTGCGAAGTTGTGCAGCATGCAACATGCACCGATGATCTGGCACACAAAGTTTGGGGAATACAAGAGGGTACCCCCAGACTTATCCAGGCATCGGAAACGTGACTTCAGGAGGCCAAAGGTGCGCTCCACCACTGCACGTGTTTGGGCATGTGCTTGATTGTATCTTTCCTCTCATGGGGTTTGGGGGTTCCGGATAGGAGTCATGAGATGGGGTCCCAGTGCATATGCAGAGTCACTTGTAAGGGAAAAGACAGGAGGATGTTAGTCATGCATGTGCCCCTTGTGATGTGTGCATCATGGGGGAGTACAGTCATGCCTGCCACCCATGTCACTCACCAACCAGCCAGGTGGCCCCATACACGTTCTGATCGAATTCCATTCGAATGTGGCTTTGATTGTAGATGTAGCTGTCATGGCTGGATCCGGGGTGTTTGGCACGGACGTGCCATATGAGGCCTTGGGCATCGACTATCACCTGTACGTTGATGGAATGCCAATGCTTTCGATTGCGGTATATGTGCTC
Source organism: Rana kukunoris (assembly GCA_029574335.1). NCBI lineage: Eukaryota > Metazoa > Chordata > Amphibia > Anura > Ranidae > Rana > Rana kukunoris. Next base: position 498,652,814 of record CM056049.1, on the reverse strand, counting down.
TGTCTCATGGGGGGGCTGGAGTGCCACATGTGTGCAATCAATGGCCCGATGGTGCGTGGGAATCTGGCAATTCTGTGGAAATCTGTCATTGCCTTCAGCCGCCGTTCCTCAGTGGTGGGTTTGATGATTTGGTTGGCCATGCGTCTGAGGATTGCTGGGACAACCTGGTGCACACATCTGCTCATGGAGGATTGTGACATCCCAGCCACCACTCCACTTGTTCTTTGAAAAGAGTCACTGGCAAGGACATGGAGTGTTGCCATGACCTTGACCAGTGGCTGCACTGCATGTGAGCGTTGTGTTGGGCTGGTGATGTCCTCCTGCAGGGTTGTGGTTAATTCCATGATGGCATGAGGGGTGAATCTGAAGATGCGATACACCTCAGAATCACTCATGCCAAAGAGGTCTATGCGTGTGCGGTATATCCTCTCTAGTGCCATCCTCCGTGCCCTCCTCCTTCTTTGCTCATCTAAAGTCAGTAGTATAGCTATGCGCGACGATGCCCCTGGCATGTTGGCATACAGATTGTTGTGCAACACGTGTGACTGCTGAGCTCCTCACTAACAGTGTTGCTTTATCTAACATGTAGACGTTTTTTCTCTTTTTAGACCAGCTTTTATATGGTCTAATTTTAGACAGGACATTTTGCTGTTGCGCACACTGCGTAGCCTGCGCTGCCCCAACGTTCTTTTGTGGATCCCCGTAAGTCCCTCATTAGCATATTTGACTAGCAAATCAATGGTATGTCTAGCGCAGTTTTGCGCGGACGGATGCGCCTGTCTAACGAAATTACGCTGGACAAAAAAAAGTAGATTTCTTGCGTATCTCGTTTCGGGGATGCCGTGCATCAAAACGCACACGCACATTTAAACTTACGCACACGCATCTCCTGTTGCGCAGGCGTAATCGCTCTGTGAATCTGGGCCATTATGCTTTGGGGCTGTTAAAGGTACAGGCTGACTTTGCCACATTGAGGGGCCAATGGACGGGGCCATTTATTGTAAAATTTTGGATAAGAACTTTCTTCCCTCAGCCAAAATACTGAAGAAGGGTCATGGACGGGCCTTCTAGCATGACAATGACCCAAAACATATCACCAAGGCAACAAAGGAGTGGCTCAAGAAGTAGCACATTAAGGTCATAGAGTGACCTAGCCAGTCTCCAGACCTTAATCCTATAGAAAATGTATGGAGGGAGCTGAAACTTCAAGTTGAGTGACAAAAAAAACATAAGGATTTAGAGAAGATATGTAAAGAAAGTGGACGAAAATCCCTCCTGAGATGTGTGCAAACCTGGTAATCAAACCAGCTACAAGAAGCATCTTGCCAACAAGGGTTTTTCTAGTACTAAGTCATGTTTTGCTTGGGGATCAAATACTTATTTTACTCTCTGAACTGCAACTTAATTTATAACATTTGTATTTTCTGGATGTTTGGTTGATATTCTATCATTAAAAATACACATATGATAAAAATGATAGACCCTTCATTTATTTGTAAGTGGGCAAATTTACAAAATCTGCAGGGAATCAAATAATTATTTTCCGAATTGTATATAAAAAAGGCATTGCTCTCTTCCGTATGTTCCCATTAGGCAAAGTATAAAATTGAAATGAACATGATGATTATGTTATGGCCAGGAACTAATCGATCATAAATGATAATAAGATGGCAATTATACCCAGATTAAGCAGTGCTCAGATTCTTTCCTTCTCTGGCATAATTTAGAATTCTCTTGTTTAGCTATAATGTAAAGCTGATGAGATATTGCTTAGTGTTTCATTTATTTTTTTCAAAACTTAAATACAGAGTTTGTTGTTTTGTTTAATAAGTAGGTATAATCCTATAAATATAACTAATCATCATTTAAAATGATTTTTCTGTGGGGTTGAAACACTTATATCACATGATGCATATATTTGCATACATTTTTTATTGTGTAAGATATATTAAATTCTAACAAAAAAGTATTTTAATGAGATTGGTCGCAGTCGATCATCTTGCAAATAATTAGTTTTGAGAATAGCACGGAAAGTTAGTCATTTAAATTTACATAAAAAAAAAATCCCATCTGAACTCTCTTCATGATAAAATTGAAGGTGTTTTTGTAGGTAGCCTAACTCTTTAATGTAATAGTTTCTCTATAAACATGAAATACTTGTCTTGTGAGAATGATTTTATTTTTCCATTCAGAAAATATATATATTGGTGTGCTATGAGCCTCTCCACGCTGTGCTTTGTGTAATGGGGCTATGTGGAAACATATAAAGAGCCAGGAAATCTCTGCAACCCTGCATATTTGGCATCATTATTCAAAGCTTTTTTTATTCCTTTTTTAAAGAGGTCAAATACATCCGGTGAGTGATTCAAAGGCAGCCAGAGGCTGTGAAGCTGTAGCACTTGTCTTTAAACAACTGAAAGTGAAAGTTTGTACACCTGTCACCTATGTGGAAAAAGAAACTGAAATGTTTTATTCACTTATAGATATTGTTGATGTATTGAAATTGCATTAAATTGCTTAAACTTGGGTCATATGTGGTTTATATTATATATATATATATATATATATATATATATATATATATAAATTGTATGTGTATATATATATATATATATAGATTAGGGTTGTCCCGATACCACTTTTTTATGACCGAGTACAAGTACCGATACTTTTTTTCAAGTACATATGCAGCCATGTCCCCCATATATGCAGCCATGTCCCCCACATATCCAGCCATGTCCCCCATATATCCAGCCATGTCCCCCATATACGCAGCCATGTCCCCCATATATGAAGCCATGTCCCCCATATATCCAGCCATGTCCCCCTTATATCCAGCCATGTCCCCATTATATCCAGCCATGTCCCCCATATATGCAGCCATGTCCCCCCATAATTGCATCCATGTCCCCCATATATACAGCCATGTCCCCCCATAATTGCATCCATGTCCCCCATATATACAGCCATGTCCCCCATATATACAGCCATGTCCGGCATATATTCAGCCATGTCCGGCATATATTCAGCCATTTCCCCCCCATACCTAGATGCCACCACCGCGTATAGTGTTCCCCGCCGAGCCGCGTATAGACACTCCCCCTTGCTCGGGATTGGACAGATCACCCGTCCAATCCCGAGCAAGGGGGAGTGTCTATACGCGGCGTGGCGGGAAACACTACAGCTATTCAAATGAAAGCTGTAATGTTCCCCGTGCGCTGTTTAACCATGCGGCGGCGGCATTGTGTTATGCTTTGGGGGCTTTCATTGCGGTGGCGGGGGGGTGGAGTAGTAGTATCGAATGAGGCATCGGGGCATTATATTTTGCATTTATTTTTTTATTATTGATTGGAAGGATCTATTTATTTAATCCTATATTTGGATATATCTTGTGCTTAAGATCTTGTTAATATATTTTTGCAAAATGTGCACAGCTGCTTTTGGGTAGCAGGAATACACAGGGTGAGTGCAGAAATTAGTTAGTTTATACATACATATTTGATAATCTTTGTTACCGTTTGCATTATGCATATTTCATATTATCGATATGTCATCCTGCCTTGTCTTCCTTTATATGTAATCATTCCCTTACGGACAGTTATCTTTAGTGTTTGTGTGTATATATATAAAGATATAGATCTATCTATAGATATAGATCTATAGATAGATCTATATCTATATATATATATATATATATTTATACAGTATATTGTCAAAAGAATTAGGAGGCCTGCCTTTACGCGCACATGAACTTTAAAGGCATCAAAGTCTCAGTCCGTAGGGTTCAATATTGAGTTGGCCCACCCTTTACAGCTATAGTAGCTTCAACTCTTTAGGGAAGTATGAACGGGATTGGGGTGGAGGAACTCCATCGGCCTGCAGAGTCCTGACCTCAACCCAACAGAACAACTTTGGGATAATTTAGAGCGCAGACTGGGAGCCGACCCTCTCATCCAACATCTGTGCCTGACCTCACAAATGTGCTTCTGGAAGAATGGTTAAACATTCCCATAGACTCCTAAACCTTGTGGACAGCCTTTAAAGAAGAGTTGAAGCTGTTATAGCTGCAAAGAATGGGCAAACTCAATATTGAACCCTACAGATAAAGACTGGGATGTCATTAAAGTTCATGTGCGTATAAAGGCAGGTGTCCCAATACAATATATACAATGGGCTAGATTCTCGTACTGCAGCGTTAGTACGAGCGGGGCGTAGCGTATCCTATTTACACTATGCCGCCGCAACTCTGGACACAAGTGCCATATTCTCAAAGCACTTGCAGCCTAAGTTACGGCGGCGTAGCGTAAATGGCCCGACGTAAGCCCAGGTAATTCAAATGTGGATGAGGTGGGCGTATTTTATGTAAAAGAATCGTGACCCCACGTTTTTGACGTTTTTTTTTTTAACTGCACATGTGCCGTCCGTGGACGTATCCCAGTGCGCATGCTCCAAATTACGCCGCAAATACATTGGTTTTGACGTGAACGTAACTTACCATTGTGAACGCCTCACCTATGCAAAGTTACCCCTCATATAGCAGGGGTAACTTTACGCTTACGCAAACAACGTCAAATACGACGACCGGGCGCAATTACGTTCGGGAATCGGCCTATCTAGCTCATTTGCATATTCAACGCGGCTAATCGACGGAAGCGCCACCTAGCGGCCAGCATATAATTGCACACAATTATATGCCGGTGTAGGCTAGTTACGTCAGCGGAAGAAGCCTATTTTTTTAACGTATATGCGTTTGAGAATCGGCGTAAATATACGCCGGCGCAGATTTGAAATTACGGTGGCGTATCTGGAGATACGCTGCCGTAACTGTTTTGAGAATCTGGCCAACTATATATAGATATATATATATATATCTATATATATATAGATATATATATATATATTGTGAGGGATTTGCTCGGTAGCGGGTGTGTGTGACCCCCTGGATGGGTTCACTACACGCTGAACTGTACAAAAAGGCAGTTGAGGATGATTGAAAACAAATGATATGGTTTATTTTTCCATCTTGCGGGATACACGTGCAAGCATCAAAACAGCATAACCAAAACAAAACATAAAATAAACCCTTGCCACTTGGGGCGTCTACCTTCCCAACACAGGAACCTACCTATGGAGTCTGGCACAGCCTACTGCTGGGCAGACACTGCTGGTCCTACAGCAGAAAACAAAAAGTCTCTTTGATATTTCTCACACAGAAATATCCATCAGTACCTCACCTCTTCAGTAGGGTTTGTGACTGCTCCTTCACTCACACAGCCTCAGGATGCAGCAATCAGTCGTCATCCTTAGGCTGTCTTTATAGGGGCTTTAATTGCTTAATTCTGAACAGCTGAAACCTTTTAACGCCCCAAACCTCTCTGGCCATCTCTGCAGCCGATGCCCAATAGTAATTGGTGTATTGTCTAAACAAGGCAGAAAAGTATCTACCGTCTGGGACAACACACACACAGATTTACCTGACTTCCTGTCACATATATATATATATATATATATATATATATATATATATATATATATATATATATGGATAGTAAATAATCTTTTTTACCATGGTCTTTACTTACAGTAAGTCTACACACAAGCACTTCAAAGTTAGATAACAACATTGAAAAGTAACTATCCCTATAGCAAGTCAAGGAGCAATAGGAAGTGAAACATATTAGAAGTTGGAAAGTTATACAAGATGTGGAATTACATTGGTGCACGAGAACTTATATACAGTATCCAGAGTCAAGCAAAGGTGTACATATGACTGCATATGACATATGACTGCAGCCCCAAATCCGAATAGTGGCACTGTCTTGACCTGGGTTTGGAAAACATTGAATTGACCAAGATCTCCCATTATAAAGACAATTTCATATGCAGGTAGCAATTTCATATGCAGGTAGCAACGTGTTCCAACCACTGCTGCTATAGTTTATTATATTTGGTGGGGCAGTTTCTTATACGGAAGGGTAAGATTGTCTTCCCTAACCCATGACTGAAATTTAGGAGGCAGCAAAGAGTACTTCATGTAAAGATATTGTCATATACTTGTCGGGATCAGGGTCTAGAAATAACCCCAATGCCTCGTACACACAGCCGGACTTTCCGAGAAAAAAAGACGGGCTTTTTTTCTCAGAAAGTCCGGCCGTGTGTAGGCTCCAATCAGACTTTTTTTGACGGAAGTCTGACGAACCTTAGATAGAGAACCTGACCTCTTTCTTTCCATCAGACTTCCGACGGACTCACGGCAGACTTTTGCACGGTCCGTGTGTACAAGGCATTAGAGACACAATTTAGGCAAACCCATTTGGTGATTAGGAATTGCAGCCACAAGCTCTGGAGAGCTGGGCAAGCCCACAGCAGGTGTAAGAACGTACCATTGGAGTCAGAGTACCTAGGGCACTGGGGGCTAAATGAGGTACAATATCCTGCCATGTGTTAACACAAAATATACAGTTGGGTTAGTCAATGTATTAATTTAGAGAAATCATCTTTTTAAGTGCTATAAAAGAGCAACTACAGTTTTATTTGCTTTGCTGATGGATTCATGAAAAAACCCATCTGTCTATCATCTCAGGGGTTGGCAGTAGGTGCAGTGCCTGAAGCCGTTGGGTTTCACCATTGGATTGGATTGGACTGGTGCTGAATTGCTATGTTTTGTAACCAAAAGAATTAGCAGCATATCAGAAGGCTTAAACTGAATTTGCATAAATGACATATTAGTGCATTTTAGCCTACTTCAATTTTAACCCAAATCTTATACCAATAATATTTTTTTCCCTAAATATTGTATAAACTCTTTATTTTACAAGAAAACTTTCATTGTAAAATGCATTCATTAAGTGTTTTTCTTCAAATATATGTTGGGCTTTCTACTACGAAAACCCAGCACTACCTTAGGCATGGTTCACACCTATACATTTTTCTAGCACATTTTTCAGAAATGTACTACAATCCATTTAACATGGTTTCTTATGGGACATGCCCCCGATATGTGTTTTTCAGGTGCAGACTTTTTGGAAAGGGTCAGGGACTTTTTAAAACGCAACACTGAGTGTTTTGGGTTCAATAGACCTTAATGGACATGGTGCAGTGCATTTTTGATGCATTTTCGTTGTGTTTCGCAGTTTTTGATCTGCGTAACAACAAAACATCTTCCCCATAGAAAAAAAAAAGGAAAAGACATGACTGAGTGAGGCAGCACTTCTCTAGAGCTCCCGGTCCGAGCCCCACTTTTCTGGCTTAAAATCAACGATTTACCGGTATGAACTCGGCCAAGAAACACAGGACAAGAGCTGTGACACGGGGGACACCCGCAAGTAAATCACAGAGGGAGATGCAACGATTTTACGGACTCTTTAAGGGAAAGTCCCCGGGAGCAAAGGCGACGGCCTCGAGAGGCCTCACACGTGGAGCACAGCAGAGCCCGGTGCTCTTGACCGGCGGGGATCACTCACCTACCACTGTGGCTTCACATCCAGTCCCATCCGGTCTTCGTGGATCCCCTGGGGACGTGGAGATGGAGGAACCCAGATATCTGGAGGCCCCGATCCTGGATCATGACATTAGGGCCCTCCTGCAAGCGCTACCGACCCGATCGGACATCGAGGCCCTCATCCTACGCTTGGAGGAGACACACCGGAGGGACATCCAGGAGGTGAGGGGGGAGGTGTCCGGCATTGCGGAGAGAGTCACGACCGGGGAGACTGCGCTGACCTCCCTGGAAGCACGCGTAGCGGCGCTAGAGGCCTCGAGGGTACAACACAGAGACACGGCCGTATCGCTCCAGCTCTACGTGGAGGACATCGAGGACCGGAGCCGCCGCAACAACCGACGGGTCCGGGGGATGCCTGAGAGTGTCGGCGCGGAAGACCTGGGAGAGGCCGTGAGGGACGTGTTCCGTGACATCCTGGAAGAACCGGAGGCAGAGATTGTGTTGGACAGAGAACACAGGGCCTTGGGCCCGATGCCCGCAGATCCGGCGAGACCACGTGATGTCGTCTGCAGACTCCACCGGTACACGCAGAAGGAAGCCATCCTGCGACGAGCCTGGGACCATGGAGCGGTACGAGTGGACGGAGCGGAAGTCAGGGTACTCCCGGACCTATCGAAGGCGACACTGCGGCGCCGGGCACTTCTGCGACCACTTCTTGACCTGGCCAGGCAGAAGGGCTTTACATATCGTTGGGGCTATCCCCTCTCGGTCTCCTTCTGCAAAGACGCCGGTTCCTACACCCTGCAGACCGCGGCGGACCTCCCAGAGCTGTTCACCTTTCTTGAGGCAGACCCGATCGAGGTACCTGACTGGCTCCAGCTGCTCCCGCGTTTCATCGGCCGATCGGGCCGATCGGCACAGCGGGGCCCACGGCCGCAGCGGCGGCAGGGTGGGAGATGGAGGAACTGCTCTGCATCACGCGAGGAAGCACGTGAGTAGGCCTTGGGCCCCCCTTCCCTGCTGAATTTACTGTTGACTGCCCGCTCCCCGGGAGCCACCTCCCGTTCCCTGCCCAGTATCGCACGGTGATGCCTAGCCCTGGGGTGCCCCTCTTTGCCTTTCCCTGCAGCCCCCCCTCCCTGGAACTGTGACGGATATGCCCCGAGGGATCCACGGAACCGACACAGGAAGACACTTTTTTGATAGACCGCCCCCCCCCCCATTGAGGGAGACACGAGGGACCTGTCTGTCCCGCACCTTGGGAGGCTGGGAAGCTGTTGATCTGCTGCCTGGGGAGGTGGGGGCGGGGGGGTTTGGTGGGGTGGTGGTTGGGATGCGCCTTGTTGGCTTTCGCCGGTTATGGCCCCCCCCATTGTCCCCCTGACCCCCGCTTGCAGTTGTGCCGGACCCCCAGAAGAAACTGTCATGTCAGGGCATGCTGTTCGGACTGGGACACCGGATCCGTTGCCTAGGAGCGATACCTGGGAGGGGGCTTATTGGGCGGCGGGAGGCGAACTGTCTTATCGCAGCAGGGGGGGGTCGATACACCCGTTTTGTTTTGTTAACCCTTTTGCATATACACCTGCTAAACATGGTCGTGTCATTTATATGCACCAGTTTAACTGCTCATTCAAGAACCCTGTGCATGCCAGCACATGGGCTGTTAATATTGATGTTACCTGTTTTGATGTTTGCTGTTTTATATGTTACCGGTACACACTTCACCTACACTCACAAGCCGGGGGAGTGGGCGGGGATTGGGAGTTCGCTCTCTGACTCTGTTCACGCACTACCCCAACTATGACGGTGCTCCATACCCCAGGGATCCTTTCGAATCCCTGGAGAGTACCACCGCCATATAGGCTTAGATAATATCCTTACCTAGCTACACACCCTAGTGCTAGCTTCTCTTTTCTTTCTTTTTTCCCTTTCCCTCTATCCCCTCTCTCACTTCCACGACCGGCCTGGTGAGCGCACATGAGGGGGGGTTGAATGCGCCCCTCCCTTACCGGGTGCAGGGCGCTGCCCTGGACGCGCCCCTGGCCTGGTACCACCGGTGGCCCAGAGCGACACAATATCCACAACTGACTTACGTCCGGGGATGCCACATCACCACTTATTAATCTTTATGCTCATACATGTACTTTGATGTAATTGGTGTACAATGTTGTCTGGGTCCCCTGGGACCGGTTCCTCTGTTTTTGAAGAAATAAAGAATTAAAAAAAAAAAAAAAAAAGCACCGCAGAAATGTGTCAAAAAGAAACTGCATAGGCATGACCCAGGCTTTATGGTTTTCTGACAGATTGCCAATCCACTAGTTAGGATGTTGCCTTCTTTGCTAGCAGAGAAGGAGGGGTATATCCTTACTCTGACTCATTCAGGTCTATTTTAGCACAGCTGTCTGGAAGAAATAGAAAAAAAAAGAAAAAGATTTAACAGACAAGCCTTGCTTCACTTACTAGAAGCTTCACATGCTGGCTTCACATGCTGGCTGAAAATGGTAAATATAAATACATTAACAAACATTTTGTATTTGTACCTGAGCAAAACTAAATGAACAAATGTGTAATTTTTAGTACTGAACATAAAAAAATACAATAAAGCCTGGGTGATCTGTATAACCAATTAGAGTTGGCTGTATATATGGGGGAAATGTAAATACTGTGCAACATTTTTTATTAAAAAATAAATAGACTGCAAGCAGATTTTAATCAATACTGATCCCGTCCGGCATTTGCTGCAAAACTAGTATAGAAGTAGGATTACTCCAAGGCCCCCAAAACTAAGGGAAAATGGGATGCCACATATCCTAGACCTGTAGAAATGAATATAGAAGTATTTGCAGTGGCACTGGATTATATTAAAATTAGCAATGACTGTAGTGGGAAAGCTTTTGCAAGTTTCTTTTTTTTGGGGTGGGGGATGGGCTTCCGTCTTGGCTGTTTTTTAAGGAAGATCTGTCCACACTGGTGGTGGGGCATTGTGATTCTAAGAGAAGTGTATGAGCAATAAGTGTTAGGCCCCATACACACGAGCGGACAGATTTGTTCAAATCTGTCCGTCCGACAGATTTGAACAAATCTGTCTGCTGGGATTTTGGTTTGCTCGCGTGTACACACGAGCAAACCAAAATCCCCGCCAGCAGACGGCGCGCTGACGTGTCAGTGACGTGGCGGTGACGTTGACGCCGCCACGTCACCGCACCGGGAAGTAAAACACTTCCGCGAATCCATTCGGCGGCGGTTCGGCGGCGGTGCGGGACGACATGTCTGCTGGTAAGTGTACTAACCAGCAGACATGTCGGGCGGACAGATTCCCACCCGATAGATTTCAAAGCATGCTTTGAAATCTGTCGGGTGGACAAATCTGTCTGCTCGGCCGTACACACGATCGGAGATGTCTGCTGAAACGGTCCATCGGACCGTTTTCAGCGGACAAATTCGATCGTGTGTACGCGGCCTAAGATGTTTGAAATCATTCCCTTTATATATTTTAATTTATATATGAATTTATTTGTTAATTTTCCTCTCTTTTTGATTTATTGTTATTTATATATTCTTTAACTCTTTTACATTTTCCCTTTTTAGTAAAAAATTTCCTTTGACATATTTAATCCTAATATTCAATATATGGATATGGTCCCTGTTTTCTGATACTGTAAATGTTATCACATGTGTATCTAATTGTAAAAAAAAACAATAGAGAGAAGGGTTTGGGACTTTAAATGAGGCACACGACACCATGGGCCTCTATCCCTATTTGTATGAAAAAAAGGAAGGGGTTGGGACTTTGAATGAGCTGCGTCCCTAACAGTGGATGATGAGTATCACTTATGAATCTAATTGAGATTCATGCATATAAAAGAAAAAGATGATATTAGTAAGAACGAGTATTTTATTAAATAGCCTTATTGGCATGTAGTAAAATATTAAAATACATCAAGATTTCAGCAATGGGAATGTAGGGTTAGAAGCCGATTACGTTAAGAGTTACAATAAATATTGCAATGTATGTTCACGATCGGCAAAAATAATTACAACACAAATCTAAACTCATACCTCTAACCGAAAGATTACATCTTATAGTGCTCAACGCGTTTCGTGGGATTCCACTTCTTCAGGAGGAGATGCAATCAGCGTATCGACAATAAAAATATTGAAAATGATGGAAGTGGATAATAAACAGAAAATACTAATGTTTAAAGAGACCAAATTGAATATTGATCATCGGTAATTTGTACACATTTATATCCCCTGCGTGGGCGATCAACGAGCTTGTTTATGAATCTCTTGTTTATCAAAAAAAAAAATCAATAAACAAATTGAAACAGAAATAGTACTCTTCAAAATTCCAACTTACAATTCAGCTTAGAGTTTTAGCGTGTGGTGCTGAGGGCTGTCTGAGGACATCAGCACTGGGAACTATGAGGGTGACCCATCAACATATGGCAAATTTGCGAAGACTGTAGGAGAAGTGCAGATCTCCATAGTGGGATGCATAATGGCAAAGCTAGCAATCCGTATAAGATTCTATGAAAAATATTTATATTCTATATAAGTGTATTAAATCTTAGATGTATATCGATTACTTAGAAGCATATATTATGTGATTGCTGGTTGGATCCCAGAAGTGGGAGGGAAAGAGACACACTTAATTGGAGTACAAATTGTGTGTCATTATTCAAATTTGACTATGTAGTAAAACTAGAATTTTGTAAACCCATTTGAAATTCAAGATGGGGGGGAGAATGAATAAGGGCTAGTGTTTGTGTAAAAAATATGTGGTTTTTGAATACCGAGAGGGAAATGAAAAAAAATATGAAAAAAAGGGAGAGGGAGTAAAACTATAGTGAGGGATAAGAGACCATATAAGAGGTAGCCACAGTGGGGGTCTAATAGAAGTAAGTACTAATGAAAGTAAATGAATTGTAAGTGAATTTTTGTAAAAAAAAAAAACTGATTTAATTAAATAAAGAATATAAAAATAAATAAATACATTTATGCCCTTTTGTTCAAAAATACAGTACATACACAATTTCAAATCTTTCCGAGAGCCTTAACATGTCCCCCTACTTTAAGTATAATGAAATCGGGGAAGCAGACCTTATTTTGGCAAACTCTATGTCTTATCGGTATAGTTATGTCGGCAGATACTGTTTATTTGCTGAAGTAATGCAAGAATAAAATATGCATCAAGGTTAAAATATAAACTTCAGGAATTTAATTCAGTAAATTTTTATTTTAAATCAGCCAAAGTCTCCAACACATTCAAGGTATGAATTCATGTATGAATCTGATTCCTTTTGCCCCAGGATGTTCAGAACTTGCTTAGCTCTGCTCCCCTGCTTTGCTTATAAGCGTAATGCCGCGTACACACGATCATTTTTTGTGATGAAAAAAAACGACGTTTTCTGTGAAGTAAAAAACAACGTTTTTGAAACGTCACTTTTCAAAGACGATGTTGCCTACACACCATCGTTTTTTTCACAAAAAGCGAGGTTACGTTCACCACTCTTTTCCTTTGAAGCTCGCTTCATAACTAGCTTCTGGGCATGCGCGGGTTGAAAAACGTTGTTTTAAACGACGTTTTTGCTACACACGGTGACTTTTTGTGAAACAAAAAACGACGTTTTAAAAAACTTCGTTTTTTTTCATCGCAAAAAACGACCGTGTGTACGCGGCATAACAGTAGATATGAATACTTTGGATCATTTCCAAATGCAAGGCAATAGAACATGACTGAGCTGGAAAATTTGTTAATTGGCTTTTCTTAAAATCCTGCATTATTATTCTTGACCCTTATTTAATAATGCATGGGAAATAATGTGGGATTCTTCAGTGTCACCTCATAAAACTAGGCTGTATAAACTTAAACAAGAGTAGAAAAAATATATTAATTATCATGGCTGTTGCTAAATATTGTATTGAAGGAATATTTATTCAAACATTTAATACTTGAAAAAAAAGGCAAAAAGAAATGTAAAACATTGTTACATTTGATCTCAATCAGCATACATTAAAACTGGTATATAATGGCAAAATAATGAATTTGCTGGTGTGTCATACTATTCAGTGGCAGGGGGGGGTAATGAGCTGTAACCTGTTTAGAGTTTACTGAGCAATCAAATGACAAGGCCGTGCCAATGGAGCCTTAATTGGAGTATTCTTTTCTGCATGACTAACTGTAGCAGGAAGGACCAGTGATACCTAACCTCACAATATCTGAACAATGTACAGAATTAACTTAAGCATATCCTTATTTTAATGTTTCATGAACTGTCAAGTATGCTCTTCTGTATCAGAAATTTGTAAGCCTTTGCTCAAATGAGTGGTTTCCCCATGTTTTTTACTCCTACATTACTCACAATGTAAGAGCAATGTGGAGGCAACAGACAGAGTGCATATCATGTATGAATAATGAATGAATGTACGCTCAAAAAAGACAACTAATCATGGACAGTCTAACTAAATCCATTTGAGACACAGAAAAAAATCAAAAATGTCACAGCTGACCTTTTTTAGAGGCGTTACAAATCTTCCTTAGTACGCAAATGTTACATCTTTAAGTTTAATTGCCACATGCTGCATAAGGCCTTAAAGCTTACATTTTACACATTCAATGAAGTGCTAATGCAATCATTGTGTATTACCAATGTGAATTGAATATACATTTCCTGTGACCCTATGCTCCCAGTTGAAGAAAGTAATGATTCCTATAGATTTGTATGAGGACAGAGCAGGAATGTGAATAGTTTATTTGTGAATTATCGGGGGCATGCATACTTTAATTGATAGATTTTAAGGTTAACTGTCCTCCAAGAACAGTAGTCATATAATACTAAGTTATGCCAAAATTAAAGACAAAAAGCCCTGTTCGGGTAGGTTATGCCCTCTGTTTGTATATCTATTCAAAATGTATAAGCGGGATAGGAGTGTAACTTCAATGCAGATATATATATATCGATGCTAACAACAACTCAGATATATCGATGCTAACAACTTTTACAGTTATTGATCACTAAATGTGTAAATTGAGCATGTTCTCTTTGCAAAGGAAATTTTCACTTAGTTTAGTGATTGTGGTAAAAATTCTCCCAATTCATCCAAAGTACATGTGCAATCTATCAGTATGCTCTGCCATTTGGTGGCGGGAGAACAAGGCGTGCTTTAGTACTAGTAAAAGACACTTGCAGAACAGGAGTGCTGGATTCACAGGAAGACAGAAATACACGGGTGTCTTACAGCAGTGGAGACCTGGCACACTTTATATATTTGGAGTGCACAGGGGGTCTAAGGCAGGGAGGATACCAGTTGGTACTGACATGGGATAACCCAGTGTGCCTGTTGGGATTATAGGTCCTTAGGCAGTACAGCCCATGATGGCAGGAGCACAGAGAAACACACAAGGGCACTGGGAATAGATAGTAGTGCATGGAGACACACAGGAACTTTTTGAGTAAGGGTCCTATCACACGGAGCGGACCGTTTTTCGGTCCGCTCCATGTGTGTCCGTCAGCTCAGCGGGGGGTCTCCGCTCAGCTGTCGGCGGACAGGGCGGTCCCCGCACACTGTGCAGGGACCGCCCTGTCTCTCCTCTGCTCTCCCCTATGGGGAATCGGATGAAAACGGACCGTTTGTCCGTCTTCATCCGTTCCGTTCCGCCGGACGGAAGAAAAATAGGGTTTTCTTCCGTCCGAAAAACCGGATCCAGACGGACGCGGATCTTTGCGGCCGTTAGCGGATGCATCATCCGCTAACGGACGCAATCCCATAGGGAACCATTACAAGTCCGTTTACGGACTTGTAAAAACGGACGAGCGGAGGTGGATGTGTGAAAGGGCCCTTAGTAGTAATGCACAGGTACAATTAGGAATTAATAGAAACAGACAGAAGTCCACAGGGATACAGAGAAGGAAGCAACCTAGGAATACACAGGGAGACACTAAAGCAGTACAAATAAATGGCAACCTTCCCAACCTATAACCACATAATGACCGACCCCATAGGTGTGCGCAGCCTATTGCATTGGGGTGTGTACCCCAAAGCTCCAACAAATGCGTTTGACATATTTACTCGCTCTCAATCTTAAAACAATGGGAGGAAGGGGGAGGAAGGGAGTGCATGGGGAACCCGGGCAACAGGAGAAAAAGGAATAGGGAAGGTAGAGGTGGCATTTATTAGTACCTCCTATGGTAGCTGAATGTTGACAAAAGAGAGAGGAGGAGAAGCCTACATTCAGCTGCTGCAGGAGATAAATACAGATTGGTTCCACTAAATTCCACCCCTGCCACCTCTCCTGTCCAGGTTCTGAGGACTGGCAAGGAAGGATTGCGGTTTACCTGTTACCTGCCCACCATTGACAGGTTCCCAACCTAGGGTTGCCACCTGTCCGGTTTTGACCCGGACAGTCCGGGTTTGGACACATGTGCCCGGTTTTGAAGCCTCCTGAAACCCGGGCACATTTAAAAAAAAATATATATATATTTTTTTTTTCAGCCGTCCGTCCTGGCCCAGCCGCAACAGAGCTGCACTGCACATATTCGGCTCCACCAGCTTGTCTGAGTGTAGTGTGTGCCGCCCGCAGCAGTGCTCTCTGTCAGCCCCCGCCTCCCCTGTAAACATGTGTGCAACTTCTCACTGTACTAGCCCCCTCCCCCCCTCCCTCTGCTCTGGCGCGCCTCCGTCTGCATTGTGTGCTGCAGAGTGGAAGACACATGGGACACAGAGTGCTCAGCTCCTCTCTGACTGGCTGCAGAATACACATGGAGGTGGGGTTAAAGGCGGAGCCTCGGCATTCCCTGCTGCTCTCTGCTCTGTGAAGTGTGTGGCGATCTTGCTGAGACTGAGAGCTCAACTTTTAAAAGTAAGTTTTTGCTGTTATTAGCATGTCAGCATATCAAAGAGCTCTCACCCCTCCCCCTCATACACACAGTCCTCACCAATTACCCCCACCATACACTAAACATACAGTTCTCCCCCCCCCCCTGCATATACCATCCACAGCCATACATACAGTTCTGCCCCCCCTCCATATACCATCCACAGCCATACATACAGTTCTGCCCCCCCCCTCCATATACCATCCACAGCCATACATACAGTTCTGCCCCCCCTGCATATACCATCCATACATACAGTTCTGCCCTCCCTGCATATACCATCCACAGCCATACATACAGTTCTGCCCCCCCCTGCATATACCATCCATAGCCATACATACAGTTCTGCCCCCCCCTGCATATACCATCCATACATACAGTTCTGCCCCCCCCTGCATATACCATCCACAGCCATACATACAGTTCTGCCCCCCCCCCTGCATATACCATCCATACATACAGTTCTGCCCCCCCCTGCATATACCATCCACAGCCATACATACAGTTCTGCCCCCCCCCTGCATATACCATCCATACATACAGTTCTGCCCCCCCCCCTGCATATACCATCCACAGCCATTCATACAGTTCTGCCCCCCCCCCTGCATATACCATCCACAGCCATACATACAGTTCTGCCCCCCCCTGCATATACCATCCATACATACAGTTCTGCCCCCCCCTGCATATACCATCCACAGCCATACATACAGTTCTGCCCCCCCCCCCCGCATATACCATCCATACATACAGTTCTGCCCCCCCCCCTGCATATACCATCCACAGCCATAGATACAGTTCTGCCCCCCCTGCATATACCATCCACAGCCATACATACAGTTCTGCCCCCCCTCCATATACCATCCACACCATACATACAATTCTGCCCCCCCTGCATATACCATCCACAGCCATACATACAGTTCTCCCCCCCCCTCCATATACCATCCACACCATATACACAGTTCTCCACCCCCCCATACTACCTACTGCCTTACCCTTTGCACTCCTCCCCTGTACATATTGCCCCCATCATACCCCACACTCCTCTCCTGTACATACCGCCCACTGTCATACCCTCCACACTACTCTCCTGTACATAGTGCCCACTGTCATACCCTCCACACTACTCAACTGTACATAGTGCCCACTGTCATACCCTCCACACTCCTCTCCTGTACATAGTGCCCACTGTCATACCCTCCACACTCCTCTCATGTACATACCGCCCACTGTCATACCCTCCACACTACTCTCCTGTACATAGTGCCCACTGTCATACCCTCCACACTCCTCTCCTGTACATACTGCTCCCATCATACCATCCACACTCATCTCCTGTACATACTGCCCACTGTCATACCCTCCACACTCCTCTCCTGTACATACTGCCCACTGTCATACCCTCCACACTCCTCTCCTGTACATACCGCTCACTGTCATATCCTTCACACTCCTCTCCTGTTCATACTGCCCCCATCATACCCTCGCACTCCTCTCCTGTACATAGTGCTCCCATCATACCCTCCACACTCCTCTACTGCATATACTGGTCACTGTTACACCCTCTTCACTCCTTTCCTGCAAGTAATACCTACCCTCTGCACTAATTTCCTGTACATAGTGTCTTACACTTTGCACTCCTTTCCTACACATACCAACATAGGCGCCACACTCTTGTATATACTGTTGTAAATTCTGCACTCCCTCCCTGCACATACTGTAATACCCTCTGTACTTAATGAAAATGAAAAGGCGTGTTCGGGTTTGGCTTGAGGAAAAGGTGGCAACCCTATCCCAACCCCAGGATTAGGGTGTGCCCAGGCACACCTGGCACACCTCTTGCGCACGCCTATGACCGACCCATGTAGCTTTACTGATACAAGGCGGCTGCTCTGTGCAGAATCATGAATATACTACTAGATTCTCAATTTCTGCATAGGGGGGGGGGGGGTGCCGGCTGTGTTGTGATAAGACACAGCACAAACCGTTCAACGGGTGCCGGCCAATGAACGACCACAGGCACCTGCTGATTGGCAAAGAGGAAGAGAGGATAGCGCTCTGCATATGTAAACAATGCAGAGATCTGTCCTGTCAGTGGGGATGTGGCTGGTTTTGTTTCCCAGCAGGTATTAAAAACTGGCATATCCCTTAGTAAAAGCACCTTTACAGCAGTAAACACATAAACACTGGTTAGGCACACATTTAACCCTTTGAACGCCCTAGATGTTTAGCCCCTTTCCAGCCAGTGTCATTAGTACAGTGACAGTGCATATTTTTAAGCACTGATCACTGTATTGGTGTCACTGGTTCCCACAAAGTGTCAGTATCAAAATGCCTGCCACACTATCACAGTCCCACTATAAGTTGCTGATCTTCCCCATCACTAGTATTAAAAAAAAAAAAAAAACAGTATATATATATAGTAGTTTGTAGACTCTATAATGCTCTACAAATGTAGCAGAATACACATTGACCTAAATTTATGAAAAATTTTGATTTTTTAAATGTTTTAATTGGATATGTTTTATAGCAGAAAGTAAAAAAAATATATTTTTTTGTTATTTTTGTTATTTTTTTTCAAATTGTATGTGTTTTTCATTTATAAGCGCAAAAAATAAAAACACACTGGTGATCAAATATCACCAAAAGAAGGCTCTATTTGTGGTAAAAAAAAAAAAAAGGCAAGGGCGAGGGCAAGTGGTTATCTAGCATTTGCAGTAAGGAGCACATGGAAGGGCAATGCACATCAAAAACAAACAAAAATTCCCAGCTCACTTACCAGCTAGCCTGCAATAAAACCAAATTGACCCCGTCTAACAGCTCACATTAAAAAAAAAGAGTTTAGTCGCACACATTTGCAAACAGATGTGTAAGCCACAGCAGCCACATCAAGGCACCACAGTGTACTGCGGTTCTAACTGAAGCACATATATAGCAGTGGATACATTAGGAGCAGGTTTGCCTGGAGGGAGCCCACCTCTTCTTAAAAGAATAGAGAAGCACAGACACCCGTAAGCTGAAGGTATCCTGTGTGTGCCCGCACCAATTCAGAAACTGTACAAACAAATGGCAACCTCTCCAACCTATAACTAGCCCTTGCAGCAAAGGAGCACATGAAAGATCAACGCACGTCAAAAATAAACAAAAATGTTCAGCTCATTTACCAGCTAGCCTGTTTAACAGTTCACTTAAAAAACAAGGGGCCAGATTCACGTACATCGGTGCATTTTTTGACTGGCGTAGCGCACCTCCGTTACGTTAGACTGCCGCAATGTAGCGGCACAATCACCGTATTCTCGTTTGATTTGCGCAGAAATTAGCGGCTGTGCAACGTAATTTCAGAGGCGTAAGGCGGAGTAATTCAAATTGGGAAGGACGTGGGCGTGTTACATTGAAATGAGCCGTGACCCCATGCAAATGAAGGGCCGGCCGGCTCGCGCATGCGCGCATGAAGCAGACCATGGTCAGCACCTCTGTGTGCATGCTCACAACTCGGGAACGGCGCAATCAGTGAAATTGGAAGTGGCCCCGGGCAACTTAGTGAACTACGCAGACAGCATAAATAGACAGACACAAACGCACTTCCTTTGCAAAAGTACATCCCTTTGTAGCCCTCCCTATACGGCAAGGTGCTTTTGTTCTGTTGTTTGTTGCGTTGTGACTTGTCTTTGTTATATTTGTTGACTGTTTGATCTAGTGTTTTGTAGAATATATTTGAAAGTGTTTTTTGGTGACTGCTTGTGAGACTTTTTGGTTGATAGATTTTGGTTTGTTTGTTTTGTTGCTTGATTTTTCCTGCTTGTTTTTGTGAGTGATTTTTGTTGATTGTTGGGAGAGAGTTGTTGTATGAGTATGACTGAGAGGAAGAGGAAGTTAAATTTTACTTTGGGGGAAAAAAAATTCTTGCCCGGGCCATTACCCAATATGGGTGTTTCCTCCACGGCCCGGAGAGTGCCAACACCACCCCGGCCAGTAGGCGGGAAATTTTGCTGCACATTACTGACCAGGTGAATTCAGCGGGGGGGAGACCCGGACACGCGAGGGGATCGAAAAGAAAATCAATGACCTCCGGCGTTTGGTCCGAAAGAAGCTGGCCAAAATGGCAGCCCATGCCAGGGGCACAGGAGGGGGCCCACCATGCCCTGTGAGGCTGACAGCGGAGGAGCGTGCGGTGGCCCAGACCTTTCATAGACAACAGGTGGAGGGCCTGCCTGGCTATGACTCTAGTCATGAAGCCGTGATGCCAGGTAAGGTTTTTTTGCCCTATCAGGTGTGTAGCATGTGGGGGGGGGGGTGAAAGGGAATATGTGGAAAGTGTGTGGATCCTCCAACCGGTGAATGTTTTGTGTCATCCACAGATGTGCAGGAGGGTGCTGGGCCATCTGGGCTGACTGCACCATCCCCAGGACAGCAGCCTGATGAGGACCCCCCGACAAGGTCTGAGTCCTCGGAGGAGGTTGAAGAGGAGGAGATTGAGGAGGAGTTTGAGGAGGAGGAGGATGTCATGTCAGCCAGTGGCTTGCTGTTTTTGGAGGAGTCTTCCTCTCTGGCTGGCAGCAGCCAGCCCTCCATAAGGGCTAGCCCCTCCCACTCCTCCCCCAACAGGGCTCCCCTCCCAAGGGGCTCCCCTTCTCCCCGGCCACAAGCCTCAGCTGGAGGCAGGAAGTCGTCCCAGAAGACCAGGGGGGTGGCCGAGGTTCTGCCCGCCAATCTGAGAAGGGACCAGGCCCTTCAGACCCGCCATCTGGGACAGGTCAGCCAGACTTTGGTGCGGATGGAGGAGAGCCTGTCCTCCATAAAGGATACGCTTGGGGACCTGGACTGCCACTCCCGGGCTCTTACAAACTGCCTAAACGTACTGCAGACTACAACAGCAGACATTGGGCAGGATGTGAGGGTCCTCACCCAGGCTATCCAGGCCAACACGGCAACACTAAGTGCTGGCCTGTACAGAATTGCCGTGGCCTTGGAGGGCAGGCCGCCAGGTGGGCAGAGACCAGGGGCTGCTCCTCCTTCCCCGGATTACCCCCCCCTCCCCATGAGTCTCCCCTGAGGAGCTGTGGCCGTGGCCGTGGGCGCCCCAGGCGTGGCTCACGCCAGCGGCATTAATTTGTTTTCCCCCTTTTTTTTTCAGGTTTGTTTTTTTTTTTGCCTTTTTTTCTTTGCTGGATTTTTTTTTTTTTTTTGCTGGACATTTTTTTTTTTTGTGTTGTTAAAATTTTTGGAATGTGGGGGTGATATTCCTGCTGGAAATGGGGTGTCACCCTCAGTTTTGGTGGAGAAGGGTTCCCCACGACCAGGGAGAAGTGATCCCCAGGTCCGTGTGAATGGTGTATGAATGTACAGTGACATTTGAAGCCGTGGCGTGGCGTTGCTGCTCACAAGTCCAGCATGGGGGGCTTGTGCTAATCCAATTAGATGAGGATGTGATGTGTCTGTGCTAGGGACCACAGTGGTGTGCATGCATGCATTCTCATTGTGCCATGATTAATGTGTATGTTTAACGTGCAAAGATGCCTAATGTGAGCTGTCTCCTGGCTGCTCTTCCCTCAGAAGACGGGATAGCCTCGGTTAGGGGGGGATTGTCTGGTTCAGGGGTCAGGTCATCACGTAGGTCAATCTGCAGGCCCTTTCTCAGTGCGAAGTTGTGCAGCAGGCAACATGCACCAATGATCTGGCGCACAAAGTTTGGGGAATACAACAGGGTACCCCCAGACTTATCCAGGCATTGGAAACGTGATTTTAGGAGGCCAAAGGTGCGCTCCACCACTGCACGTGTTTGGGCGTGGGCTTCATTGTATCTTTCCTCTCCTGGTGTTTGGGGGTTTGGGAACACCACTTCCTGAAGAGCCAATCACGGCAAAACATATGTCGGAGCAGAGGATCTGTAATTTCCGTGTCCATATTTGATACCCCACATCAGGCTTTGCCCTTCGAAGCGAGACATGGAACGCACGCCACCCCCAGGGATCAGCTGACTCACACACGCTGTTTACACCTAGTGCCAGGCCAGGCACTATTACATGTGAGTGTAAATGCTATCATTGCTGCTGTTTTTACTTTATTAAAAATCTGTGTCTCTTGTGGAGTAATTTTTTACACTCTAGCCCCTTCCTGGGTGTCCATTGGAGAGGATTTATGCCATTAACAGAACCAATCTGGTGTTCCCAAAGCATTTTTTGACCGTCCTATTAAAAGGGGTCAAACAGCTCTGGTGAGTGGCCATCTTCATACTGAGCACTCGTGGTGGAAGATCTAGAAGTTTTATCTCAAAACATTCCGTTTTGGTGTTGGGATTTATTCACTTATGGACTGTATGCTTGTTTATTTTTTCATTATTTAAATTTGTTTTATATTTACGTTTGATGCAGTGTTTTCTTTGTGCTACTTGTTTACATGAACATGTATAGCGCCGTATTCTTTACTTTATAATCCTACACAGTTTAGTGATTTGTTCACTTTAAAGGGGCAGCTGTTAGTTTGTTTATATGTTCTTATCCCCAAAAGGTGCCATTTATTTCGTATACATTTTCACAAATCTGATTGTACAATCTCCTTTAGGTTTACCAAATGTATATCATAGGAGGAATATATAATTGATGGCAGATCTAAAAGAGATTGTACAATCAGATTGTATAGTGTATGGCCACCTTTATACACCTAAAATCACTACATGCACTTTCAGTGCCATTAACTGTTAACAACACACCAAACACAGAAACAAACATACCATGTGAAAAAATGAGTGCTGCAAAACGCACAGTAAAAAACCCACAACCCACAAAACCCTGACATGTCCCATAAGCCACATATAGCACAGCCCATTGAAATCAACGGGCTGTCCTATGCATGTCACAGGAAAAAACGAGCCACAAAACGTTTGCTCACACTATGCTAGATATGAATGGGGCCTGAAAGTGAAATTGGTGAGGTAACACAAGAACAATGAGGCTCCATTCATATCTGTGAATGCACCACTGCACCAAAAATCACAGTAAAAAACACACTAAGCTCCACTCAAGTTTTGAAGCTTCTTCTGGGGTGATTGCTGTTTGTAGGATGGCCCATTCATTAGTCTCAGGTGTGATTTTGGAGCAGGTGTTTGAAGCGTGTGTGGCGGCAGGGCCGGATTTACCATTGGGCTTGACTGAGCTCAAGCCCATGGGCCTCTAAGGGCTCCAGGGGGCCCATGCCTTAAGCTGTGTAAGGGGCCCCAAAATTCCTGATGGCGGCCCTGCGCATACCTCCCAACACGCACGGATTCTGGTCTTTCCCGCACAGACAGCTTCTTCCCGCAGTCCCACGAAAGGGTTAATTTTCCCGCACTGCAATAGGAGGCAGCACGGAAGCAGTAGGAACCGGGGCGGTGTGTGGAGGACTATGGCTGCTGAAGGGAAGAAAGCCGACAGCCGGGCTAATGACAGTCTGTGGCCCTGGCTGTCGGCACAGGTGAGAGGCACAACCCCCCCCCCCACCCACTCAACAACAGCAAAACCTCCCCGGTGTGGGGATGTCTGCTGAAGGGAAGAGAGCCGACACATGCCGAACACCGGTGAGAGCAACCCCCCCGCCCAACAACTTTAATGCGCACCCCCCGCTCAACAACTATGATCCCCCTCGCTCAACATCTTCAATCCCCCCCCAATTCTTGGCTCCAGGGGGTCCCTTCAACACTCAAGCCCAGGTGCCCCACCACCCTAAGTCCTGCCCTGTGTGGCGGCAACCAGGTGAGAAGTACAAAGACAAGTGTGTCTTGCCTACAGTCAAGCATGGTGGTGGGAGTCAGGCCTCGTACACACGACCGAGGAACCTTGTTTGGCTGTCGAGGAAATCGACGAGCCAATTTTCTCCATTCCCGTTGAGGAAAAAGATAACATGCTCTCTTTTCGGCTCGTCGAATTTCTCGACAGTTTCCTCGTCGAAAAATGTACACACGACCGGTTTCCTCGGCCAAACACGTCCAACAAATTTCTTGCTGGATTCTGCCGAGGAAACTGGTCGTGTGTACGAGGCCTCATGCTCTGGGGCTGCATGTAGAGTTACCAATTCATCTCTTTAAACTCAAACACATATTGATTACACAGGTTCTGTGGGTGATTATGGTAGTAATTAATCTCAATTGGTGCCTTACCTGCATTAACTTAGCCTCGGAACCTGTGTAATTCATATGTGTTTGGGTTTAAAGGGATGAGGTGGCAACCCTAGCTGCATGAGTGCTGCCAGGACTGGGGAGCTACAGTTCATTGAGGGAACCGTGAATGCCAACATGTACTGTGACTTACTAAAGCAGAACATGATCCCTTACCACTGGCGTAGCGGGGGGGCAGGGGGGGCTCCTGCACCGGGCGAAAAATTGCGGGGGGCGAAATCCTGGCGTCCGCGGAACGCGCCGCCGCCTTAGGAAAGGCCGCAGCTTTGGCCTAGCTCTGGAGCTGTCGGCCATCTTGGTACACCCAGGGGCGGCGCGCGATGAGTTTTTTTTTTCAGCCCTTCCGCCTGGTTGGCTGGTGGAACTGTCTGTCTCCCTTGATGTGGGAGTGGCGGGAAACACCAGCCAACCAGGCGGAAGGGCTAAAAAAAAAACAGATAACGGCGCAGGAGCACCGATTGGCGGGCGGTGGAGTGGGAGGCGCTGTACCTCTGTGCTGCGCTGATTGGCCTGGAACATGTGTTTACAGCACGGCGGCAAGTTTCTCCATCTCCAGCAAGGTAAGCAAAACACTCTTCTGTACCGCAGGGGAGAGAGAGAAGGGGGGGGGGTCGGTGTAAATCTAAAGGGGTGCACTGCCTGATCCCCACCTATCCACCTCAGAGACTGTCGTTTTAGTAAGACTGCTGGGACTTGTAGTTCTCCATCTTCTCCTGGGGCTCATGGAGATTGGAGAACTACAAGTCTCAGCAGGTTATACATACAATAGGGCTCTGAGGTGGATGGGTGTGGATTGCATGCACCTGAGCCCCAGGAGAAGATGGAGAACTACAAGTTCCAGCAGGTTATAATATAAGGCTCCGAGGTGGATGGATGTCCGGACACCCATCCATCTCAGAGCCTTATATTATAACCTGCTGGGACCTGTAGTTCTCCATCGTCTCCTGGGGCTCAGGTGCATGCGATCCACCATCTATGGGACTACAAGTCCCAGCAGTAAGAAAAACTGAACAAAGATGGTGGATCGCATGCACCTGAGCCCCAGGAGACGATGGAGAACTAGCAGGTTATAATATAAAGCTCTGAGGTGGATAGATGTCTGGACAGTGACAATTGGTGGCACAGTGGTGACAATTGGTGGCACAGTGGTGACGATTGATGGCACAGTGGTGACGATTGATGGCACAGTGGTGACAATTGATGGCATGGTACAGTGACTGTATTTGATGGCATGGCACAGTGGTTGCGTTTGTTGGCATGGCACAGTGGTGACAATTGATGGCACAGTGGTTGCGTTTGTTGGCATGGCACAGTGGTGACAATTGATGGCACAGTGGCTGCATTTGATGGCATGACACAGTGGCTGCGTTTGATGGCATGGCACAGTGGTGACAATTGATGGCACAGTGGCTGCGTTTGATGGCACGGCACAGTGGTGACAATTGATGACACAGTGGCTGCATTTGATGGCATGGCGCCCTGTGATTGGGCGTATGTGGTCATGCGCTAGCGCCGGGGGGCGAAAAAAAAAGTTCTGCCCCGGGCGCCCATAACTCTGGTTACGCCACTGTCCCTTACCTTGGGAGACTGAGCCGCAGGACAGTATTCCAACATGATATTTACCCCAATACACACCTCCAAGATGACCACTGCCTTGCTAAAGAAGATGAGGGTAAAGGTGATGGACTGACCAAGTATGTCTTCAGACCTAAACCCTATTGAGCATCTGTGGGGCATCCTCAAATGGAAGGTGGAGGAGCGCAAGGTCTCCAACATCCACCAGTTCCGTGATGTCGTCATGGAGTGGAAGAGGATTCCAGTGGTATCCTGTGAAGAGAGGGTTAAGACAGTGTTGTAAAATAATGGTGGCCACACGAAATATTGACACTTTGGACCCAATTTGGACATTTTTACTTAGGGGTGTACTCACTTTTGTTTCCAGCAGCTTAGACCTTAATGGCTGTGTTGAGTTCTTTTGAGGGGACAGCAAATGTACACTGTTATACAAGCTACAAGTTACACTCACTACTTTACATTGTAGCAAAGTGTAACTTCTACAGTGTTGTCACATGAAAAGTAAAATAATAAAATATTTACAAAAATGTGAGGAGTATACTCCCTTTTGTGAGATACTGGGCCAGATTCAGAGAGCCATTACGCCGGTGTTACAGGAGATGAGCGGCGTAAGTCTAAATCTGCGCATGCGTATCGATGCGCCGCATCCCCAAAATGATATACGCATGAAATCTAATTTTTTAGACTGGTGTAATTTCGATAGACCGGCGCATCCAAGCACGCAAAACTGCGCTAGACACACCATTGATTTGCTAGTCAAATATGCAAATGAGGGAGTTACGGGGATCCACAAAAGTAAGTTGGTGCAGTGCAGGCTACGCGCTGTGCGCAACAGCTGCATGTCCTGTCTAAAATTAGTCCATATAAAAGGTGGTATAAAATTAGACAATCCTTCTAAATGTCAGCTAAAGCAACACTGTTAGGGACGAGCTGAGCAGTCACACTTGCAGGACAACAAACTGTATGCCAACATGCCAGGGGCATCCATGCTCATAGCTATACTACTGACTTTAGATGAGCAAAGAAGGAGGAGGGCACGGAGGAGGGCACGGAGGAGGGCACGGAGGAGGGCACGGAAGAGGGTGCGGGAGAGGATTTTTTTTTTTTTTTAAACTTTTTATTTGCTTTTATAAACATTACAAAAAAATATACATACATATATACATCAATACATAACATACATACAAATTACAAACACTGTCTCACTATCTTTCAATAGCCCTTTAAAACCTTGATGGATATAATGATCTAATCTAATACAATATTCTTATCTGATACAAGCCCCTCACTCTTCACTCTTCACGGGTGAGGATATATCACACACGCATAGACATCTTTGGCATGAGTGATTCTGAGGTGTCTCGCATATTCAGATTCACCCCTCATGCCATCATGGAATTAACCACAACCCTGCAGGAGGACATCACCAGCCCAACACATGACACCACTAATGACACCCATGACAGCTACATATACAATCATAGCCCCATTCCCACAGATTTCAAACAGAACATGTATGGGGACAGCTGGCTGGTTGGTGAGTGACATGGGTGGCAGGCATGACTGTCCCCCCCACGATGCAGAAATCACAAGGGGCACATGCACTACTAACCTCCTCCTATCTTATCCCTTCAGGGTGACTCTGCATATGCACTGGGACCCCATCTCATGACTCCTATCCGGAACCCCCCATGGTACCCTGTTGTATTCCCCAAACTTTGTATGCCAGATTATCGGTGCATGTTGCATGCTGCACAACTTCGCAGTGACAAAGGGCCTGGAGATTGACATACGTGATGACCTGACCCCCGAACCAGACAATCCCCCCCTAACCGAGGGTCCCCCGTCTTCTGAGGGAAGAGCAGCCAGGAGACAGCTCACATTAGGCATCTTTGCACGTTAAACACACACATTAATCATGGCACAATGAGAATGCATGCATGCACACCACTGTGGTCCCTATATCACACACCCCACATCCTCATCACACTGGATTAGCACAAGCCCACCATGCAGGACTTGTGAGCAGCAACGCCACGCCACGGCTCCAATTATGTCACTGTACATTCATACACCATTCACACGGACCTGGGGATCACTTCTCCCTGGTCCTGGGGAACCCTTCTCCACCACAAATGAGGGTGACACCCCTTTTCCATCAGGAATGTCACCCCCACATTCAAAAATCATTCACAAACAGAACCAAAAATTTTTTTTAAAAAATGACCAGCAAAAAATAAAAATGCCCAGCAAAAAAATAATAAAAAAAAACCACAACAAAGAAAACACAGAAAAGCCAAAAATCACTCTGCAAAACACTATCCAAAACAGTCACCAAATATCTCAAAGACATGTCACAAACAAACAAACGCTAATAAACAACAGAACAAAAGCACCTTGCTGTATAGGAAGGGATACAAATGGATGTAGTTTTGCAAAGGATAGGGGTTTGTCTCTGTCTATTTAAGCTCTCTGCGTAGCTCACTAAGTTGCCCGGGCCTAGTTCAAATCTCACTGATTGCGCCGTGCCGAGTTGTGAGCATGCGCACAGAGGTGCTGACCATGGTCTGCTTCATGTGCGCATGCGCGATCCGGCCGGCCCTTCATTTGCATGGGGTCACGGCTCATTTCAATGTAACACGCCCACGTCCTTCCCAATTTGAATTACTCCGCCTTACGTCTCGGAAATTACAATGCACCGGCGCAAATTTCTGCGAAAATACTACGAGGATACGGTGATTGCGCCTCTACATTGTGCCGGTCTAACGTAAAGGAGGTGCGCTACTCCGGTCTATATATGCGCCAATGTACCTGAATCTGGCCCACTGTGTGTGTATATATATATATATATATATATATATATATATATATATATATACAGTATATATATAATTTGGGGTTTTGGCAAGGGATAGAACCCTTATAAGGTTTTTTTTGCTCTCTGTGTCCCCACTCCCTATTTATTCTGGTGACCATTTTACTGCTGATCTCAATAGAAGATACCTTCCGGTTACAATTTTAAAAGTGAACATATTTTACAACTGCACAATTGAAACTCCTAATCTAAGTATACCTCTTCAAGGTATAGGTAATAAGAAATACATCATGTG
Organism: Rana kukunoris; assembly: GCA_029574335.1. Taxonomy (NCBI): domain Eukaryota; kingdom Metazoa; phylum Chordata; class Amphibia; order Anura; family Ranidae; genus Rana; species Rana kukunoris. Next base: position 498,623,657 of record CM056049.1, on the reverse strand, counting down.
CCCACTGTAAAGAGAAAATTGCAATGGTACTTATATATATATATATATATTTATTTTTATTTAGCAGACCAAAAATATAAAATAACAGTGACAATGCTTTGCAAAGGAGCATATGCTTTAAAGAGCAAATATATTACTGTAAATATATTGATATATTGCAGATATTTTCTTTGCAAACATTTGAATAGCTTTTAAGAAATATAAAGTAGGATATAATTTAATAACCTAGCTAGCGGAAAAGATTTTCACCCAGATCTAATTTCCAGGTCACAGCAATTTTTCATGGTGCTTGGCTCTTTGCAAATGACAGACTAGGTGTAACGGTTTATCAAAATACAGCATATAATGAAGCCTGCCTATATTAAACTAAAAAAAAGTAAGAAAAAAATAAGCATTTCCAACGTTTAAGGAATACTGTTTTATTATTATTTAAAATAATTAGAAAAACAAATCATAAATGAAACCTGCCTACATTAAATAGAAAAAATTATGAAAAAAAATGGGGTTTAGGGATATTGTTTTACTATTTAAATTAATTAGGTCAATAAAATGTCAGAGAATAGCTAAATAATTGTGACCCCTTTTTTATAGCATGGAACATGCAAAATCTGCAGTTTATTGAATGCTTAATTATTTATTAAAATATGTTTCATGCAAAAAAAATGCAACTCATAAGTGACCCGTTAGCTAGAGTCGTAGATTGGTGTGAAAGGAGATTGAAAAACTTGCAGAATGTCTCGTCTACAATGCATCCCCAATTGTCCTTTTGCTCTCCTGTGTTTAATTGGAGTCTGCTGAGAGCGGAGCCCCAGGGTCTTCACAGTAGATATGTGCATTCCCGTTCGTACGAATGTTATTTTCGTACGAAAATGTTCATTTTCGTACCCGCGGGATAATGTGTACATACGAAAATGTAAAGCCAAAATGAAAACCGGGATAACGGATGAGCCGCATAACGAACGACCGCAAATACGAACTCCGACGGGAAAAAACGACAAAACGAAAATGGCAAAAAAGAAAATAATCTGTATCAAAGGTTTGCATTGTGTATTTTGTTTGAATCCGTTTTGTGTTCGTTTTAGTTGTATGCATTGACATCTATAACAACGTATATTTAAGGAATACCGAACAAATTTTTTGTTTTATATATTATTTAAAATAATTAGAAAAACAAATCATAAATGAAACCTGCCTACATATAATTAAAGTGTTGTTTAGTTTGACCTCAAATGGTTTTTGGTAAATTAAAAGAAAATTGTGAATTGAAAAAGCCTCAGTGACTGAAAGGCTTCTCTTTTTGCAGAATAGTGATACATTGTACAGTAAAGCCTTACTATTGAAGGGAGATAAATTGAACCCAAAAATTGAGGTCAATTTTCTAAAATCGGAAAACGTCGTTTTTATGTTTGTTGTTAAAATAGAATAGCTTAACAATAGTATTGTTAAGCCCCATAATTGTCAGACCAAACATAAAAACTTTTTTATCGTTCTAGAAAATTCGTTTGTTTTTAAATGCATCAGAAAACATGTTCAAAATCTGCAGATCTCCCTTCAGATGAAAATGAAAAGTTTATAGGCTTTACTTACAAGTGTACTCGCTATTCTGCACAAAAGAGAAGCTGCTTTAGTCACTGAGGCTGGCCATATGTTCCATTTTCTTTACAATTTTCTTTTAGATTTACCAAAAACCATATATGAGGTCAAACTAAACAACACTTTCAATTGTATGCAATCAGGCAGGCCCTTGCACTACATAGTTGAAGGTAAATCTAAAGAAAATTGCACAGAAAATTGTATCATGTATGGCCAGCCTAACTCTCTGGCCATTCAAAAAAAACATAAACAAAAGATTTGCATTTGAACACGTTTCTTTTGTTATTTTCGTATGTTGATATGACACCTATAACAAAAAAATTGCCTTCAGTATTTTGAATACACAGAAAACAGAAAAAGAATTCATTCAATACACATAATGAAATTCTTTTGTTATAGATGTCATTGAACAATGAACTACAACTGAATAACAAAAGAAAAGCATTCAAGATACACAGAATTCAAATTGACGAAAATTCACGATAATTATTTTAACAAGAAACGAACATGAATTAAACAGAATAACGAATCATCTCGCATGTACGAAAATAAAACGGTAACGGAAATACGAAACGATCGGAATACGAAAAAATCACGTCGTACGACAAACGAACGGGAACGAACGGGAAAACGGGCGTCTTACGAAAAACGAACGGAAACGAACAGACGGGACCATACGAAACGGAACAAAAAAAAACGAAAGAATTTTCTGTGCACATGTCTCTTCACAGCCCTGCGTTCTGCATGAAATGCCTGTCATTGGGCTTCAACACAGGATTCAATGCTCTACACAGCTTTGGTTGGCATACTGTATGACCTTAAATTTTAAGTGCTACCCTGTCTCGAGAATGCAGAGACGTGACAGCAAATTTAGCTCAGATTACTCTCACAGAAAAAACACCCTTTGCCCCCATCAGATGCCACGCAAGAAGTTAAATGTTCTAATTGTCATGAAGTGTGAAGTTATACAACATTCAGTATTTAAAATGCGCATGCTTTAGACATGTAGAATATTCACAAATGGGGTACAATTATTTACAGTGCCTTGCAAAAGAATTCACCCCCCCTTGGCATTTTTCGTGTTTTGTGCCCTCACAACCTGGAATTAACATGGCTTGTTTGAGGATTTGCATCATTTAATTTACAAAACATGCCCACAACTTTGAAGATTTTTTTTTATTGTGAAGCAAACAACAAATAGGACAAAATAACAGAAAAAGTTAGGGCCCTTTCACACTGGTGCGTTTTTGCGGCGTTTTTGCCACGTTTTTGTGGTAAAAATAGCGCTATTAAAACGCTCATAAAACGCTCCCCATGCCCCTCTCCATTGAAATGAATTAAAAACGCTGTAAAAACGCGGTAAAAACGGAGTGTTAAAATAGCGGTAAAACACCACGATTTTACCGTGATTTTTCCGTGATTTTACCGCGTTTGTACCGCGTTTTTAATTAATTTCAATGGAGAGGGGCATGGGGAGCATTTTATGAGCGTTTTAATAGCGCTATTTTTACCGCGGAAACGCGGCAAAAAACGCACCAGTGTGAAAGGGCTCTCACTGTGCATAACTATTTATCCTCCTAAAGTCAATACTTTGTAGAGTCACCTTTTGCGGCTATCACAGCTCCAAGTCGCTTTGGATAAGTCTCTATGAGCTTGCAACATCTTACCACTGGGAATTTTGCCCATTCCTTCTTTCAAAACTGCTCCAGCTCCTTCAAGTTGGATGATTTGCACTTGTGAACGGTAATCTTTAAGTCTGACCACAGATTTTTTTTTGAATTGAGGTCTGGGCTTTGACTAGGCCATTTCAACACATTTACATGTTTCCCCTTAAACCACTCAAGTGTTGCTTTAGCAGTGTGTTTTGAGTAATTTTCCTGTTGGTAGGTGAACCTCCTAGCCTCAACTCACACACAGATTGGTACAGGTTTTGCTCAAGACTATGCCTGTATTTAGCACCAACCATCTTTCCCTCAACTCTGACCAGTTTCCCAGTCCCGACTGCTGAGAAACACCAACACAGCATGATGCTGCCACCACCATGGTGTTCTTTGGGTGATGTGATGTGTTGGGTTTGCACCAGACATAGCATTTTCTTTGATGACCAAAAAGTAAAATTTTAGTCCCATCAGACCAGCGCACCTTCCTCCATACATTTTGGAAGTCTCCCACATGCCTTTTCGCAAACTTAAAACATGCCATTTTGTTTTTTGATGAAAGTAATGGCTTTTTTCTTTCCACTCTGCCATAAAGCCTGACTCTATGGAGCGTAGGGCTTGTTGTTGTCCTATGTACAGATACTCCAGTCTCTGCTGTGGAACTCTGCAGCTCCTCCAGGATTGCCTTAGGTCTTAGTGTTACCTTTCTGATTAATGCCCTCCTTGCCCGGTCTGTGAGTCTTTTGGTGTGTGGCCATCTCTTTTTAGGTTTGCTGTTGTGTCATGTTCTTTTTATTTGGTTATGATAGATTTGATAGTGTTCCTAGGGATCATCAAAGATTTGGATATTTTTTTATAACCTAACCCTGACTTGTACATTATCCCTTAGGCGGCGTACACATGACCGGTTTTCTCGGCAGAATTCAGCAAGAAACTCGATGGGAGACGTATTCTGCCGAGAAAACCGGTCCTGTGTACACTTTTCGTCGAGAAACCCGTCGGGAAACTCGTCAAACCAAAAAGAGAGCATGTTCTCTATTTCCTCGTTGGGCAATGGGAAAATTTGTCTCGACAAGTTTTTTGACTGCCTAACTAGGAACTCGATTGGGAAAACGATGTGTTTCACCCGACAAGTTTCTCGGTCGTGTGTACGCCGCCTTTCTTGTTTGGAGAGTACTTCCTTGGTCTTCATGGCAATGTTTGGTTAGAGGTGCCTCTTGCTTAGGTGTTGCAGCCTCTCCTTTCAAAAAGGTGTGTATATGTAATGACAGATCATGTGACACTTAGGCGGCATACACACGACCGAGAAACTCGTCGGGCGAAACACATAGTTTTCCCAGTCGAGTTCCAAGTTCGGCAGTTAAAAAACTTGTCGAGTCAAATTTTCCCATTGCCCAACGAGGAAATAGAGAACATGCTCTCTTTTTGGTTTGATGAGTTTCTCGGCGAAAAGTGTACACACGACCGGTTTTCTCGGCAGAATACGTCTCCCATCGAGTTTCTTGATGGATTCAGCTGAGAAAACCGGTCTTGTGTACGCCGCCTTAGATTGCACCCAGGTGGACATCATTTCGCTAATTATGTGACTTCTGAAGGTAATTGGTTGCACCAGAGCTTTTTATGGGCTTCATAACAAAGGGGGTGAATACATACGCACATGCCAATTATCATTTTTTTATTTCTGAAAAATAGTTTTATGCATATATTTTTCTAATTTTACTTCACCAACTTAGACTATTGTGTTCTAATCCATCACATATAATTCAGATTAAAAAAAAAACATTGAACTAAAGGCTGTAATGTAACAAAATAGGTAAAAAGCCAAGGGAGTGAATACTTTTGCAAAGCACTGTATATACGGCATAATAATATATTGCATTCAAATATTGTATAAAAAGTAATGTGTAAGTTTAACATTTATAGGTATTCTTGTTCCTTTCAAACAGAGGACTCCTCCTGGCATCCAAAATGATCCAAAACTTCCACTTATTGGACTATGATGCAGTGCAGGGATAAATGGGGGAGATTTTCTAGAACTGAGGCACTCAGAATCTGGTGCAGCTGTGCATTGTAGCCAATATGGATGAGCTCCGCGTTTAATTCGAACGTATGTTCGACTCAAACATCGTCTGTTCGTACGTTCATCGAAATTCGAATAAAACGGGTCGTTCAGGTACTTTGAGGATACACGTATAATACACAAGTTGTACTGGCAACTAATAGAAAGGTATGAGAGGCGATATAGCTCAGGTACTTTGAGAGTAAATATAGTATTTGTAGTAACAAGTATTAATCGCATATGAGAGACAATATAGCTCAGGTACTTTAAGGCCCTGTACACACGAACAGATGAGACTGGTCCGACGGACCGTTTTCATCAGACAACTCTGAACTTGTCTGATGGTCTGATCGGGTCAGAACGCGGTGAACACAACGACGTGCTGAAAAAACAAAGTTCAATGCTTCCAAGCATGCGTTGACTTGATTCTGAGCATGCGCAGGTTTTTGGTCCAATGCTTTTGTGTACTAACCATCAAATCTGTCCGACGGACAGGCGTCCATCGGAACAGGTTTTAAAGCATGTTTTAAGGAAGCTGCGGTGGCTCAACGTGATTGGCACTGCGCTGACAAGCCCTTCACCTCTGTAGCTAAGGGTTCGGATCCCGGTCTCGGCAGCATGTGAATTGAGTTTTGTGGTCTCAGCCCGGCTCCCGGTGGGTGTGCTATGCGAGGTAAGCTTGCGCTTAGTACGCCAACCACCACACTTAAACACACTCGAAATTGGGTTAACATGCACGCACTTTGGCCACGCGGTCTCTAAAAAAGAGAGGCCGAAGGACTAACAGGGCTGGCTTAGCGGACTAGATCCTCTCACTCCCTCATAGGGGAGTCCCTCTGCCCCGTTGGGCTTCAAAGCGGAGCAGGTAGGGCGGGCTGTGTGCGGAGCAGGTTTAGGGCGTTGGAAAACTTCAGCTGTTCAGAATGAGGCAATTAAGGCCTCTATAAGTTATCCAAAGGATGACTACCGATTGCTGCATTCTGAGGCTTTTTGAGTTAAGGAGAGCAGTGAGCCAAAAGACTTCCAAAGAGGTGAGGTGGTTGTTGATTTTTCTGTGTGATAAAAATCAAAAATACTATTGTTTCTCTGCTGTATGACCAGCAGTGTCTGCCCATCAGTAGGCTGTTCCAGACTCCATAGATAGGTTCCTGTGTGGTGAAGGTAGATGCCCCAAGTGGCCAGGGTTTATTTTATGTTTAGTTTTGTTTATGCTGTTTGCATGCTTGCACTTGTTTCCAGCAATATGGAAGAATAAACCAAACTCTTTGTTTTCAACAGTCTTTGGCTGCCTCTCTGTATAGTTCAGTGTGTAGTGAACCAATCTAGGGGGTCAAACACCCCCGCTACTGAGCTAACCCCTTACAGCAGCCATGCCCCCCACATATGCAGCCATGTCCCCCATATATGCAGCCATGTCCCCCACATATGCAGCCATGTCCCCCACATATGCAGCCATGTCCCCCACATATGCAGCCATGTCCCCTACAGATGCAGCCATGTCCCCAAAGAGAAAGCCAAGCCCTCCCCCCCCGCCGCCGCAACCACCACCGCCGCCACTGCCGCTGTCTAGTTGATCAGCACGGGTAACAATACAGCTTTCATTTGAATAGCTGTGTGTTTCCCCGCCGCATTGCGTCATATACAGCCCCTCCCCCTTGTCCGGAACTTTGATAGACAGATCACCCATCCAATCCTGGGACGGGTAATCTGTCTATCAGTGCCGGACAAGGGGGAGGGGCTGTATTTCTCCCACTGACACAAATGATGGGACACTATTTCTCCCAATGATACCAATGATATGGCACTATTTCTCCCACTGACACAAATGATGGGACACTATTCCTCCCAATGAAACCAATGATGGGAGACTATTCCTCCCACTGATACCAATGATGGGGCACTATTCCTCCCAATGATACCAATGATGGGGCACTATTTCTCCCACTGACACAAATGATGGGACACTATTCCTCCCAATGATACCAATGATGGGGCACTATTTCTCCCACTGACACAAATGATGGGGCACTATTCCTCCCAATGATACCAATGATGGGGCACTATTTCTCCCACTGACACAAATGATGGGGCACTATTCCTCCCACTGATACCAATGATGGGACACTATTCCTCCCACTGATACCAATGATGGGGCACTATTTCTCCCACTGACACAAATGATGGGACACTATTCCTGCCAATGATACCAATGATGGGACACTATTCTGGTGCAATTAGATTTGTGAAGTAGGACTGACTCCTAACTAATTCTCTCCCTATAAGCACAATCAGGAACCTTTCCCTACAGTAGTTAATGCAGAGTAGAGATGAGCTTCGAGTTCGAGTAGAACTCATGTTCGACTCGAACATTGCCTGTTCGCCGAAAAGCGAACTATTTAAGGTGTTCGCGGCAAGTTCGTGTGAACTTTAGAACCCTGTTAAAGTCTATGGGACTCGAACGTTTGAAATCTGAAGTGCTAATTTTAAAGGCTAATATGCAAGTTATTGTAATAAAAAGTGTTTGGGGACCTGGATCCTGCCCCAGGGGACATGTATCAATGCAAAAAAAGTTTTAAAAACTGCAGTTTTTTTGGCAGCAGTGATTTTAATAATTCCTTTAAGTGAAACAATAAAAGTGAAATATTCCTTTAAATTTCGTACCTAGGGGGGGGGTGTATAGTATGCCTGTAAAGTAGCACTTGTTTCCCATGCTTAGAACTGTCCTTGCACAAAGTGTCATTTCTGAAGGAATTTTTTTTTTTTAAATCACTCGTGGCTATATGAATTGTTGGCTCCCGGCAATACAGAGAAAAGTCATTCAAGGGTCTGGAATGGATATTTGGGGGGAACCCCACATAACTTTTTTTAATTTGATGCAGAGTTACCCTTAATATCCATACCAGACCCGAAGGGCCTGGTAATTGAATTTGGGGGGACCCCCACACATTCTTTTTTTATGAATGACTTTTCTCTGTATTGCTGGTATCCGACAATTCATTATAGCCACAAGTGATTTTAAATGACTTTTTTCCTTCAGAAATAAAATTTTCTAAGCACAGGAAACAAGCGCTACTTTACAGGCATACTATACACTAGGGATGAGCTTCGCATTCGATACAAACGCATGTTCGACTCGAATATTGCCTGTTCGATTGTTCCTCGAAAAACGAACAAAACGTGTCGTTCACGCCAAATTTGAATGACGCGCAACGGCCCATAATTTACTGCGACGTTGCGCGCTGATGATTGGCCAAGCATGCACCATGACCCCGCATGCTTGGCCAATCACAGAGCCCAAAAACCGAAGAGCCATAATTGGCCAAAGCCTGGGTGCTTTGGCCAATTATGGCTCAGGGCTTTAGCACACGCCCCACACTATAAAAGGCCACCTCCTGGGCGGCCTTGTGTAGTGTGTTCTGGCTTGCTTACAGAGAAGTCAGACAGACAGTCAGTTAGAGAGAGATAGATAGATAGAGACACAGGGGCTGATTTACCAAGCCTGTGCGCCATGACTCACGGCGCACAGGCAAGAGTAAAAGTGTTTTTGACATTTACAAAAGAGATACGCTGGCAGTGCAGTGTATTTCCTCATTTACTAAAATGACTAATGCGCCCAGGAGAGGGCGCATTGGTACGCCAGTACAGACCTGGTGTACGGCATTTAGTAATGGAAATATTGGGGATTCGGGCGGGAGTTTATTAGGGAAGGGAGGGGTGATGCAGGGGAAGTGTAGTGACATGTGTTTGAATGTGTGTGGCGGGCAGAATTGAAAGTGAAAGTTACTTTTGAGAACCGATCCCCGCACGCTTGCATTCTGCGCCTGAACCTTGGGAGGTTCATTTGCATACTGGGCATGCGCAGAATCCTGTGCGCCTCGTCAGTACGCCGAGAAATTCATGGTAAATTCCAAGCGGCGTAGCTGAAAAACCTGTGCATGACGCGGCGCACGGGAATCTCCGAACTGTTTTCAGCCTGCGCTGACCATGAAGGGGAACTCCGCGCCAAATTTTAAACTTGAAACCGGCGCGGGTCCCCCTCCAGGGGTACAGTAGGCTCTTCGGCTTGGTCTGGAACGTGAGGGGTTAAACCCACGCCAGAAACGGCGTGCGGTTCCCCCCCCAGATCCAGACCAAGCCCTCATCCCAGGCACGCAGTCTGGCCGGACAGGAATGGAGGTGGGGACAAGCGAGTGCCCCCCCCTCCTGAGCCATACCAGACCGCATGCCCTCGACATGGGGGAGTGTGTGCTTTGAGGGAGGGGGGCACTGCCCCCTACCCCAAAGCACTCTAAAGTTCCCCTTTATCCGGGTCCGGTCAGGGGGGGGAATGCCTGCTCGTCTGTTCATACAACGTTTTCTGCCAGGGGGGGCGACAACCCACCCCGGTCTTCGCCGACATCTTTCGCCGCGGCCCCCGGGCTTCGTCGTTTTCTGCCGGGGGGGGGGGCCTCTCGATTTACCTCTTCTGCCTGGCTCCTCCGCTGGGGCCAGGGCTTCTCTCCACTGTCTTCCGCCGTGGGATGACACCCGTGGGCTTCTCCGGTGCCCTCCGCTTCTGCCTGGCTCCTCCGCTGGGGCCAGTGCTTCTCTCCGCTGTCTTCTTCCATTCGATGTTGACACGACGAGGTCCGGCGCTGAAATGCCGACAGAGCGGTGGGCACCGACTTATATTGGCATAGGGCGTGGGTGTGGTGATGCCACCATGTGACCTTAACCCATGTGACATCACATTCCCATCATGCCCCGTGATGTCACATGGGTTGAGGTCACATGGTGGCATCACCACGCCCACGCCCTATGCCAATATAAGTCGGTGCGCACCGCTCTGTCGGCATTTCAGCACCAGACCTCGTCGTGTCAACACCCAATGGAAGAAGACAGCGGAGAGAAGCCCTGGCCCCAGTGGAGGAGCCAGCCACAAGCCGACGAAGCCCGCGGCCCTCCCCATAAGCAAGGGAGACAGCGACACAGCCCCGGTCTTTTCCGCCGGGCCCGCCCGGATGTAAAAGAGCTTTATGGGGTGGGGCGACGGCGGAAAAGATCGGGGGGTCTCACCCCCCCAGCGGAAGACAGCCAGAAGCCAGGGGGGCTGGAGCACCCCCCGGCTGAAAACAGCGAAGCCCGGGGACCAATGGGGTGGTGGTGAGGGGCCCCGGCAGAAGACCCCCAGCTGACTAATAAATTATTTTTAAAATGTGTATGGTGTATTTTTTCCTTTTACACTTTTCCCCCAGGTGAATGGGTAGGGGTACGATGTACCCCATACTCATTCACCTAGGGTGGGGGGCCATTATCTGGGGGCCCCCTATTAAAAGGAGGGGCTGAAGCACCCCCGGCTGAAAACAGCGAAGCCCGGGGACCAATGGGGGGGGCTGGAGCACCCCCGGCTGAAAACAGCGAAGCCCGGGGACCAATGGGGTGGTGGTGGGGGGCCCCGGCAGAAGACCCCCAGCTGACTAATAAATAATTTTTAAAATGTGTGTGGTGTATTTTTTCCTTTTACACTTTTCCGCCAGGTGAATGGGTAGGGGTACGATGTACCCCATACTCATTCACCTAGGGTGGGGGGCCGGTATCTGGGGGCCCCCCTATTAAAGGGGGCTCTCAGATTCTGATAAGCCCCCCGCCCGCATACCCCGACAACCAACGGCCAGAGTCAAGAGAGTCAAGAGGGTCAAGAGTGCTTTGGGGTGGGGGGGCAGTGCACACACTCCCCCATGTCAAGGGCATGCGGTCTGGTACGGCTCAGGAGGGGGGGCGCTCGCTCGTCCCCACCCCCATTCCTGTCCGGCCAGACTGCGTGCCTGGGATAAGGGTTTGGTCTGGATCTGGGGGGGGGGACCCCACGCCGTTGTTTTTGGCATAGGTTTAACCCCTTACGTTCCAGACCAAATCAAAGAGCCTATTGTGCACCTGAAGGGGGACCCCACACCGTTTTTTTCAAAATTTGGTATGGAGTTCCCCTTTATCCCGGTCCTGTCAGGGGGGGAATGCCTGCTCGTCTGTTCATTCAATGTTTGAACAGCGATCTGTAATTTCCCCTAGTCAGTCCCACCCACTTTACAGTTAGAACACACCTAGGTAACATAATTAACCCATTCCTTACCCCTAGTGTTAACCCCTTCCCTGCCAGTGACATTTTTATAGTAAGCAATGCATTTGTATACCATTGGTCGCTAGAAAAATGCTAAAGGTCCCAAAAATGTGTCCGCCATAATGTCGCAGTAGCCATAAAAATCACTGATCACCGCCATTACTAGTAAAAAAAATATGTATTAAAAAAACAAACATAAAACGAACCCCTATTTTATAGACGCTATAACTTTTGCGCAAACCAATCAAACGCTTATTGCGATTTTTTGGAACAAAAAATATGTCAAAGAATACGTATCGGCCTAAACTGAGGACAAAAAAGTTTATTTATATATATTTTTGGGGAGATTTATTATAGCAAACAGTAAAAAAGTTTTATTTTTATTTACAAAATTGTCGCTATATTTTTGTTTATAGCAAAAATAAGAAAAAACGCAGAGGTGATCAAATACCACCAAAAAAAAAAAAAAATTTGGTGGGGGAAAAAAAGGACGCCAATTTTGATTGGGAGCCACGTCATACAACCACGTAATTGTCAGTTAAAATGACACAGTGCCAAATTCCAAAAACTGGCCCGGTCAGTGACCAGTAATATGGTCTGGGGCTCAAGTGGTTAAAAATTAACAAAACACTAAAGTTAGCCCAATTTTTGGCCATAATGTGAAAGATGATGTTACACCGAGTAAATAGATACCTAACATGTCACGCTTTAATATTGCACACACTCATGGAATGGCGCCAAACTTCAGTACTTGAAAATACCCATAGGCAACACTTTTTTATTTTTTTTCAGGTTATCAGTTTAGAGTTACAAAGGAGGTCTAGTGCTAAAAGTATTGCTCTCGCTCGAACGCACGCTATGATACCTCACATGTGGGGTTTGAACGGTGTTTACATATGTGGGTGGGACTTACACATTTAAGTCCCGCCCACATATGTAAACACCGTTCAAACCACACATGTGAGGTATCATAGCGTGCGTTAGAGCGAGAGCAATACTTTTAGCACTAGACCTTCTCTGTAATTTTAAACTGGTAACCTGGAAAAAAAAATTGTGCGTGTTCGCTTCTGACTGCGAGCTACTAGGGACAGGGGCGTTTTAATAAATATTATTTATGTTTGTTACGTAAAAATTCAATAAGACCTCCCCTTCAGGTTGGAAAGCATCAGTTCAGGGGAAATAAAACAGCTCTCATGCTTTCATCCGCCATTGCAGCTTTGATTATGTTCATGCATCTCGAGTGAACTGGGCATGCTCAGACACTTAGAAAATTTAAACTGGCTTTTTGTGCCTCAAAATGACTTGCATGTTTCTGAGCATGCTCAGAAAGCGTGGTTTTTGGCTTAGTAATTTAAGGACATCCTTAACAGGTGTAAGCAGTTACAAGTGCACACAAACTAGAGACTGACATTTCTTCATGTGTTTCCAATTGGTTCATTAGCACACATGTTATAAAAAGCGTGGATAGAGCACATGTCAGCTGCCCTGAGAGGGGGCAGACTGGCTGGCAAGAATGGCAGGGCGAAACAGAGATGTTTTTGAGCAAGGTTGTTTTTTTTTGGGGGGGGGGCGCAATTGTTTTATTTAATGATGTTCACTTTGATGTTTTTGTCTGCTGCATAATTTAGCAAAATGTTTCTCAAGACCTTAATGACTAATGTTTTAATCCTGTGGGTCTATCCTGTTATTTCAAAAGCATAAACCATATTCCACTTACTGTCTGAAATCAACCTAGGTATATTTTTCTTTTTTATGTTTATTTTTGTTTGTGTGTGTTTATTTAATTTTTTGTTTTGCTTTCCTTGTTTTGTGGACCAATAAAATTACTTTCAAATTTTGAAGTTTGTTTTGTGATATTTTTTAATGCTACGGATTTTAACAGCTGCAGCTGAAATAGTTTGGGCCTAAGTGTGATTTGTCTCTAAGCTTCTTTCCTGGTGTGTATGCATGAAATGTTTGCTGCCATGTTTAATCACCAGAAAAGGAAAGACAAAGCGGTAAGTATTGTTTCCTAGAATTGATGTCCAGACTGTCTTTTTAAAGCACATGTGCAAGATGAAGGAAAACCTGCAAACATGGCCTGTTAGGGGGGGTGGTGTATTGGTGGACAGGCTTGAAGTGCTGATTTACAGCGCTGTGCTTGAATCTAGCACAAGACAATCCTATTCTAATTGTGGGTGTTTGAGGGAAGCCAAGTGAGTGTTAGAACCCCTGCTTGTGTTTTTAGGTTTGGCTGGGTGTCCCTTTTCTTAAAATTGGCTTCACTTTCTGTCACACAGCTGAACAGGAAGTGAGGTTAAAACCCTAACAATGGTCTTTTCTTCGGGACACAGGTAAATCTAACTAGTGTCCCCATTAAGCAAATTGCACTGCTGTGTACACCCAAATGATTAGTTAGTTTGGGGTTTAGTAAAGGCAAAGCCGCTCTGCAGTAGAAGCGTAGTCAATGAAAATCAGAAGGAAAGCACTGATGGTTTTAACATCCAATCCCGCCAAGTTTTTTTTTTCTTCCTTGCTTGTCCACTTGTAGTGCTAAGTGGATTTGCCTTTAGTAAATGGACCCCAAAGTCCAAGATCCCTACTTATTTGGGGTGTACACAGCAAAATGCAATTTCCATAATGGGAAACTATTTAGATTGATCTGTGTGTCCCCAACAAGCCATTAGTCAGGTTTTACCCTCACTTCCTGTTTGGCTATGTGGCAGGAAGTGAATGAATTAAGTAGAAAGTGACAACATTTGTGAGGTGTCTTTACCCTATCAGGGGTGCAGGCATCCCCAAAACAAACAAGAAAATTGTTTATTTAACATTGGGTGGTGTTTGTGGGGGTCCCTAACACACATTTATACATATTAGCAACGCTGGATCCTGGCCTATTGGCATGGTTATATTTTCTTAGGCCTCTCAATAAAATGATCTGAAATTTGGGGTTAAACTGGAACTATAATCAACACTTCTTTTTTTTGTTTTTTTTCATTTTGGATAGAGTTGGGGGGGAAGGGTTATAAGCCCTGTCAGTTTATTTTGTATTATCTCTGTCCGTTTGGAGAGATTGGCCTTCACTTCCTGCCCCATAGCCAAACAGGAAGTGAGAGAAAAACTAGGCAAATTAAGGGACTCCTGTGCCCCCCCCCCCACAGAACTTGTGTGTGTCCCCTGAAAATTCATGGGCGGGTCATAAAAAAACAGGGTGTGGCCTTGACAGGAAGGGTTGGTCATTTTTCTATTAGGAGGTGCAGAAATTTGGTCAGGCCTAGGGCAGCACAAAACCTAAATATCCTACTGCATATTAGGGCTTATTTAGACAGGATCCGATTTCCAGCATGTTTTTAGATTGTGGGAGGAAGCCCACGCAGGCACAGGGAGAACATGCAAACTTCAGGCAGGCGGTGTCATGGGCGGGATTCGAACGAGCGACCCTTTTGCTGCTAGGTGAACGTGCTATACACCACTGTGCTGAACGAACATGATCGCAGCTGAAAGCATGAGATAATTTTTTTTTTTTCTTCAATTCCATGCTTTCCAGCCTGGAGGACAGATGTGGGGTCTTATTGACCCCGCCTCTCTCCATAAAGAAGACCTGTCACACACGAGTCCTATTACAAGGGATGTTTACATTCCTTGTAATAGGAAGAAAAGTGAAAAATAATACAAAAAAAGGGACAAAAAAGTGCAAAATTAAAAATATTGGGCCAGATTCACAAAGAGTTACGCTGGCGTATCAGTAGATAAACCGACGTAACTCCGAATCTAACCCTGTCGTATGTTTAAGTGTATGCTCAAACAGAGATACGCTTAAACATGCCTAAGATACGACGGCCTGCGCCGTCGTATCTTAGGGTGCAATATTTACGCTGGCCACTAGGTGGCACTTCCATTGCGGTCGGCGTAGAATATGCAAATGAGTAGTTACGCCGATTCACGAACGTACGCTTGCTCGTCGCAGTAAATTTACGCCGTTTCCGTAAGAGATACGCGGTGTAAAGAAAAACATGCCCCCTAGGTGGCGTATCCTATGTTAAGTATGGCCGTCATTCCCGCGTCGCCATTTGAAAATTTAACGTCGTTTGCATAAGACGTGAATGGGGCTGGACGCCATTTACGTACAAGTCGAAAACAATGACGTCCTTGCGAAGTCATTTTGCGCAATGCACGGTGGAAAGTTTTTGAATCAAGCACTTGCTCTAGTAAGTCGCGGTGGCATAGTGTAAATGCCTTACTCTACGCCGCCGCAAATGTATGTGAATCTGACCCATTATGTTAAAAAAACAAAAAACAAATAAAAATCTCAATTAAAATGCCCCTGTCCCTAGTAGCTCGCACTCAGAAGCGAACACGCATGCAAGTCCCACCCACATATGTAAACACCGTTCAAACCACACATGTGAGGTATCATAGCGTGCGTTAGAGCGAGAGCAATCATTTTAGCACTAGACCTCCTCTGTAACTTTAAACTGGTAACCTGAAAAAAAAGTCAAACGTCACCTATGGAGATTTTTAATACCGAAGTTTAGCGCCATTCCATGAGTGTGCGCAATATGAAAGCGTGACAAGTTAGGTATCTATTTACTCGGTGTACCATCATCTTTCACATTATCCCTAAAAATTGGGCTAGCTTTACTGCTTTGTTATTTTTTAATTCATGAAACAGTTTTTTTTTTAAGCAAAAATAAAAAAGGCGTTAGAAATTTTTTTGCGCAAATACCGTTGGAAATTTTTAATAAAAAATGCCCGCCACTTTATTCCCTGGGGTGTCTGCTAATAAAATATATATAATGTTTGGGGGTCATGAGTAATTTTCAAGGAAGAAAATGTAATTGTTACATGAAGGAGAGAAGTGCCAGAATAGGCGCGGTATGGAAGTGGTTAAAGTGCAACAATAAAAGTGAAATATTCCTTTAAATTTCATACCATGGGGGGGTGTAATGTCAGCATGTGAAAAAGCGCACTTTTCCCGTGGTTAGAAATGTCCCTGCACAAAGTGACATTCTGAAGAAAAAAGCCGTTTAACCACTTAAGGACCCTGCACTGTATATATACGTCCTCTTTTTAAAGATGGATATCTCGGTAACGGCAGCAGCTGCTGCCACAACCGAGATATCCATCTCTTCAGTGCAGGGTCCTGTGTACAATAACGGCGGTCTCCGCGGCGGATTCGCCGCGAGATCGCCGTTATCGGTGACCGGAGAGGTGCCCCCCCCCCCTCCCGCCGCTTTCCCGTGCTCTCCGCCGCTTACCGTTGCCGTCGGTAGCGGCGGAGGCGATCGGGTCTGTGCGGCTCCTCTGCTGGGATACGAGTGAGGGAAAAATTGCCCCCACCCGTTCCCCATAGCAGCGCTGGGCGGAAGTGACGTCAAAACGTCATTTCCGCCCACTGTCTTAAAGAGAAATTTTCTTTTTAAGGCTATTTAAAAAATGACATTTTCCTTTTCTTTTTTTTTTTTTTCTTTTTAAGCCTAAATATGAGATCTGAGGTCTTTTTGACCCCAGATCTCATATTTAAGAGGACCTGTCATGCTTTTTTCTATTACAAGGGATATTTACATTTCTTGTAATAGGAATAAAAGTGATCAATTATTATATTTTTTTTTTCAGTGTAAAAAATGTTAAAATAAATAGGAAAACAAAACAAAATTTTTTTTAAAGCGCCCCGTCCCGACGAGCTCGCGCGCAGAAGCGAACGCATACGCGAGTAGCGCCCGCATATGAAAACGGCGTTAGAGCGAGAGCAATAATTCTAGCCATAGACCTCCTCTGTATCTAAAAAAATGCAACCTATAGAATTTTTTAAATGTCGCCCATGGAGATTTTTAAGGGTAAAAGTTTGACGCCATGCTACGAGCGGGCGCAATTTCTAAACGTGACATGTTGGGTGTCATTTTACTCGGTGTAACATTATCTTTCACAATATATAAAAAAATTGGACCAAATTTATTGTTGTCTTATTTTTTAATTCAAAAAAGTGTATTTTTTCCAAAAAAAGTGCGCTTGTAAGACCGCTGCGCAAATACGGTGTGACAAAAAGTATTGCAATGACCACTATTTTATTTTCTAGGGTGTTAGAAAAAAATATATATAATGTGTGGGGGTTTTAAGTAATTTTCTAGCAGAAAAAAATGTTTCAGTCTTGCAAACACCAAAACTGAAAAACACCCAAGGTCCTTAAGTGGTTAAAACTGACTTGCGGCAATAATGAATTGTCGGCTCCCGGCAATTGTGAGAAGATTCATTCATAAAAAAAAAGCGTGGGGGTCCCCCCAAATTCCATTACAGGCCCTTCAGGTCTAATATGGCTATTAAGGGAAACCCCGCCGTCATTTAAAAAAAAAATGACGTGGGGTTCCCCTCAAATATCCATACCAGGCCCTTCAGGTCTGGTGTGGATTTTAAGGGGAACTCCACCCCAATTTTTTTTTAAAAAATGGCGTGGAGTCCCCCCCAAAATCCACACCAGACCCTTATCCTAGCACGTTGACCTGGCCGGCCGCAGAAAAGAGGGGGGACAGAGTGCGGCCCCCCCCTCTCCTGTACCGCACCAGGCCACATGCCCTCAACATTGGGAGGGTGCTTTGGTGTGCCCCCCAAAGCACCTTGTCCCCATGTTGATGAGGACAATGGCCTTATCCCCACAACCCTTGCCCGGTGGTTGTGGGGGTCTGCGGGCAAGAGGCTTATCGAAATCTGGAAGACCCCTTTAACAAAGGTGCCCCCCAGATCCCGCCCCCCCTGTGTGAAATGGTAATGGGGAACATTGTACCTCTACCATTTCACGAAAAAAAATGTGTCAAGTGTAAAAAAAGACAAGAGACGGTTTTTGACAAGTCTTTTATTAATATCTTCTTTCTTCTTCCATCTTCATCTTTTCTTCTTTCCTTCGGGATTCTTCCTCCATCTTCTTCTTCTTCCGCTGCTTCTGTCTTCTTTCTCTGCTTCTTTCTTGGGTCTTCTATTCCCACATCTTTACCGGCGTCTTGTTCCATCTTCTTCTCCTTCCGCTGGCCTTCTCGTCCGCATCTTCTTCTTCTTCGCCGGAGGCGCCGCTTCCAATTGAATTCCCCGACGTGTGCCGGACCACGCCTCCCTCTGACGCCACGGGCAAACTCTTAGGAATGTGCCCGTGTGCTGCATGTGCGTCAGAGGGGGGCGTGGTCACATGAGCGTCAGACGGTGGGCAATTCAATTGGAAGTCGAGTCTCCGGCGAAGAAGAAGCCGCGCACAAGCTTCCAATTGAATTGCCCGCCGTCTGACGCTCATGTGACCACGCCCCCCTCTGACGCATATGCAGCACACGGGCACTTTCCGAAGAGTTTGTCCGTGGCGTCAGAGGGGGCGTGGTCCGGCACACGGCGGGGATTTCAATTGGAAGCAGCGCTTCCAGCGAAGAAGAAGAAGATGCGGGCGAGAACGCCAGCGGAAGGAGAAGAAGTTGGAAGAAGACCCTGGTCAAGATGCGGGAATAGAAGACCCAAGAAAGAAGCAGAGGAAGAAGACAGAAGCAGAGGAAGAAGAAGATGGAGGAAGAAACCCGAAGGAAAGAAGAAAAGAAGAAGATGGAAGAAGAAAGAAGATATTAATAAAGGACTTGTCAAAAACCGGCTCTTGTCTTTTTTTACACTTGCCACGTTTTTTTTTTTCGTGAAATGGTAGAGGTACAATGTACCCCATTACCATTTCACACAGGGGGGGGGGGCGGAATCTGGGGGGGCCCTTTGTTAAAGCCACTTGCCCGCAGACCCCCACAACCACCGGGCAAGGGTTGTGGGGATGAGGCCCTTGTCCTCATCAACATGGGGACAAGGTGTTGAGGGCATGTGGCCTGGTGCGGTTCAGGAGAGGGGGGTGCGCTCTGCCCCCCCCCTCTTTTCTGCGGCCGGCCAGGTCAACGTGCTCGGATAAGGGTCTGGTGTGGATTTTGGGGGGGACTCCACGCCAATTTTTTTTTAAATTTGGGGTGGAGTTCCCCTTAAAATCCACACCAGACCTGAAGGGCCTGGTGTGGCTATTTGGGGGGAACCCCATGCTTTTTTTTTTTTGTTTTATGAATGAATCTTCTCACAATTGCCGCAAGCCGACAATTCGTTATTGAGTCAGTTTTAAACGGATTTTTTTCTTTTCAGAATGTCATTTTGTGCAGGGACCTTTCTAACCATGGGAAAAGTGCGCTTTTTCACATGCTGACTTTACAGCCCCCCATGGTACGAAATTTAAAGGAATATTACACTTTTATTGTTGCACTTTTAGCATTATTAAAATCACTGCTCCCGAAAAAACGGACGTTTTTTAAAATGAAAAAAGGATTGATACATGTCCCCTGGGGCAGGACTGAGGTCCCCAAACACTTTTTAGGACAAAACTTGCAGATTAGCCTTTAAAATGAACACTTCAGATTTCCCCCATAGGGCCAGATTCAGAAAGACTTACGCTGGAGTATATTGATATGCGCCACGTAAGTGTAAAGATGCGCCGTAGTATCTATGCTCAGTCGATCTTAATATAGGTTTGCTGTGTTTTTGCCCATAAACTCATTTGATCATACTGCACGTTTGCTGTTTTTGGCCATGAACTCAGTCGATCTTACTATACGTTTGCTGTGTTTTTTCCCATAAATTCAGTCGATCATACTGCACGTTTGCTGTTTTTGGCCATAAACTCAGTCAAGCTTACTATACGTTTTCTGTGTTTTTGCCCATAAACTCAGTCGATCTTACTATACGTTTGCTGTGTTTTTGCCCATAAACACAGTCGAGCATACTGCACGTTGCACGTTTGCTGTGTTTTTGCCCATAAACTCAGTCGATCATACTGCACATTTGCTGTGTTTTTGCTCATAAACGTAGTCGATCTTACTCTACGTTTGCTGTGTTTTTGCCCATAAACGCAGTCGATCTTACTATAAGTTTGCTGTGTTTTTGCCCATAAACTCAGTCGATCATACTGCACGTTTGCTGTGTTTTTGCCCATAAACTCAGTCGATCTTACTATACGTTTGCTGTGTTTTTGCCCATAAACGCAGTCGAGCATACTGCACGTTGCACGTTTGCTGTGTTTTTGCCCATAAACTCAGTCGATCTTACTATAAGTTTGCTGTGTTTTTGCCCATAAACTCAGTCAATCATACTGCACGTTTGCTGTTTTTGGCCATAAATGCAGTTGCTCTTACTGGACAGGTGCTGTTTATATCTGTCCTGTGCAGGCTATTAAAATGTCTGGAAGGACAACAAAGAAAGGCAGAGAGTCACGAGGGCAAGCAGGCTCTGCATCTAGAGGCAACGCTGGTGGTGGAGGTGGTGCATTTTCTTCAACACGTGGCTGCTTGTCTTTCTTTTCGGGAGCTGGCCGTGTTGAGCCTCAACATGCAGAGAAATTAGTAGAGTGGATGACCAAGCCGTCCTCATCCTCCTCATCCTCTCTCACCCAAGCTGAGCTTAGTTTATCTGGCAAAGCAGCTGCCAAGGCGTCCTCTTCCTTGTGCACAATGGCATCACACAATCCTTCCCTTGTCCCACCGAGTCCTCCTGAGGAGTCCCCCGAACTGTTTCAACACAGTGTTGGGTACATGCTGAATGAAGATGTGCAGCGTTTTGAAGGCTCCGATGATGGAACACAGATAGAGGAAGGCATTGATGTGAGCCCAGGGAGAGGGGGTGGGCGAGAGGGACAGCAATCTGGCAGTGATGTTCCCCCAGCTGGAGCATACTGCCAGGTTTTTGACAGTGATGAGGAGGGAGGGGATGATGAGGTCACTGACTCTACCTGGGTGCCTGATAGGAGAAGAGGAGAAGGAGGAGGAAGAGGAGGAGGAGGAGGAGGAAGAGGAGGAGGAGGAGGACGAGGCACAGGCACATCTCCAAAGAGGCAGGATGCCGTCCAGGGGTCAGCTTAAGGGCACAGGGGTCAGCTTAAGGGCACACCAACTGCATTACAGCGCACATCTACGCTTGTGCATGGCGCTGCTGTGTCTGAACGGTACAGCAAAAGTTCTTTGGTGTGGGCCTTTTTTGAAACATGTCCATTAGATCGTACCTTTGCTATTTGCAACATATGTTGCAAGCGCATCTCGCGTGGCCAAAACATCGCCCGCCTGGGTACCACATGCTTGTCCAGAAATATGTCGACCTGCCATGCAGCTCGTTGGCAAGCACACCAGAAAGACCCACACCAAAGACAAAAGCGTACCTCCCCTTGCCCTTCTGGGACCCCCAACCCCACTAGACCCCCAGTCCTCTCTGAAGCCTGCAGTGAAGGTGTAGAAATAGGTGTGTCACAACCTAGTAGTAGTAGTACATGCAGGCAATCTACTGATAGTACCAGGCAAATTTCCCTGCCTCAGCTGCTGCAGCGCCAAAATAAGTACTCTCCCAGCCATCCACATGCCCATCGGTTGAATGCTAGCTTAGCGAAATTGCTAGCACTTCAACTGCTACCTTTTCAGTTGGTAGATTCTGCCCCCTTCCGTGAGTTTGTGGAATGTGCAGTACCTCAGTGGCAAGTACAAAAACGCCACTTTTTCTCACGGAAGGCGATTCCGGCTCTCTACCGGGATCTGGAAGGCAATGTCCATGCCTCGCTGGACAGGGCGGTCAGTGGTAAGGTGCATCTTACCGCTGACTCATGGTCCAGCAGGCATGGACAGGGACGTTACCTGTCTTTTACGGCGCATTGGGTGACTCTGCTGGCAGCTGGGAAGGACGCAGGGCAAGGTACAGTAGTTTTGGAGGTTGTTCCGCCACCACGCCTCCAAAACACTACTACTGTTTGTGACACACCTCTCTCCTCCACCCCCTCCTCTTCTTCTTCCTCTGTGGCCTCTTCCTTTGGTGATGTTTTCTTAGAACCAGCCGTGCTCCGTAGGAGTACGAGGGGCTACGCAGGAATACAGGCCAAGAGATGCCATGCGGTGCTAGAGCCGGTGTGCTTGGGAGACAGGAGCCACACTGGGGAAGAGGTTTTGTCAGCTCTGTAGGGTCAGGCTCAGAGGCGGTTGATGCCACGCCAGCTGAAGCCTGGAATGGTGGTCAGCGATAATGGCACCAACCCCTTCTCTGCCCTGCGACAGGGAAAACTCACCCATGTGCCCTGTTTTGCGCATGTCCTGAATTTGGTGGTGCAGCGGTTCTTGGGCAGGTACCCGGGCTTACAGGATGTCCTAAAGCAGGCCAGGAAAGTCTGTGTGCATTTCCGGAGGTCATATAATGCCACTGCTCGGCTGACAGACCTCCAAAGGGAATACAACCTGCCCAAGAACCGCCTAATCTGTGACATGCCCACCAGATGGAACTCTACGTTGGCCATGCTGCAGCCGCTGCACACGCAGCAGAAGGCCATCAATGAGTACCTGTGCCAATATGGCAGCAGAACTGGGTCAGGGGAGCTTGTTTTTTTTCTACACGCCAGTGGGCCTTGATCAGGGATGCATGCACTGTCCTGTCACCATTTGAAGAGGCCACAAGGATGGTGAGCAGTGACAGTGCATGCATCAGTGAGACTGTCCCTCTTATTCACATGTTGGAGCACACGCTATGTGGAATAATGGACAGGGCCCTTGAGGCAGAACCAGGGCCGCCATCAGGAATTATGGGGCCCCTTACACAGCTTCAGGCATGGGCCCCCCGGAGAACCTTTACAAAAAAAGAAGAAATAAAGAAAAATAAATATAAAAAAGGGAGTAGCCATCCGTGGCCCTGGGGACCTCTGGGCCCTTTAATAAAAAGAAAAAATAGAGAAAAAAAGGACCTCTGGCCCTTTAAAAAATAAAATAAAAATATATAAAAAAATATTTTTTTTATCAAAAATAAATTTAAAAAATAGGGGGTTGCCATCTGGGGCCCTGGGGGCCTCCGGGCCCCTGGGGACCTCTGGACCTCTAAAAAATATTAAAAGAAAAAAAATGGCTCTTTAATAAAAAATAAAATAAAAATATATTAAAAAATAAATATTTTTATAAATATAAATAAAAAAGAGGGGGTTGCCATCTGGGGCCCTGGGGACCTCCGGACCCCTAAAAAATAATAAAAGAAAAAAATTGGCCCTTTAATAAAAAATAAAAGAAAAATATATTAAAAAAATAAATATTTTTATAAAAAATAAATAAAAAAGAGGGGGTTGCCATCTGGGGCCCTGGGGGCCTCAGGTCCCCTGGGGACCTCCGGACCCCTAAAAAAAAAAGAAAAAAAATTGGCCCTTTAATAAAAAATAAAAGAAAAATATATTAAAAAATAAAGAAAAAAAGAGGGGGTTCCCATCCGGGCCCCTGGGGACCCCTGGGCCCCTTACAGGTGTAATGCCTGTACCCCCCTGATGGCGGCCCTGTGTGTTAGGTATTATTTTGAATTTTGAATTTTAGTATTTAATCACAGCTGTTTTCTTTTTATATATATATATATATATGTTTAGGTCAGCATGTATTCTGCTAAATTTCTTCAGGGAAAGTAACCTAAACCAGTGTATATTATTTATCCGTAGTGATGGCCTGGCGGTTCGCCCGGTGGTTGTTTCGCGGCGAACCTTCGTCGTTCGTGGTCCGCCAAACCGGCGGACATCTGGCGATGTTCGCGTCGGTTCGCAATTTTACATGAGTAAGAACTTTGACCCATGACACATCCATCAGGTGGTGCAGGACAGCCAATTGAGACATTTTTAGGGGGTTCCCATCCGGGCCCCTGGGGACCCCTGGGCCCCTTACAGGTGTTATGCCTGTACCCCCCTGATGGCGGCCCTGGGCAGAACAGAGGGAGGAAGAGGGGGAAATCCTTACCTCTCAAGGCCCCCTTTACCCAGACAGTGGACCTGCTTGCCCACCTAGCACAAAGGAAGAGGAGGAGGAGGAGGAGGAGGAGGATGATTGTTTCAGTAGCATAGAGGTGGAGCCTAGCACTCAGCATCAGCAGCAGCAGTCTTTAAGGGATCATTTACAGTCCCAAGGAACACGTGGATTTTTACGTGGATGGGATGAGGTGCCTGTGGATCCTGTCGTCCTCAGTGACCCAGAGGACTGTGCCCCAAATGCCTCTGCAAACCTACGCTGAATGGCCTCCTTGATCCTGCAAAGCCTGCGTAAGGATCCTCGTGTACGTGCTATCAAGGAGAGGGATCATTACTGGCAGGCAACTCTCCTTGATCCACGTTACAAGAGTAAGGTTGCAGACCTTATGTTGCCATCGCAGAGGGAGCAGAAGATGAAACTTCTGCGGGAGGCCTTGCAGAAGGGTCTGTGCAATGCGTTCCCAGAACCGGGGGAATTACCAAAACCTGGCTCTGGACAACGTGTTGCTGAGGCTTCGGTGAGTCACTGAAGGAGCGGTGGAGAAGGCGGCCGTCTGACCGATGCATTCAGACAATTTTTTAGTCCGCAGCCCCAAGGTCTGACCGGTTCCAGCAACCATCGCCAGCGTCTGGTTTACATGGTCCGGGAATACCTAGGGGCAAGATCCGACCTGGACACCTTCCCCACCAAAAATCCTCTGGCTTACTGGGTCTTGAGGATGGATCACTTGCCAGAGCTTTGTGACCGATCACAGGGTGCGCCTCTCCACCGACTCTGTTGATCGACTGACCTTCTTCAAAATGAATCAGGCTTGGATCAACACCAGCTACCAAGCACCTGATGCTGATGTTACTGAATAATATTTTTTTGTTGAAATGTCGGATCCCTTTGAGACTGTGTATGCTGATGCTGAGTGACTGTCCTGTTATGCTGCTGATGGAATATCCTTCTCCTCCTCCTCACTTTTCTTGCTGATAGCTAGTAAGAAATGTTGTGTTTCTGGGCTCCGCCACAAGTGCCTAAGGCACAATTTTTAGCCCCTGTTTAACAGGGGCGCCTAATAACAATGTTTGATGCAATACTTTGCACGTGGCTCTTTGTTGTGCTCCAATTAAGTTATTGTGAGGGGTTGCAGTGTTGTGTTGTGCCTAAGGCACAATTTTTCAGCCCCTGTTTAACAGGGGCGCCTAATAACAATTTTTGATGCAATACTTTGCAAGTGGCTCTTTGTTTTGCTCCAATGACAGTTATTGGGAGGGGTTGCAGTGTTGGGTTGTGCCTAAGGCACAATTTTTAAGCCCCTGTGGCTCTTTGTTGTGCTCCAATTAAGTTTTTTTTTTTAATCTTAATTTCTCTTTATTTATTTTTCTTCTGATAAAAATTTTATGTAGTTACACACTGTTGATACAATTAATTTAGTGCACCTTTACATCTACGTATAAACAACCATATATTGTGCAGATTCATTATTTACATATGTGACCCCTCCCACCCCTCCCCCCCCACCCTCCCTTAATACAGGAAAAAACAGGGTACAGAAGAAAGGAGGAAGTATCCTAGTCTGGATTGTCTATTAGTTAGTTCAAAGGAATAGTTAGGGCAAAGGAAATAAGGTCCGGGTAGCACATCAAGGGGACTAGCTTGAAGCAAACGGGATTTCCCTCCCTTGTTGTTCTCTTGTTCAGAGGGAGCTTTAACCAGACCTATGTTCGGGGGATTCACAAGCCCATACAGTGGTCACCTCTCTAGTGGGAATCCCATTTCTCTTAGCCAGGGGCCCCATATTCTTGTAAATTTATTGTAGTTTCCTTGTCTAATGAGGGCCACTCTCTCACACCAGATCAGGACATTGATAGTTTGAACCCAGTTCTCAACAGATGGAGGAGCCTGTGCTTGTCATCTCTGTGCTATCAGCTTCCGAGCCTGGAATAGACACCTAAGTGCACTTTCCAAAGCTCCAGCCGGGACTCTATGATCTTCCATACCTCCTAACAAGCAAGTTCTAACTTCTGGCTCTAGAGAGGTCTTGAAGATTTTATTGATCCTGTTTATCACTTCTATCCAATATCTGAAGAGTTTGGGACATCTCCAGAACATATGAATAAGATCCCCCTGTGCCTTACATCTAGGGCATTCATCGCTCTGTTTCCACCCTAGTACAAACATTTTTCTGGGAGTGTGGTAAACCCGGTGCAGTAGAAATAAATGGGATAACCTCTGAGCTGGAGCAATTGACACCAATGTCCCTGTATATAAGATCTCATTACACTGTTCCGAGGTTAGCACCCCAATGTCTCTTTCCCATCTTTCTTGACTCTTATGCCGCGTACACACGATCATTTTTTGTGATGAAAAAAACGACGTTTTCTGTGAAGTAAAAAACGACGTTTTTGAAACGTCACTTTTCAAAGACGATGTTGCATACACACCATCGTTTTTTTCACAAAAAGCAAGGTTACGTTCACCACTCTTTTCCATTGAAGCTCGCTTCATAACTAGCTTCTGGGCATGCGCGGGTTGAAAAACGTCGTTTTAAAAGACATTTTTGCTACACACGGTGACTTTTTGTGAAACAAAAAACGACGTTTTGAAAAACGACACAAAAAATTCAAGCATGTTGGAATTTTTTTTTGGTCGTTTTTTTTAAGACAAAAAACGACGTTTTGCCCACACACGATCAATTTAAATGACGTTTTAAAAAACAAAGTTTTTTTTCATCGCAAAAAACGACCGTGTGTACGCGGCATTAGAAACCCCCGTTTGACTTATAGCTTTAGTACCCAATTTAGCATACAGTGCAGAAATTTGGCCTTTCGTGGCATTGGTTTGAATCATTTTGAGGAGCGCAGTAGTATGGGTTCTAGCTAGTGGGTGGGTCTTAAACTGAGTTTGGAGGGCATGCCCAATCTGTAGATAGTTAAAAAAGGTTTTATTTGGTATGTTAAATTCTTCTTTTAATTTCGCAAACGTTTTAATAAGATTACCATCATCATACATATGTAGCAGCCGTATTATTCCCTGATTCTCCCAAACTTTAGGGATTTCTATATCCTTAAGTTCTATTAAATTCTTATTGTGCCAGAGAGGGGTAAACTCAGTTATTCCGGTGTATCCCAAGAGAGCTTTCGTATTTTGCCACAGTTTATTAATTAGCTTTATAGTCGGGCATTGATAATGGAATGAGCCTGCTTCCATTGCTTCTATTAGTGTTTTGTGCGGAGCCCTTGATAGCATTAATCTAAAACAGTTATTGCCTAGGTTTTGATTTCCACAACCCACTAGGTGCTGGAGCTGAGACGCCAAAAAATATGTTCTTGGGTGTGGGACCGCCATCCCTCCTTCCCTAACCGGGAGCTGCATCGTCTGCAATCTAATTCTAGGCTGGCCCCCTTTCCACATCAAGTCCCTAAACAACGCTTCTATTCGTCTAAACCACATTTGGTTTACCCAGACCGGAGAATTGTGCAGAACATATAATATCTGGGGGAGCCAGATCATTTTTATCAAGTTACATCTCCCAGCTACCGAGAGAGGGAGACGGTTCCAGATATCTTTCTTTAATTTAAGTTTTAACAATAATGGAGCTATGTTATTACTAATATATTCCTTGGCCTCACTGGTTATCCAAACACCCAGGTATTTCAGTTTTGTTGAAATTTTCAACTGGGGCATTTCGGCTATTGACTGAGCACATATCGGATCAATTGGGAGTAGGGCAGATTTGTCCCAGTTAACTGTTAATCCCGAGAATCTTCCAAACTCCTTCACCATTTGCACCACGGGGGTCAACGAGCTGTCCACATCACCTACAAAGGATAGGACATCATCCACAAATAGCGAGATCCTGTCCTCTTCCGATCCCCTTCTGAACCCCTGTATATCGTTATTTAATCTCGTCTTAATAGCAAGAGGTTTCATAGCCAGTGCGAACAGAAGTGGGGAGAGGGGACATCCCTGTCTCGTACCCCTCTCGAGGCTAAATGTATCTGAGGCATCGCCGTTGATTTTAATGTTTGCTTGTGGTTCGTTGTATAAGAGTTTAACCCTTTTAATGAATATTGGACCAAATCCAAAACTTTCTAGTACCTTCCAAAGATATGGCCATTCAATACTGTCGAACGCCTTGGCGGCATCTAAGGCCAGCAGTGCTCTAGAGCCCTCATTGTCAGTTGGGATCTGTATATTTAGGAAGGCCCTTCTGATATTTATACTAGTTGACCTATTCGGGATAAACCCTGATTGATCGGAGTGAATAAGATTCTCTATACACCCTTTAAGACGGTTTGCCAAAACTTTGGAATACATTTTTGCATCTGTACAGAGCAATGAGATTGGGCGGTAAGAAGAAGGATCTAATTTATCTTTTCCCACCTTATGGATTACAACGATCGTTGCCTCCAACGTAGAAGGAGGGAGATGTCCCTCCAGCAACGCCCTTTCCAATAGCTGAAGGAGTTCTGGTATCAAAATTTCGCCAAACCGCCTATAAATTTCTATTGGAAGGCCGTCGGGCCCAGGTGATTTGTGGCCGGACATCCCTCCCACTGCTGACTGTAGTTCTTCCAATGTAATGGGAGACTCCAGTTTTTCCCTATCAATCGCTGACAAGTTTGGGACCGGAATATCATGAAAGAAGGTTTCCATACCCTCATTTCCTCCTCTAGACTTATATAGAGATCTATAGAAATCATAAAATACGTTTCTTATTTCCTTGCCATCAGTAGAGATATCTCCTGTAGGGGCCCTAATTGCCGCGATATTTGAAGAGGCGGAGTTGGCCCGGACCAACATAGACAATGCTCGTCCCACTTTCTCCCCCTCCCCAAATTGGGTTTGTTTCTGGAATATTTGATATGCTTTCCTCATGGTAACCATACTATATACCTTCTGTTTATCGAGACACTCTTTTTGCCTGCTTAAGGTTGGGGCCTCAATATAGCGTTGTTCAGCTACTGTCACTTCCCTTCTAAGATCCTCCTCCACTATCCTAGACTCCCTCCGAACCCTTGCCACGCTCTGAATTAGCAAGCCTCTTAAGTAGGCCTTCAGTGAGTCCCAGACCACTCCAGGCTCCGCCGAGCCTGTGTTTATTTGAATATATTCTTCCAAGCTATTCAGGAGTACCCTTGGTTCACCCAGTAGCTCGAGCCAGTATGGACTAATTTTCTATTCTATTGGGTAAGTTTTCTTGCTGCTCCTAATAACTAGGTTCAGCGGTGAGTGGTCTGAGACCCCCCTTGGCTCATACTCTATCTCTGTCACCACATTTAGTGCCAACTCGTTGCCCAAAGCCATGTCAATTCTAGAAAGAGTAGCATGGGAGGTAGACAAACAGGAGTATTGTCGGATACAGGGGTGGCGAATACGCCAGATATCCTTTAATCCTGTCTCCTCCAGGAATTGGGACAGGCGGCTCCCTTTCTCCAGGGGCTTGCTTCTGGTTCGAAGGGAATCTATCGTAGGCTCTATCTAGAACTTCATTGTAGTCGCCTACTGCTATCAGGGGAATATCAATTTTATCCAACATAAATTCAACTAGCCTCTGGAGAATGTCAAACTTAAAAGGGGGGGATATAAATATTAGCTAATACATATGGGCTACCCCCAATGGAGCAGGACAAGAATATGAACCGGCCCTGATCGTCTATCCAGCTTTTCTCGCAGGCAAATGGCACCACCTTCCCTACCATTATACTCACCCCCCTCGAATATGAGGAGTGAACAGAATGGTAGCGAAACAGGAATTTCCGTAAGCCCAGCTGGGCCATAGTTTCTTTGGTTAAATGTGTCTCCTGCAGACAGAGTATCCCCGGCCTTTTCCCATCCATAGATGCCAGTACCAGTGCTTTCTTAGTGGAGTCCCCTAATCCACGTACATTCCAAGACCTAATCCTCCAAGTCATAATTCATAGGAATATAAAAGAATGTAAAGAATAAGAATAAGACGGGGTAGTAAGGAGCAGCCTCCCCACCCACCTCCTCTTCCATCTCCTGCCGCCCATCCAAACTTGTGCCTCCCTTATACCCTATGGGCCAGATTCAGGTACATCTGCGCGTTATTGGACCGGCGTAGCGCACCGCCTTTACGTTAGACTTTTGCAATGTAGCCGCGCAATCACCCTATTCTCGTCGCTTTTACGCAGAAAATTGCGCATGCGTAACGTTATTTCAGAGGCGTAAGGCGGAGTAATACAAATTGGGAAGGACGTGGGCGTGTTACATTGAAATGAGCAGTGACCCCATGCAAATGAAGGGCCGGCCGGCTCGCGCATGCGCGCTTGAAGCAGACCATGTCAGCACCTCTGTGCGCATGCTCACAACTCGAACGGCGCAATCAGTGAAATTGGAAATGGACTAGGGCAAATTTTAGACCTACGCAGACAGCATAAATAGACACACACAAACGCACTTCCATTGCAAAAGTACATCCCTTTGTTTCCCTTCCCATATAGCAAAGTGCTTTTGTTCCGTTGTTAGTTGCGTTGTGATTTGTATTTGTCAGATTTGTGTACTGTGTGATCTAGTGTTTGTTAGAAGATATTTGAAAGTGATTTTTGCTAAGTGTTTGTGAGACTTTTTGTTTGATATTTTTCTGTTTGTTTGTTTTCTTGCTTGATTGGTCGTGCTTGTTTTTGTGAGTGATTTTTGTTGACAGGGAGTGATTTTTGGTCAGAGTATAACAGAGAGGAAGAGGAAATTAAATTTTTCTTTGAGGGAGAAACAAATTCTTGCCCCGGGCCATTTCCGACTATGGGCGTTTCCTCCACGGCCCGGACAGTGCCAACACCACCCCAGCCAGGATGAGAGAGATTTTGGACATGATCACTGACCAGGTGAATTCAGCGGGGGAGGGGGAGACACGGAACCGGTCTGGGATTGATAAAAAGATAAATGACCTCCGGCGTCTGGTCAAAAAGAAGCTGGCCAAAATGCTTGCCCATGCCAGGGCCACAGGAGGGGGCCCACCATGCCCTGTTAGGCTGACAGCGGAGGAGCGTGCGGTGGCCCAGACCTTTCATCGGCAAGAAGTGGAGGGCCTGCCCGGCTATGACTCAAGTCATGAAGGCGTGATGCCAGGTAAGGTTTTTTTTTCAATCAGGTGTGTAGCATGTGTGGGGGAGGGGGTGAAAGGGAATATGTGGCAAGTGTGTGAATCCTCCAACCTGTGAATGTTTTGTGTCATCCACAGATGTGCAGGAGGGTGCTGGGCCATCTGGCCTGACCGCACCATCCCCATGACAGCAGCCTAATGAGGCCCCCCCGACAAGGCCGGAGTCCGCGGAGGAGGTTGAAGAGGAGGAGGAGGAGGTTGAGGAGGAGGAGTTTGAGGAGGAGGAGGAGTCCATGTCAGGAACTGGACTATTGTTTTTGGATGACTCTTCGGCTCTGGCTGGCAGCCCTCCCTAAGTGGGACCCCCCCCCCTCCACCCCCAACATGGCTCCCCTCCCAAGGGGCTCCCCTTCTCCCCGGCCACAAGCATCAGCTGGAGGCAGGAAGGTGACCCAGAAGACCAGGGGGTGGCCGATCTCCTGCCCGCCACTCTGAGAAGGGACCAGTTCCTCCAGACCCACCATCTGGGACAGGTCAGCCAGACATTGGTGCGGATAGAGGAGAGCCTTTCCTCCATCAAGGATACGCTTGGGAACCTGGACTGCCACTCCCGGGCTTTCAGAAACTGCCTTAACGACCTGCAGACTACATCAGCAGGCGTTGGGCAGGATGTGAGGGCCCTTTCCCAGGCTATCCAGGCCAACACAGCCGTGGCCTTGGAGGGCAGGCCGCCAGGTGGGCAGAGACCAGGGGCTGCTCCTCCTTCCCCGGTTTACCCCCCCTCCCCATGAGTCTCCCCAGAGGAGCCGGCGCCGTGGCCGGGGGCACCCCAGGCGTGGCTCACGTCAAGGGCACTAATTTGTTTTTCCCCTTTTTTTGGGGGCCTTTTTTTTTTTGGAAATTTTTTGATTTTGCTGGTAATTTTTTTTTTTTTTGGGTTGTGAATGCTGTTTGAATGTGGGGGTGACATTCCTGCCGGAAAAGGGGTGTCACCCTCAATTTTGGTGGAGAAGGGTTCCCCAGGACCAGGGAGAAGTGATCCCCAGGTCCGTGTGAATGGTGTATGAATGTACAGTGACATAATTGGAGCCTTGGCGTGGCGTTGCTGCTCACAAGTCCTGCATGGTGGACTGGTGCCAATCCAATTTGATGAGGATGTGGGGTGTGTGTGCTAGGGACCACAGTGGTGTGCATGCTTGCATTCTCATTGTGCCATGATTAATGTGTGTGTTTAACGTGCAAAGATGCCCAATGTGAGCTGTCTCCTGGCTGCTCTTCCCTCAGAAGACGGGGTAACCTCGGTCAGGGAGGGATTGTCTGGTTCAGGGGTCAGGTCATCACGTAAGTCAATCTGCAGGCCCTTTCTCACTGCAAAGTTGTGCAGCAGGCAACAGGCACCAATGATATGGCACACAATGTTTGGGGAATACAACAGGGTACCCCCAGACTTATCCAGGCATTGGAAACGTGACTTCAGGAGGCCAAAGGTGCGCTCCACCACTGCACGTGTTTGGGTGTGGGCTTCATTGTATCTTTCCTCTCCTGGGGTTTGGGGGTTCCGGATAGGAGTCATGAGATGGGGTCCCAGTGGATATGCAGACTCACCTGTAAGGGAAAAGACAGGAGGATGTTAGTCATGCATGTGCTCGTTGTGATGTGTGCATCATGGGGGGGGACAGTCATGCCTGCCACCCATGTCACTCACCAACCAGCCAGGTGTCCCCATACATGTTCTGTTCGAATCCCATTCGGATGGGGCTCTGAATGTATATGTAGCTGTCATGGCTGGACCCTGGGTGTTTGGCACGGACGTGCCATATGAGGCCTTGGGCATCGACTATCACCTGTACGTTGATGAAATGCCAATGCTTCCGATTGCGGTACATGTGCTCTGTCTCCTGGGGGGGGCTGGAGTGCCACATGTGTGCAATCAATGGCCCCCACTGTGCCTAGGAATCTGGCAATTCTGTAGAAATCTGTCATTGCCTTCAGCCGCAGTTCCTCAGTGGTGGGTTTGATGATTTGGTTGGCCATGCGTCTGAGGATTGCAGGGACAACCTGGTGCACACATCTGCTCACGGAGGATTGTGACATCCCAGCCACCACTCCACTTGTACGCTGAAAAGAGCCACTGGCAAGGAAATTAAGTGTTGCCAGGACCTTGACCAGTGGCTGCACTGCATGTGAGCGTTGTGTTGGGCTGGTGATGTCCTCCTGCAGGGTTGTGGTTAATTCCAGGATGGCATGAGGGCTGAATCTGAAGATGCGATACACCTCACAATCACTCATGCCAATCAGGTCTATGCGTGTGCGGTATATCCTCTCCCGTGCCATCATCCGTGCCCTCCTCCTTCTTTGCTCATCTAAAGTCAGTAGTATAGCTATGCGCGACGATGCCCCTGGCATGTTGGCATACAGATTGTTGTGCAACACTTGTGACTGCTCAGCTCCTCACTAACAGTGTTGCTTTATCTGACATGTAGACGATTTTTCTCATTTTATACCAGCTTTTATATGGTCTAATTTTAGACAGGACATTTTGCTGTTGCGCACACCGCGTAGCCTGCGCTGCACCAACGTTCTTTTGTGGATCCCCGTAAGTCCCTCATTAGCATATTTGACTAGCAAATCAATGGTGTGTCTAGCGCAGTTTTGCGCGGACGGATGCGCCTGTCTAACGAAATTACGCTGGACAAAAAAAAGTAGATTTCTTGCGTATCTCGTTCTGGGAATGCCGTGCATCGAAACGCACGCGCACATTTAGACTTACGCGGCGCATCTTCTGTTACGCAGGCGTAATCGCTTTGTGAATCTGGCCCTATATTTCTAAATATACCTTGCTCTATCGAACTTCCCACCCTTCTCCCTCCCCCTCGCCCCTCCCCTCCACACCACTCCCCCCCTCTCCCCTCCCTTCCCTGCCCACCTGGGCTCCCCCATGGGGCTTCACCTGTGACCTCACCTCTCTCACCCAACCGCCTCCACCCTCTCATTCTTACACTCATTGACCTCTCACCCTCTGTTGAGTAGAGAAGACCTCTCCTTTCCCTCCTCACCACTACCCTACATCCAGTGCCTACCCAGCCACTGACTGGTATCTCTCCCTAGCCTGTCCCCACACACCCTCTCACCTGCTGACCTGTGGATGGGGGAATCACTCCTGTAGTGTTATTGTGTTCTGCCAGTGAGTACAATGATCAGTGTTGCTATCTATAGCTGGCAGCACTGATTGTTTTTGGAAAAACAGGCTGGTTGTACTCAAGTCAATTAATAGATTGACTTGTGTAAAACCAGCTAGCCCATACATAGATCGACTATGGCTGGTCTCTGCATAATTGGTGTAATTTCAATTCATGTATGACCTGCTTAACCACTACGCAGTCCCTAAACATCCTTCCACTCCTATACATTGTGCCCACTGTCATACCCTCCACACTCCTCTCCTGTTCATACTGCCCCCATCATACCCTCCACACTCCTCTCCTGTACATACTGCCCACTGTCATACCCTCCACACTCCTCTCCTGTACATACTGCCCACTGTCATACCCTCCACACTCCTCTCCTGTACATAGTGCCCACTATCATACCCTCCACACTCCTCTCCTGTACATACTGCCCACTGTCATACCCTCCACACTCCTCTCCTGTACATACTGCCAACTGTCATACCCTCCACACTCCTCTCCTGTACATACTGCCCACTATTATACCCTCCACACTCCTCTCCTGTACATAGTGCCCACTATCATACCCTCCACACTCCTCTCCTGTAGATACTGCCCACTATCATACCCTCCACACTCCTCTCCTGTACATAGTGCCCACTATTATACCCTCCACACTCCTCTCCTGTACATAGTGCCCACTGTCATACCCTCCACACTCCTCTCCTGTTCATACTGCCCCCATCATACCCTCCACACTCCTCTCATGTACATACTGCCCACTGTCATACCCTCCACACTCCTCTCCTGTACATACTGCCCACTGTCATACCCTCCACACTCCTCTCCTGTACATACTGCCCACTGTCATACCCTCCACACTCCTCTCCTGTACATACTGCCCACTATCATACCCTCCACACTCCTCTCCTGTACATAGTGCCCACTATCATACCCTCCACACTCCTCTCCTGTACATAGTGCCCACTGTCATACCCTCCACACTCCTCTCCTGTTCATACTGCCCCATCATACCCTCCACACTCCTCTCCTGTACATACTGCCCACTGTCATACCCTCCACACTCCTCTCCTGTACATACTGCCCACTGTCATACCCTCCACACTCCTCTCCTGTACATACTGCCCACTGTCATACCCTCCACACTCCTCTCCTGTACATACTGCCCACTGTCATACCCTCCACACTCCTCTCCTGTTCATACTGCCCCCATCATACCCTCGCACTCCTCTCCTGTACATAGTGCTCCCATCATACCCTCCACACTCCTCTACTGCATATACTGGTCACTGTTACACCCTCTTCACTCCTTTCCTGCAAGTAATACCTACCCTCTGCACTTATTTCCTGTACATAATGTCTTACACTTTGCACTCCTTTCCTACACATACCAACATACGCCGCCACACTCTTGTATATACTGTTGTAAATTCTGCACTCCCTCCCTGCACATACTGTAATACCCTCTGTACTTAATGAAAATTAAAAGGTGAACTAATGCCCCTGATCTCCACTGCACTTACCTCTGTAGTAATGGAAGAGTTTTATTTTTTTTAAATGATTGTGCTGAGGTTTATTCATGTCAGTGAGACTCTTACTTGTGGCACAGCAAAGTAAGCATATTTTATAGGTAAAATAATTATTTTGTTTAATTTAATCATGCCTCGTGAAGCCCCTCCCTCAATATGGCCACACCCACCATATGTAGTGGCGTGTTCGGGTTTGGCTTGAGGAAAAGGTGGCAACCCTATTGCAGTGTTGGGTTGTGCCTAAGGCACAATTTTTAAGCCCCTGTTTAACAGGGGCGCCTAATAACAATTTTTGATGCAATACTTTGCACGTGGCTCTTTGTTGTGCTCCAATTAGAGTTATTGTGAGGGGTTGCAGTGTTGTGTTGTGCCTAAGGCCCAATTTTTCAGCCCCTGTTTAACAGGGGAGCTTAATAACTATTTTTGATGCAATACTTTGCACGTGGCTCTTTGTTTTGCTCCAATTACAGTTATTGTGAGGGGTTGCAGTGTTTTAGGCAGCACTGATATAATAAGAAGCCAGACATTGTTGAGTATCCAAAAATATTTATTGTATCACACTGAAAATGTGTGATTTTAATTTTTTTTTAAATATCAAAATATAATTTTTTTATTTTTTATTTTTAAGACCTATATTTTTGCATTTAAATAATTGTCTACATCTATTGTTTTTTTAATGTTTTTTTTAATGTTTTTTTTTTAATTATTATTATTATTTTCAAACCCTCTCCAGAATGTCAACAAGATTTTTCAGGTTTTGGTTCACCTCTTTGTTGTTCTTTATGATCCTTTTGAGGGCAAGGTTTGTGTCCTCTATTTGTTCCCTGCAGGACATTATCTCCCCAATTAGCACCCGGGCACTGTCGGTGTCTAAGCCGCCCCCAACAGCTCGTACACCTGAAATTTGGAAAAAAAAACATGTTTTAAAATTATGCAGGCCTATATGTATTACCTGAAGCTGTGCTGTATGACACTGACCTGATGTGGTGGCATTTTGCACTTCATGCACATCCGGCGAGGGTGGGGCTTGACACTGTGTGGGGTTGGTCGGCTCCACTGCTGCAGCTTGATTGCGGCCTATGAGATTGCAAAAAAAGGGATAGATGTATCAAAAAGATTAGAGGCCTGAAAGAGAAATATCAATAATTATTTTTAAAAAGTGTCGTACAAATTTGTGTTTTTACAATCCTAAGCTTAACACAGGATTGTATCCATTACCAAAGCTGCTGCATTTCTCTATCTTTGGCCAAGTTTCCTACATGGCAAAACAACAAGTTGACACTGGATGACCTCTGTGTGAAACGCTAACTAACTAGGTTGTTCTTGTGACCAACACTCAGTGCCGATCCTGACCTCCCTGGGGCCCGAAGCAAAATGACATGGCACATTAAAAATGAGAAGCACCGAATCTACGCCAATGGCGTCTAAATGACACGATTTTATCGGACCCAGCTCTCAAAAAAGAGATAGAACTGGCCATCACTGAATATTTTGCCCAGAACAGTTCCCCTGACATTTCGGCGGAAACTCTATGGGCTGCTCACAAAGCGACCATCAGAAGAAAGCTGATCCAAATTAAAGCAAAACTTGATAGAGGGCGCAGAGTGGACATTGAGAACCTGGAAAAAAATTCCAAGGACTCCGTGCGGCTCATAAGAGGGACCCGGGTCGTTGTCCTATGTCCCGAATTGATTCAGCTCACCTGGAATTGAATCTAGCACTGACGGCCAAAGCTGCAACCAGCCTTCGATGGCAGGGGGCGAGATTCTACCATATGAAGGACAAACCCGGACACCTCTTGGCCTCCAAACTAACCCCACGACCCCGGACGTATGCTTTTCCTAAAATTAACATAGCTGGCCGACCTCCCACGGCAAACCCATTAAAAATTCTGCAGGCGTTTCACACGTTCTATTCAAACCTTTATAGAGGACAACA
Source organism: Rana kukunoris (assembly GCA_029574335.1). Lineage (NCBI taxonomy): Eukaryota > Metazoa > Chordata > Amphibia > Anura > Ranidae > Rana > Rana kukunoris. The sequence goes on along the minus strand of CM056049.1, from coordinate 498,585,783 downwards.
AACTCAGACGACCCCTGACAGGACCAGGTTCCTAGATAACCTCCCGATTCCCACTTTATCAAAGGACCACAGAGACCGACTTGAAGCTCCCATTTCCACTGAAGAGGTTTTGGAGGTCATTAAGGGTTTAAAAAAGAACTCGGCCCCGGGCCCCGACGGGTTCTCAGTTCCTTACTACAAAGCCTTTGCACAAACTTTAGCCCCACACCTAACAAATTTTTTCAATTCCAAAACTAAGGGGGACCCCATAGACGCACAGCTGAACACTGCTTTCATTTCAGTCATACCTAAGCCTGACAAAGATCCAGGAGAAGTTAGTAACTACAGACCGATATCCTTGATCAATAATAATCTCAAAATAATGACTAAAGTGATGGCTGATAGATTAGCGTCCTTTATCGGAGTCTATGTACACAAAGATCAGGTCGGGTTCATACCTGGACGTCAAGGTCCAGACCAAATCAGAAGGGTAGTGGACGTTATGTCCCTCCTACAATCTGGCTGGGATGGCGGAGGTCCTCAGGCTGGGATGCTGCTATCCTTAGACCTTCAAAAAGCCTTTGACTCGGTCTCTTGGTCCTACATACTTCAAATTTTGGACAGATGGGGCTTCGGTCCCAGATTCACTGGTTTAATTAGGGCCCTTTATTCTAACCCCGAAGCCAGAGTTAAACTACAGGACCTGTACTCAGCTCCTATCGAAATACGCAACGGGACCCGCCAGGGCTGCCCCCTCTCACCGCTACTTTTCGCCATAGCCATTGAATCATTGGCCATAGCTATCAGATCCAACCCCGACATTGCCGGAGTCCGCTGCGGTCCCACTGTCCACAAATGCGGCCTATTTGCGGATGACCTCATCCTCTTTATAACCTCACCCACTACGTCCTTACCGGTAGCCTGTAAAACACTTGATGACTTTGCGAACATATCGGGTTTACGGGTTAATTATGACAAATCTTTAGCCCTCAATATCTCCCTCCCGTTGCCCCTGGTGGCTCGGTTGAAGGACTCCTTCCGTTTTCGATGGAGTGACACTTCCATTCGCTACCTGGGAATTAATTTAACCCCTAAATTCGAACAATTATACCAAGCCAACTATCCCCCCATCTATAAAAAACTAGAACTAGACCTTCAACAATGGCACTCACACCAACTCTCTTGGCTAGGGCGGATAAATTCGGTGAAGATGACCCTCCTCCCGCGGCTGCTTTACCTCTTTCGCTCGCTCCCGATATCTGTTAGGAAGGATCATCTGGTCTCGTTCCAAAGCAAAGTCATCAAGTTCGTGTGGGGTAAATCAGGCCATCGCCTAGCTAAACACACACTATTTAGGCTTAGGAACAGAGGGGGACTAGGACTGCCCAATCTACTTTGGTACTACCAGGCGGCCAGACTCGCCCAGCTCTCCGCAGTTTATAGCAAACTAGCCAGACCTGATTGGGTGGACATGGAACGGCAGGCGGTCCCCTCCTTTACCCTTGACTTTCTCCTGTGGAGCCCCCATAAAGCCAGACCCCCTATTCTTTGTCCTTCATTATCGCACACCTTTGCGATCTGGGACAAACTCAGACATAACCCCTCCTTAGTTTCACTCTGCAGGCCCCTGGCACACATTTTCCACAACCCCGACTTCCCCCCCGGCATGGATATTCGAGCATTCAGATGGTGGTTGGATAAGGGGATGTATCGGATCGGGCACTTCCTCTCTCCTGCGGGACCCATCTCCCTCTCCCACTGTATTAAGGCTCTGAAACTGCCTCCCTCAGAAAGATTTAGGTTTCAACAACTGTCTAGCTTTCTCCACTCTATCTGGTCCACGAAACCTGAACCTCCCCGACTTACAGCGTATGAGCAGTGGTGTGGAGATCTCCTGGAGCAAAGGGGAGGGATTTCCAGGATCTATTCGTCACTGGCCGAGGACTCCCGGAAAGCACCCTATATGTTAACTTGGGAGGCAGACCTACAGTTGACCTGGGACCTGGACACTTGGCACAAGGCTGTGAGCTCCTCGTTCGGGGGTATCTTTAACATTTCTCTTGTTGAATCTAATCTCAAGGTCTTCACCAGGTGGTACCTCACTCCGGCCCGACTTGCGGCTATGTACCCCTCGGCTTCCCCCTTGTGCTTTCGAGGGTGTCAGTTGGGGGGTTCCATGCTGCACGTTTGGTGGGAGTGCCCCAAAATTAGGAGTTTTTGGAACAAAATTTTCCATATTGCGTCCAAAATTACAGGCCTTGCTATTCCCAGGTCCCCGGCAACGGCCCTCCTTAACCATCTTCCATCCAAGGCCATGAAATCCACCCGAAAACTGATATTCTTTATCTTCTTAGGAGCTAAGATCACCCTAGCCAGGTCATGGAAGAGCCCCGCGATCTCTACAACAGCAGCTAAGAGAAAGATTTCATGGATCATGTCCCAAGAAAAGATGTTGAGTTCTATCCTTGATACTTTTTCCCAATTTAAGGAAATATGGGAACCTTGGGCCATCTATATGGGGATCGGAGACGCTATTTACTTGTCTGGCTAACTCAACTGGGTACAGGACTGAAATCGCAAGCCGACACCCCCCCTCTTTCTCAATTTCCTCTCTTTCTCTTTCTTCCCTCCCTTTCCGCCCTTCCCCCTTCCCCACCACAACCTCTTGTTAGTGTTCTTCAATACATTTAGCCAGGTATCAGTACATCATACTTTTTGAACAGGCTGTTCTCCTAATCATTGGTGATCCTTTGAAGGTATCGCCTTGTTGGGTGCTCGGTGGGCGTGGGTCCTCACCCCTTCCTCGGCACAGTTAGCTCCCATGGGGGTGCGGGAGGGGGGCCGGTTGAGGATTCTGGCCCGTGGAGTTCCCACAGGTTTCCCAAGCAGGGATAACTGTCCAAATGTCTTCAATGATGTATTTTTTGCTGGTTATTGCTCTTTCGCCCCTGTTTCTCTACTCTCCCTACTGGTGCTTCTACGGAACAGCTCCCTGTTTTGTATTTCTGTTGTATGGTGTATCTGTTTACGTGGATTTTCCTGCGTTTGATTATTCTGTTATGCCATGTATTCTTATGAAAAATCGAATAAATACTTTTAAATTAAAAATGAGAAGCGGGGGGCGCTAACGACAGTGACATGTCACATTAAAGAAAGTTGAGAAGTGGGGGGAGGGAGTGTTCTGCTGTCTGAAATTACATCTTACATTAAATTGAGAAGCAAGGGGTGCTGACTTCTTGCCTCTTCTCCCATGCAGCCAGCGAGTTGAGAAGCGGGGGTTAGGGGGCGAACATTACTTCTTACCAGGCGGGGCCTCTAGTTATTTGGGGGGCCCTAAGCGGCATGCATAGTGAGCCTATAGGGCGGATCGGCCATGCCAACCATTGTGCTACTGTTGATTTAAATCAACTTAATAACACATCTACATTAATTAAAAAAATTGGTCTCACATAAAAAGGTCTTAAATAGAATGACCAACCACTTATTATGCCCACACAAACATTAACCTTCAAACATCTGTTCTTGAACTGTATATATATACACAACCTGCGATAAAAAGCACATGCCACAAAATAATAAAATAAAAAAAACACATGAAAATGACTAACGTCTTCTGAGGACTCTTCGAATTCTCTCCATCTGCTCTGGCTCTCGGATTTTCAAATCACTCCATCTCTTGTGCAACTGCTCCCTGGACCTCTGCACCCTAAATTTTGCATGGATACTCCTCCGTACCTTATCCATGATCTGGGCCTTTAGTTTATTGGGGTTTTTGTAAGGCCCTTTTTTGCCGTCATAGTCCTCCTTTTTTTAAATAGCCACCATCTCAACCATCTGTTCAAAGCTCATGTTGGTGGCTTTGTACCTCCTGCTTCTCCTGGTGTGTGCCTGGCCTGTCTCCTGCCTGATTGCAGCTTGCTGTCTCTCCTCCATTATGTCTTCAGACTCCTCTACACATTGACCGACTAAAAAGGGGCGTGGCAATCACTAGAACGAAAGTCATGGGCGTGGAAACGTGCGGAGCTTCTCACATGCGCAGTGTATAAAGGGATAGAGAACGTCGTTTACAGTCGGTAGAAAACGTCTGAAAAACGATCGTGCAATACGACGATACGAAACTTGTTTTTTTTTACTTCATGATCAGTGGTTGAGTTTGTGGGTTAGATATGGGGAGAAAGCTAAGGCTTGACTGACATTCGTTTGTGTTTTTTTTGCTAAATTTTGACTTGCAGAAATAATGGAGGCTTTCAGAGAACTTTTTTCTACAATTTTTCTTTCACAAAGAAATAATTGATTGAGCCAAGATCTGGCATTGTAACGGCCCCCCACCACCCCTAAAATAATCGACATATTGTTGCCACACAGCACGTGCGCTTTGGGGGGGCCAAGCTTGTATGGCCACAGGCTCACGGGTCACCACTGGAACATCAATGGCCTCATCACCAGGCACAAGTGTAATGTAGTTTGTTGAGGGTCTCTTTAGGAAATTGTGCAATATGCAGCAGCAAAGTATGACATGGTTCAGATTCTACGTAACAAACCTACAGTCCTTCTCTTGTTTGCACCGCCTGTATACTGCTGTTTAAAGTATATAGGGCCATAGGGTCTTGTCAGGGCCGATCTTCCCTATAGGCACACTATGCAAACCGCTTAGGGCCACGCAAAGCTGCAAAGGGCCCCCAAAATTACTAGATGCCCGCCTGGTGAGAAGTCATTTTTGCACCCTCACCCGGCTTCTAAACTCGCTGGCTGAGTCATTTCCGACAGCAGAACACCCCATCCCCCCGCTTCTCAACTTTCTTTAATGTGACATGTCACTGTCGTCAGATTTTGCTTAGGGCCCCAGGGAGGTCAGGATCAGCACTGGGTCTTGTAAAGACCTGGGGGGAGTGGTGGCGGGGAAACTCATGCTATTTTTTTCCATGATTTTTATCCATATTGCAGGTACCAAACGTTACTTTGAAGCCGCAAGCAGTATTAAATTACTTTTTTCTGAGAGTAATCTCATGTTGTGCAGGTACATTTCTAAACACATGCCACTACTATAGACACACAGCAGGTACGATATTTAAAGGGATTTTTTTTTTCACTTTAAGCATCATTAAAATCGTTGCTCCAGAAAAAAATACAGTTTTAAAAAAAAACGGTTCTGGTGCGAACCGAACGCGGGTATGTTCGGCTCATCCCTACCATACACCCCCCTAGGTATGAAATTTAAAGAAATATTTCAATTTTATTGTTTCACTTTAAGCATTATTAAAATCACTGCTCCTGAAAAAACTGATGTTTTTTAAAACTTTTTTTGCATTGATACATGTCCCCTGGGGCAGGACCCAGGTCCCCAAACACTCCCCTGGGGCAGGACCCGGGTCCCCAAACACTTTTTAGGACAATAACTTGCATATTAGCCTTTAAAATTAGCAGAGATTTAGATTTCAAACGTTCGAGTCCCATAGACTTTAACAGGGTTCTAACGTTCACACAAACTTTTGGTCTGTTCGCAGGTTCTGGTGCGAACCGAACCCAGGGGTGTTCGGCTCATCCCTAATGCAGAGTATGTTACAGGAACATATGCAGTGCTGGTGCAATATGTAGAGTATCTGACAGGAACATATGCAGTGCTGGTGCAATATGCAGAGTATCTGACAGGAACATATGCAATGCTGGTGCAATATGCAGAGTATGTCACATATGCAATGCTGCTGCAATATGCAGAGTATATCACATATGCAATGCTGATGCAATATGCAGAGTATGTCAGAGGAACATATGCAATGCTGCTGCAATATGCAGAGTATGTCACAAATGCAATGCTGCTGCAATATGCAGAGTATGTCAGAGAAACATATGCAATGCTGCTGCAATATGCAGAGTATGTCACATATGCAATTCTGCTGCAATATGCAGAGTATGTCAGAGGAACATATGCAATGCTGCTGCAATATGCAGAGTATGTCACATATGCATTGCTGCTGCAATATGCAGAGTATGTCACATATGCAATGCTGCTGCAATATGCAGAGTATGTCAGAGGAACATATTCATTGGAGCTGCAATTAGGTTTGTGAAGTAGGACTGACTCCTATCTAATTCTCTCCCTGTAAGAACATCAGGAACCTTTGCCTACAGTACCTAATGCTATGTAGATCGCTGAGTATTGTAATTCGATTTCTGAAGCAGCACAATCCTATCTAAATCTGTCCCTGAGAGCAGCCTGCAGCCTTTCCCTACCCTAGCTAAAGCAGAGTGATGAGCTGTGATGTGTGCCTCTAGCTTATATAGAGGCTGGGTCACATGCTCGGTCACATGCTGCACTGGCCAATCACAGCCATGCCATTAGTAGGCATGGCAGTGATTGCTTCTAGGTCACACAAGTAAAACAAACGGCGATTGGCTGCCCTGCAGCGTGCAGTTACATAGCCGAACTCCGAATCCGAGCCCGAACTTCCAGCAAATTATTTGGGTTTGGGTAAAAAAAAACGAAGTTCGGTACGAACCTGAACTTTACAGTTCGGGTTCGCTCAACCCTACCTATTAGGTAAAGATTTGTGTCACTACAGTCTGTTCCTGCTGGAAACGCCAACCTCTCCCTACACTGACAAAAAGTATATGAATGTATTACACACCTATGTACTGCAGAGCAAGTAGTACACATATAGTAGTGCTTGAAAGGACTTTTGTGGACCTGTTAGGTAACCATTTGTGTCATTACAGTCTGTCCCTGCTGGAAACAGAAAACTGTCCCTACACTGACAAAAAGTATATGAATGTATTACACACCTATGTACTGCACAGCAAGTAGCACACCTATACCAGTGCTTGAAAGAACTTTTGTGGACCTGTTAAAGTGGATGTAAACCCCCCCAAAAAAATTTTTTGATGTCACAATGTAGAGTATAAGATTTCCTATCATCTGTGCCCAGTCTTGCCACACAGAGTTAGTCCAGCGCTGAGTAATCCTCTTGTAGTGTTCAGTGCAAATTAACAGAATTCCAGATAAAAACTTGCCAAATTATAAAGTCTGTTTCTCTGTTTTTGCTTTCAGTGACAGGTTATTTACATATCTAGCTTGGACATGTTTATCATATGTTATGTTTATCATAACATGAGGTCATCCAAAGTCCATTTATATTACCAGGATGTGTTATGTGGGGGAGGGGTGGATTTCTCACTTTTTATACCTCATGTTATGATAAACATAACATTACATCTGATAAACATGTCCAAGCTAGATATGTAAATAACCTGTCACTCAAAGCAAGAAGAGAGAAAACTGACTTTTTATTTAGGCAGGTTTTTATCTGGAAGGCTGTTCATTTTACTGAACATTGAAATAGGATTACTCAGATCTGGATTAACTCTGTGTGGCAAGACTGGGCACAGATGATAGGAAATCTTATACTCTACATTGTGACATCAAAAAAAAAAATTTTTTACATCCACTTTAAGTAATGATTTGTGTCACTAAAGTCCGTCCCTGCTGGAAACAGCAACCTGTCCCTACACTGACAAAAAGTACTGTATATGAATGTATTACACACCTATGTACTGCAGAGCAAGTAGCACACCTATACCAGTGCTTGAAAGAACTTTTGTGCACCTGTTAGGTAAGGATTTGTGTCACTACAGTCTGTCCCTGCTGGAAACAGCAACCTGTTCCTACACTGACAAAAAGTATATGAATGTATTACACACCTATGTACTGCACAATGACTTTTGTGGACCTTTTAGATAGCTATTTGATTGAATACAGCCTGTCCCTGCTCCAAACACCAACCTTGTATGTCCATGTTCTGAAATGTCTCAATTGGCTGTCCTGCACCACCCGGTGGATGTGTCATAGGTCAAAGTTCTTACCCGTGTAACATTGCGGGCCGCCGCGAACATCACTAGATGTCCGCCGGTTTGGCGGACCGCGAAAACATGCAAAGTTCACCGCAAAACGACCGCCGGGCGAACCGGCAGGCCATCTCTAGTTGGCAACTGAAAAAACAGCAGGCAGGGTAAAAGGTACAGTGGTTGTTAGGTGGCAGGCCACACCAAAAAGTCAGCAGAGACAAGTCATGGTCAGAAACTAGCTGGGATCACACCAAGAATCAGCAGAGACTCGGAGACAGAGTATAGACAAGTCAAAGTTCTGGCCAGGTCAGTAATGGATATCAGATTTTGGGAACAGGTCTAGGTACAAGCTGCAGGGTAATAGCTGAAGACTACGCACAAATGTGTGTGCATGCAAGTGGCTAGCAATGTCCCTCGTATATTGGTGCACCTGCCTGTGTGTGCCATGTTCTGATGCAGTCCAGACAAGCCTCACAATGCCAACCAACTTTGTTACACTGCTAAAAAAATATTCTGTTGGCTTATCGTTTTCAACATATAAATAAATGTTAATTAATTTACTTTGATACTTAAAGTACCTTGCCTAATTTTCATTAGTTCTTAAAACACACCATTTACATTTTCAAAAATAATGTATAATATTGAGTAATCTAGACAAAACTTTTAAGGTATGTGCATTTCCATATTCGAATTGAGTTACTGGTACATTTATTAAAAGAAATTGTACCACAAAAACAAGCTTTCTGTTCGGTTTTTGAGATATTGGAAATTCCACGTTAGATTATGTAACATAAAGCCCCATCCATTTTGCATTATGTCATTACATTTCAAAAACAAATATACCATATTTATGCTGCATTGGCAGGAAAAACAAGCGTATAGTGTATTTTATTTCATATAGCACTCTCATTTTGTATCAGAAGGAATGATTATGGGACTCATTTGTGCTTTTAGCCTGAGCTACCCTGAAAACCTAAAATGTACGTTTGAAGATTTTCAGAAGATCTTTTTAGAGCTAGATGTGGGGAATCTATCTTCAAAAGTTCACACTTTAAAGTGCAAATTACTTTCCTAAAAGGCTTAAAAAAAAGTAATACTTTCTGTAGTCTATGTTCTTTGCAGATATAATGTGTGTGTTTCAGTTTGTTTTGTTAGCTGAGAATAAGGCATTTATATTTGATGCCGCTTTAATAACTTTACATTTGTAACACTCTATAAATAATAAATGTTAATTTGTTTTGAGGGCCTGTTTCATGAGACTATTCCTTTTTTTAACCACTTCAGGCAAATTGCCGTACCCGTACGTTGGTATTTTGAAGCTAAATACCGTTGTTGTGGCAGTAGCTAGCTGCCATAACCCCAGTATTTTCGGGAACAGCGTGCGTTTCTCTTTAAGAAAAAAGTGGTCTCTGTGGTAGAATCGCCACAAGCAGACACCCTAGGGAATAAAATGACGGTCATTCCAAAGTTTTATCTTGCACGGTATTTACGCAATTATTTTTCAAACGCCTTTTTTTTGTAAAAAAAATTGTTTTATGAATTAAAAAAATAACAAAACACTAAAGTTAGCCCAATTTTTTTGTATTATGTGAAAGATTATGTTACACCGAGTAAATAGAGACCCAACATGTCACGCTTTAATTATGCGCACACTCATGGAATGGCGCCAAACTTCGGTACTTAAAAATCTCCATAGGCAACGCTTTATTTATTTTTTACAGGTTACAGTTTAGATTTATAGAGGAGATCTAGTGCTAGATTAGTTGCTGGCACTCTAACGCACGCGGCGATACCTCACATGTGTGGTTTAAACGGCGTTTACATATGTCGGCGGGACTTGCGTGTGCGTTCGCTTCTGCACGCGAGCTATCGGGGACAGGGGCGTTTTAATTTTTTTTTTATCTTTTATTATTTTTTTTTTACTTATATTTTATATATTTTTACACTTTTTTTCATTTTTTTTTTTTTTCCACTTTTATTCCTATTACAAGGAATGTAAACATCCCTTGTAATAGGAAATGTGTGTGACAGGTCCTCTTTATGGAGAGATGTGGGGTCAATAAGACCTCACATCTCACCTCCAGGGTGGAAACCATGAGATCGGTGAAAAAAAATTCACCGATCTCATGAATGGTGACTTACAGCCGCAATTGCGGCTTTGTTTACATACGGGGACCCGGGCGTGACGTCATCAGATCGCGCCCGGGTCCTCCGACGGTCATAGAGATGACTGGTGACCATCTGGTCACCAGTCATCTCTATGCTTCCTGCCGCCGCCGACGATTCGTTCTCCGGGCCCCCGAAGGTACAGGTAAGCCCGGAGAAGCACCGGATGGCGGCGGGAGGGGGGGTTAGTCCCCTCCCGCGGCCTGTAAGAACGATCAAGCGGCGGAACCGCCGCTATGATCGTTCTTACATTGTGCAGAATCGCCGGCTGAAGAAGAGGATATCTGGATGATGCCTCTGGCTGCAGGCATCATCCAGATATTCGCCTGCAATACCCAGGCCGTCAATTGACGGCCACTTAGGATGGTAAATCCCATCCCAGGCCGTCAATTGTATATGGCTGGGTATTGAAGTGGTTAAAGGAGATTTTTTTTTTTCAAATTATGTTTTTTTTTATTGCAGATCTGAGGTCTTTTTGACCTCAGATCTCATATTTAAGAGGTCCTGTTATGCTTTGTTCTATTACAAGGGATGTTTACATATGAAACTGGTGCTAAAACCACACATGTGAGGTATCGCCGCAATCATTAGAGTGAGAGCAATAATTCTAGCCCTAGACTTTCTCTGTACCTCAAAACTGGAAAATTTACATTTCCAATAAATATAGACCCAATTACTTGAATAAGTTAAATATAAGGGGATAAGCATCTATTTCCATTTCCTAACAATCTGTCCTTTTCGTACTTGGAAATATGTATTAAAAAGGTGAAGAATAAATATGCTAAAAGATTAGTTTAGGGTTTATTTATCTCTAATCTCTAATGATGCATCTTTAGACCATTATTTATTTATTTATTTTTTATGGGCTATTTGAATCCATCATTGATCAGGCAGGGCACCAGCAGTATATTTCTGAAGGTAGTTTCAGTAGCATCCAAATAAGGTGTTGTCAGCATCGAGATTGGCTGTGACCAGTGGCATCGCTAGGGGGTGGCTTGTGGGGCTCTCTGGGGACCCTGATGTAAGTGGGGGCTCTCTGTAAACCCTGATGTAAGTAGGGGCTCTCTGGGGACCCTCATCTAAGGGGGGGGGCTCTTTGAGGACCCTAAAGTAAGGAAGAGGCACTCTTGAGACCCTGATGAAAGTAGGGGCTCTCTGGGGACCATGATGTAAGTAGGGGCTCTCTGGAGACCCTGATCTAAGTAGGGGCTCTCTTGGGAGCCTGATGCAAGGGAAGACTCTCTGGAGACCCTGATGTAAGGGGAGGCTCTCTGGGGACCTTGATGTAAGTTGGGGGCTTTCTAGGGACCCTGAAGTAAGGGGGGCTCTCTGGGGACCCTCATGGAAGGGGAGTCTCTCTAAGGATCCTGATGTAAGTAGGGGCTCTCTGAAAACCCTGATGTATAGGGAAGGCTCTCCAGGGGCCCTGATGTAAGTAGGGGCTCTCTAGGGACCCTGATGTAAGTAGGGGCTCTCTGTGGACCTGAATGTAAGTAGGGGCTCTCTGTGGACCTGGATGTAAGTAGGGACTCTGGTGTAATAGGGGGCTCTCTGGGGACCCTGATGTAAGTGGGGGCTCTCTGGGGACCCTGATGTAAGTGGGGGCTCTCTGGGGACCCTAATATAAGGGGGAGGCTCTCTGTATTCTTATAATGAATCAAGTATACAATGCACAGTGCTCATGCAGTATTGTGAAAGTGAACAGTAAAACAGTACTGTCTTTTACAGATGATATACTAACAAACAATGTAAATAAAAGAAAAAGTCAAATTCAATAGTTGTGCTGGCATTCTAGGGAATAATATAAAAGCATTATGTGTGCAGCAGCCCCCCCCCCCACCCCCTTAATACTTATCTGAACCCCCTCTCTGTCCAACAATGTCCATGAGTAGCTCTTCATCCTGATTGGCCGAGACACAACAGTGGCACCATTGGCTCCTTCTGCTGTCAGTCAAAGTCCGTAATCAGGAGAGAGAGGGTGCGGGGCCGAACCACAGCTCTGTGTCTTAATGGACATAAATAAACCCCATTGTGTACTTAAAAGTGGGGTATGCCTGTATTGAGAAATATATGTGCAGAATTTCCCCCCGAAGGAGCTGCTGTTGTTTGTTCAGTCCGATACTTTGCCTATCAACCCTAATAACAGTCTCAGCCCCCTCTGACACACCTAGCAATAGTGTAAGTGCAATGACCAATGAGAAACACAAACAATATGTCCCTGACACCACAGGCCCAACTTTAACCCCTTAAGGACCGCCGGTACTTGCGGCGGTCCCCGTGGCTGTGCGAGCGATCCGGGATGAGGGGCGGCTGTTCCTTTTTGTCCGCCTCCTCCGGATCGCTCCCAGCCAATGTAAACACAGGAAGGGGGAAGTGATGTAATCTCTTCTCTCGGTGATATTTTCAACCACCGCTGAGGAGAGAAGACACCACACAGTGAGTCTGCACAACACTACACTGACACCAGTACACATAGGCACATTTAACCCCCCCCGATCACCCCCCCAGTCCCCTGTCACAGTGTCACTGAATGCAGTGATCATATATTTACTGACCGCTGCATTTAGTGTCAGTGTGACAGTTAGTGTGACAGGCAGTTAGTGTTAGGACCAGGGTAGCCCCCTACCCCCCCTAATAAAGTTTTAACCCCTTGATCACCGCCCTAGTTAATCCTTTCACCCCCTATTGCCAGTGTCACTTATCAATCATTTTTCTGATCGCTGTATTAGTGTCACTTTTGCCGCTAGGTAGCTATTTTTTTTTAATTGCGATTTTTTTTTTTTACTAAAGACATATGGCTGTATACATTTTGGCCTAAATGTTTGACTAAAATTTAGTTTATTCGATTTTTCTTATAACAAAAAGTAAAAAATATTGTTTTTTTTTTCAAAAATGTCGCTCTATTTTTGTATATAGCGCAAAAAATAAAAATCGCAGAGGTGATCAAATACCACCAAAAGAAATCTCTATTTATGGGAAGAAAAGGATGCAAATTTTGTTTGGGAGCCATGTCGCACGACCGCGCAATTGTCTGTTAAAGCGACGCAGTGCCGAATTGTAAACTGGGCATTTAGCAGCATATTGGTCCGGTCCTTAAGTGGTTAAACACTTTATTCAAATCAACATGCAATGGCTTAACCTCCTAGATAAGCTGTCCCACACACACACCCACTGCATATTCAGAGCCTTGAATATGTGTCTGTGGATCCGTATGGCACTAGTAGCTTCAGTCCTTTTGAAGATAAGATACAATTTGGTGTCCTAAGCTAGCCACATTCGTTGGTGCACTTCCACTCCTGGATAGCAGGGCCAAACAACACACCTGGCCCAGGTTATCAAGTAAGGCAGGCAGGATCTTTCTCAGCAGGGTGAGAGGACAATGATGTTTGTATATAGTGCCCCCAGAAATGGATGGCCTTTTCCTTTATCCCTGTGGCACTACAAGTGTCAGCAAGATGGCTACCAGCAATGATGTCTGTATACAGTGTTCAATTAACTCCTTCTGTAGTGCAGTGTCCCTGTTTCCTGAAAATGGGCAAAAAGCCCCCTCACCCAATCCTGCGATCAAGGCCCAAACAAACATCCTGGAACATGCAGGTTTTCCTGGCGACCCGACTGGACACCCCACACTGGAACGCTTCACCGTCTATGTAGGTGCGGCAGGATGTGCATCTGGGATCCCCTTCTCTCAGGCTGCATGTCCCAACTGGCGGCGGAGTCCTGAATCGCACAGGGAGATCATATGAGAGACAGCATCTCTCCCTACGGTCCGACCTCTTCCTTAGGCCCCGTACACACGACCGAGAACCTCGGCAGAATCCAGCGAGAAGCTCGCTGGGATCCATATTCTGCCGAGGTTCTCGGTCGTGTGTAAGTTTTCGTCGAGCGTCCCGTTGAGCAAGCCGTCGAGCCAAAATAGAGAGCAGGTTCTCTATTTGCTCGATGGCCCATCGAGAACCATGGCTCGGCGCCTTTCCCGACGGCTTGGTCGACAATTTCGACGGCCGGGCGAGAACCTCGACGGGCGGAACGATGTGTTTGGCCCGTCGAGGTTCTCGTACGTGTGTACGCGGCCTTAGACTTCTGCTGACTGAGAATCTCCTCAGAGTCTCTCCTTCCTGCCAGCAGAGCATGCTGGGATTTGTCAAAGTCAGTGAGGCCGCTCTATGCTGATACTTCATATTCCAAAATCCTTTAAAGCTCCCCCAAAGACATGACAGGCACACTCTCTCTCTCTTAGACTGGAAAGCCTGTGTACATGTAGTCAGTGAAGAGAAAGGGGAGTAGGGGGAAGAAGCTCCTCATAGCTGCAGACACTCTGAACTTTTCCCTGTCAGCTTATCTGTGTTAATGTAAGTCTTTGGCTGCAGCACCCGCTTTATATGTAATACTTTTTTATATCAATTATAGAAGTAGTTTTTACGGTTAATTTAGAACACATTAGAAGCGCAGCACATTTATTGAAGCTGATTGGTTGCCATGCACAGCTGCGCCAGATTCGCAGACTGCCTGAACAGACATTGGAACTTTGGAATTGCCTAAAAAAACATATTGTTTTTGTCATTTCAAAATCCTTAAAGCAATGCAACTGTTAGGTACACAGTGGAACATCCAACAAGTGGTCCATTCACTGCACAGCGTCTTACATGACCCTTCACACATGTCACTCTCCATTTACGGCACCATTACCAATGCCAATCACAACTCTTATTGCCTATTGAAAACGCCAGAAGACATTTCACACATTTGCGGAAACATCTCTACAGAGACACAAAACACTGCTTCAATGTGTTCAAATGGGTATTCACTGCTTCAATGTATACACAGAGATAAGTCATTTATACTTTTAGGTTGATTTACTAAAACTGGAGAGTGCAAAATATGATGCAGCTGTGCATTGTAGCCAATCAGCTTCTAACTTTAGCTTGTTCAATTAAGCGTTGACAAAAATAACTGAAAGTTGATTGGTTTCTATGCAGAGCTGCACCCGATTTTTAATTTTCCATTTTTAGTAAATCAAGCCCACCAGGGACAACTGTTCATAAATCTCTGCCCTACAGTATACTACTATTGAAGATGTATGATTTTGTTTTAAATGAATATGACCATCTGCCAGGCAATTGTAAAAATGTATCCAACTGCAAACGCTATTATAATACAGACATTTACCGACAAATACCTAAAAAAACAGGAGTTTTTTTTGTTTTTAAAGCCGTTATCAAAAGCAGTTGAAGGTTCACCAGTAGCAGATGCAATGTGCAATCATATTGTTATATAAAATGAAATAATGGACAGTGATGGATGAAGGGCCTTAAGGGGATGCCAGATCTGCTTGTCTGACCAGTACAAAGCTTTTTCATGCAAAACACTCACTGTTCATAATCCTCCCATAGTGACAATGAAACCAGAAAAGTGACACAAACAAAATAAAAAATATTCAACTGCAATTTTTGCTGTATTTAATAAACCAATCTGATCTGACATCAATATGGATGATGCTGGTAGAATTACTTTAGGACCTTTAAAATTAGCCAGTTTAAAAGGTAAATTAAACAGAATGTTTTATATCTTCAATAACAATATATTTGTAGAAAAAAAGGACAACAGGGTAGAAATTGAATGAATGGAAAACACGAGAAGGCCTAACCAGCTATAAGTTGATGTGTAGGAGCTATAAACATGCATACAAAGGTATCAATTAAAGGCCAATGAGTTCAATTATATTATTTTCCCCATGACTCATGTTTTTGTGGTCAAACAATTCCATGCTTCACATATAATGTATATTTGGCCTTTCTACAAATTCAGGATGAAATGTAAGAAGCTCATTTATTCTACTATTAGGATAATTGTTTCTATAAGTATCTTGCAGCAGTGAACAATAGCCTATGGCAAAGGTTTGTGTTTCATTTTCACTTTCAATAGATTTTTATTTTTTCAAATAAAGAATACAGATAAATTATGACAAAAGGCTGAAATTACACCATCAAAACATTCAACAAACCGGGCATAATGACAGTAACAATGACTCAATTGATTTCAAATTACCCAACTATGGGTTGATTAAAGGAATCCAGCGAGCTTAATAACAGAGGAAGGGGCGGAAAAAGAGGTGTATATGGTGATCTTGCGCTCAGGGGAAACCTGCCTGTTCCGGACACCCCTAATGGGATCAATCTGTGTCCCAGCCAGGCGCCTCCCAATCCGCCTCCTCCTATAAATTTATTTGATGGGAAATTAGTGGGTTCGAATTTGGCTTCATTGAACCTCTAGCTCATACTAACAAAATAAGATAGGCCTATAGTGTTACCAAATTGCCCATAAGAATAACCGGACGAAGAACAAAGAACATTACCTTCTGGTCATACAACTGTCTTAAAAGAATAGAAGTAAAAAAAAGAGAGAGAAAAGTGGGGGTAAGAAAGAGGGAAAGGAAGGGAAACATGAGCTTAACTTGTACTGAAGGATGCAGGTTGCGTGGGGTGTACCCCAGTCGCCAAAGGTATACCACAGTGGGATGCCCATGATCCCCACACGGCTTCAAATTTCTGATTCGTGTTTGAAAGAATGCTGGCCAGTTTTTCCTGCACCATGATCCACGAAATCTTGCGTTTTATTTCTGCAATGGAAACCCTGGGCTGTTTCCAAGCCCTTGCGATGGTAATTTTAGCCCCGAGGAGCATAAATCGGATCAGCTTCTGATTGGGCTTGGATATACCCGGAATCCGAGCATTTAGGAGAGCTACAGAAGCCGTTCTGGGGACCGAGCAACCAGTGACTGTACAAATGAGGTTAAAAATCCTCTTCCAGATTGGTCTGATTCTGGGACATTCCCACCAGACATGCACCATCGAGCCCAGGAGCTGACAACCTCTAAAGCAGCTGGGATCTGATGATGGGTAGATGGCCGCAAGCCTGGCGGGAGTCATATACCACCTCATAAGGACCTTTAAGTTTGCTTCCATCAGGGAAGTATTCAAGATGCCCTGAAAAGAATCAGAACAAGCTGCCTGCCAGGTCTCCAACTCCCACCCTATTTGGAGGTCTGCCTCCCAAGCCGTCATATAGGAAGACTTCTCAGTCGGGCGGGTGAGTGAAGAGTAGATGACAGATATTCCTCCCCTTTGTCCCATGGTCTGCCCGCACCAGAGCTCATAATCTGTAAATTTGGGAGGTAGAGGCCTATCCGTCCATAAAGTGTGTAGGAATTGTGATATTTGTTTGAATCTGAATTTTTCAGTGTCAGGGATGTCCAATTTAGTCACACAGTGGTCTAGTGTAAGAGGGCCTTTGGATGTGAAGAATTGTCCTATGCGGTACAGACCCTTATCCAACCACCAACTGAATGCTTTCCTGTCCATTCCCGGTGGGAAATCCGGGTTTTGGAATACACTGGCTAGAGGTTGACCTTTCGAAACCAGGGCAGGAAGGTTACGAAATCTATCCCAAAGGGCGTAGGATTGAGAAAGGGAGGGGGACAAAATGGGTGGTCTTCTCTTTTGGGGGCACCAGAGTAAGTGTTCTAGGGAGAACCGGGGGACAGCTTGACCCTCTATGTGGACCCAGTCTGGTTTGTCCAGTTTAGAGTAAACTACGGATAGTTGAGCTAGTCTGGCAGCTACGAAGTACTTATATAGGTGCGGTAGTCCTAGTCCTCCTCTTTTCCTATGGTTATATAGCGTGTTTTGGGGGATTCTGTAACCTGACCTGCCCCAAATGAATTTGAGTATTTTGCTTTGTAAAGTCTGCACGTGATCTTTTCTGATGGGAATGGGAAGGGAGCGGAATAGATATAAAATTCTAGGAAGTAAAGTCATCTTTATAGAGTTAATTCTGCCCAGCCAGGAAAGATCATACTTAGCCCAGTTATTCATGTCGGCCGTAAGTTTTTGGTATAGGGGAGGATAGTTATTTGTGTAAAGGGATTCTGTCCGAGCTGTTAAGGAAATCCCTAGATATTTGATAGATGAGGGACACCATTCAAATTTGAATGACTGTTGGAGGAGAGATACTGTAGGAGGTGGAAGGGATACGTTCAAGGCTTGTGATTTGGCATAATTGACTTGGAGACCTGAGAATTTAGAGAATTCCGAAATTACCTTACAAAGGTTTGGTAGGCAAGTAATAGGAGAAGTTAGAAATAGTAGTAAGTCATCGGCAAAGAGCCCACATTTATGAGTTTGATCTCCACATGAAACGCCTCGAATGTCGGGGTTCTGTCGAATGGCTATCGCTAGGGTTTCAATTGCCATTGCGAAAATGATTGGGGAGAGGGGGCATCCCTGTCTGGTACCCCTTGCTATGTCTATTGGAGAAGAGTAGTACCCTTGGATTCGAATTTGGGCCTTTGGTTTAGAATAGAGAGCTTGTATTACACCCATAAATCTTGGGCCAAAGCCCCATCGTTCTAGTAGGGGGAGAAGATATTGCCAGGACACAGAATCAAAGGCCTTCTGCAGATCAAGAGATAGGAGAAAGCCTTTTTGTTTCGGACCTCCGTCCCAGTTGGATTGCAAAATTGAGACAATGTCCACTGCCCTTCTCACTTGATCTGGGCCTTGTCGACCTGGAATAAATCCGACTTGGTCCTTGTGAATATATTTATTAATGAAAGAGGAGATACGGAGAGCTAGAATTTTTGTAAGAATTTTTAGGTCATTATTTATCAGAGAAATGGGGCGATAGTTACAGACTTCTTCTGGGTTTTTGTCCGGCTTTGGGATAACCGTAATGTATGCTGTATTAAGTTGCGTACCCAGAGGGGTGCCTTGAGTTTTGGAATTAAAAAAGTTTGTCATATGTGGGACTAGGGTATCTGCAAATGACCTGTAATAGAGGGCCGACAGTCCATCTGGGCCTGGGGCCGAGCCCTTTCGGAGGCCCTTGATTACTGTCGCCACCTCTTCAACCGAAAAGGGTGCTTCCAGCCTGTCTCTATGTTCTACGTCTAAGGATGGGATGGGTAGGCTGTCCAAAAAGTTGTCAATCGAAACCCTGGGAATCTGTGGAGGGGCACTATACAGGTCAGAATAGAATGTTTCGAATGCCTCCAGGATCTTTTTAGGGTTGGATGTAGGTTCTTGACCTGCCAAGCGTATTTTGGGTAAGGAGTGAAACCTTGTTTTAGGGGACAATTTGGTCGCTAACAACTGGCCTATTTTTCCTTTTTGGGTGTAAAATTTATTGCCACTCCAGCGGAGAGATCTCTCCGCCTTCGTTGTGAGGGCTAAGTTAAGTTCTAATCTCAGCTTGTCAATATTCTCTAGTAAGGCTAAAGATGGTTTCTTTTTGTGTTGTGCCCTTAAGGTCCTATAAGACTTCTCCAGACGTACAATTTCTGCTTCGTGTTCTCTTTTGATTCGCGTGGAGATCTGAATGATCTTCCCTCTAATAGAGGCTTTATGGGCTGCCCACAGGGTCTCCGCAGAGATATCCTCAACATTGTTAATTGTGAAATATTCTTGAAGGGCTTTATTAATTTCCGTTGTAGTGGTTGGATTGGAAAGAATGGACTCATTTAGCCGCCAATGTCCGTTCCTTGCCATACCTGCTAAAGAGCGGATGGACATGATGACCATAGAATGGTCAGATAGGACTGTGTCTCTGATTTGGGCCTTGATCACTGCCGGAAGTACAAATGAAGGGATTAAAATATGATCGATCCTGGCATAGGTACTATGCGGGTGAGAGTAATGAGTGTAGTCCCTCTTTGAGGGGTTAGACTCCCGCCAAACATCCGTCAACCCCCTGTCATGGAGTAGTTTGGCAATTTTCAGGCTGACCCTAGAGGGTCTAGTAAGTTGAGCGGACAGAGGTCTGGATTTGTCCAAACCCTGGTCAAAAGCCACATTGGAATCCCCCCCCCAAATGACTGTACCTTCCAGAAGTGGGGTTAAAGTATCCAAGGTTAATTGGAAAAACTTGTCTTGCCCTTTGTTGGGAGAATAGTATGAGACCAGGGAGTATAGATGACCCTCAATTTTACCTTTAACCAGTATAAATCGTCCCTCTGGGTCTTTGAAGTCAGAGAGATACTCAAAGTTACAGGATTTGGAGGAAAAGATTGCGACCCCCTTGGTCTTGTTCTCGGCATTAGCCAAGTAGAAGAGGGGAAAGTGAGAGTGGACAAATTTGGGACTGTACCGCCCAGGAAAGTGGGTCTCTTGGATCATGAGAATGTCTAGTTTGAGTGATTTGTAACTATCAAAGATCTTTCGCCTTTTGACTGGGGAGTTCAGGCCTTGAACATTATGTGTGGCTATGTTGAGGGAGCTCTGTACGTGGTCAGCCATGGGGAACTGAAAAGCAACTCTGTCTGTCTCTACCTCCACTCACCCTGAGATGTCTTCTGTCCTCCCAACCTTGCCATTTGTCAGGATGGATGACTGGCAGCCCAGTGGACATTCCTCGATCGTAGGTACTGCAAGCTGAAAAATAATAAATGGTTAGGCTCATGTGGGAAAGATGGGGAATAGAAAAGGAAAGGACAGATTCGAAAGAGAGAAAGAAGTGGTGAAGAAGACTCCCAATCCAACTAAGGAAAAAGAGAAAAAATAAGAAAAAATACATTCTCGGGGAGGGGAGATGCTCCTCAAGAATTTCTACCAAGGTAGATCAAAAAAGGGCTTGCTCCAAATGCGAACAAGCGACCTCGCCCCCAGAAACCTTCTGGAGTCTAAGGGAGAGGTGGAGGTACATGGGGCCCACCCCAGCCAGGGCGCCCCTGTAAAATTGGTTACAACAACTATCAAAAACGAAACCGGAAGGAATTGAGTAATTCTAAACCCAGTTTGGTCGGATCTAAATCCGATCCGGATGTCCCCCCGTCCCCCCCCCAACGGGGATCGAGGAGGAGGGGACCTCAGAAGCAAGGTGGGGACAACCCCCTGCGGAAAAATTAGAATAAATGAAGAGATCTTTTTAGCAGGAGAAATACTGTTGAAATGTCAATTATCCAACAAGTTGATTCTTCTGATCAGAGAACGTCTAAATCTCAGGCATAGGACCGACCAAAAATCTTGAAAGTTCAAGGAGTATATGACCAATGTGTCAACCGAGATCTGGGTAAGTGGGTCTACTGTCTCTAGCTTTCTTAGATCTCGACCTGGTCCAGAGTAGGGAATTAGGGCTGGTGGGGGTCGGTCTCTTGGAGGTGTTTGGGATGCTATGAGAAGTATCCATGGCGGGTTCTTGCGAGATGAGCTTAAGGCGCTGTAGTAGTCTTTCTCCATCAGGAAAATTTGAGAAGGAGTAGTTTTTCCCTTTATCCGAGAACTTGACCGCAAAGGGGAATGCCCATTTATATTTTATATCCTTTTGGACCAGGACTAGGAGTAGCGGCTTTAATGACCGTCTTCGCTGCATTGTGGAGGGAGAAAGGTCTGCGTATATTTGGACGGGATGACCTTGGCACAAAACACTGGGCACAGAACGTGCTAGTCTCATGACTTCATCCTTTACAGCGTAAAAGTGGGGTTTGGCGATGATGTCCCGCGGTGAGCCGTCCTTTCTGGGTGGTCCCAGGGCTCTGTGGGCTCTATCCAGCTCTAAGCGAACTTGAGGGATGTTTGGAATCAAGTTCTGGATCAAATTTTGTACCGCTGCTGTAGTGTCAGTGATGGATTCGGGCAGTCCCCTGATCCGGAAATTGTATCTCCTGGATCTGCTCTCCAACTCGTCGATCCTGGAAAGGGCCACATCCAATTGCTCCTGTACTGTATGAATATGTTCTGAGTTCTGGTCTGTGGCTGCCACCGTTTGATCAAGCTTGTCTTCTATCGCTTCAATTCTGGTGCCCAGATTCTGGAAATCTGCTTTCAAATCTCCTGTTATTTTGGTAGCAGTCTGAGCGAGTCCCCTATCCAGGAGTTCAGCCAGAGCCTGATATAAGTCAGTCACAGAGAATGCAGACGCTGCTGACAGGGTGCTGGCAGAGAATTGAGCAGGCTGGCTCCTTATGTTAGGTCCTATGAGGGGTAGTGCAGAGCCCTCCCTATTTATGCCCTCCATATTACTGCCTGCCAGGGGTTCTGTGGGAATTGTTGAGGGGGACATGTCCTGCTGGTAACTTACTTGGACCAGTGGGGTAAAAGGCAGGGGTACCATATTTGAAAAAATCCTTCCCTCAGGCATCTCCTCAGCTCCGTTCTTGTGAGGTGCTGCAGCGGCGGCCATCTTGGATTTTTGCCGTTTTTTCAAATGAATAAAATGCGGCTTTAAAGTGTCCCTTTAAAAAAATTATGATGATAGGGGGGTGCCCTGATGTCTGGGGAAGCCGTGTGTGGTGATAGTTCCCCTTCCAGCCCGTTTTTGGCTGACTTATGGGCGCCGCTGGTCTGGGGTGGTGAGGAGCTCCCGGCTCAAGCAGCCATCTTCAGAGCTCCGCGCATGCGCCTCCGTGTTTCATTTTCTAGACTGCACTGGAACATCATCTCATTATTACATTGTACGCTGTACTAGGAGCATGCAAGGTTATGGTTAGCTTGCTTGCTAGCTGCTGATAGCAATGGAAAAATATTTCAGAACAATAATAATAGAGAACAATTTATCAGATCTTTCACACTACAAACATAATACCAAACATGACCAATGAGACAGATTTGAAATATGATTTTCTTTAACCGAACAAACCAACAACTTCTCAGCTCTCATATAGACAGATACACAGAAAGCTTAAAGCTAGCCATACACTGTGCCAATTTTTAAATAAACTTTGTGAGTGGCCCTGTTGGCCCCTTGCCACTAGACAACCTTCCATCGAAAAATCAAAGAAGCTAGGTGAAAAATTCATGGCTGCATCCAATTTAGCAGTGGCGGTCAGATGGCCCAACAGGCGTGTAGGTTAGGCATGGTTTGGCCTCTTGGAAAAGGTGGCGTTGTATGGTGGTTGCTGCCCAGGGAAGACAGCTTCAGTGGTTGCTGCGGCCCTGACTGACCTCACGGCCAGCTTTAGTGTGAGCAGTGCTGTTATATAGCACTCCCCCCAGGTTGGCTCGCATTTTATGTACTGGGTAGGACAGGGGCAGAGTCCTGCTGGTTAGGGACAGATTGCTTAGCCTAGAGACAGGTTCCAGTGAAGGAGGGACAGAGTAGGGATGCACGCTATCTTGCTTTAGTAGTCTTCCTCTCCAGAGGCCCGTTGACAGTCTGCCATCCAGCCACCTCCTCTGTTGGATGCTCTCAGGTGTCTGAAGTCTACACCATTTTGCCTCGTTTTCTGTGAGTGTTTGATCCCTGAGCAGCTGTGTTTATGGAGTTGCAGTACTGTTCAATACCATCATGTTAAAATACTTTACTGCTTCAACCAGTCTCTGTATGAGTTCTCTTCTCCTGTCCTACTCACAAGCGGACTTGTCAATCCCATGCTGTATAACATGAATGGAAGAACTGATAGGAAAAAAAGAAAAAAACTATCAGTGCATAGGTCCCCATTTGGAAGGACTGTCCTTCCTTTGAATCCATCGACACGTTTCGACCCTTCTTGATGACGCCCTGGAGGAGGGGCGAAATGTGTCGATGTATTTCTGGTTTCACGTACCAGTAACGCAACTTCCTGTATCTGTAGAATGCAAGCTGCAGATGCAAACCCGGAACACACTGATGCCTGTTTTTCCAAGTCGTCTCGTGAGTGGCGTTTTTGTAAATGCGCAGTGATTCAGTGCCGGCAGTACTTCACTATGTACTTTCTATCTTTTTTTTTTTAATATGCACCATCTCCCTCGGTCTGCATGAATAATTGTTTGTGGAAGCCTCCCTGAATCTGAATCCACGTATTAGATCTCCAAAAGTTTACAAGCATTTTACAACCCCATGGACTGCAAAGCTGAGGGTCCATTATCTCTGGTGAGTGGGGTCACAGGAGGGGAGAGTGATTTCTGGAATTCCATTCAACCTAGAAACTTCAATTGCCTTGGAAGCACTTTACACTTTATTCCACTACTGATATTTTCATATTGTGTTTAGACTATATTTATTAAAATCAGGGAAAAATCGTGGGTGCGTGTTATACGCTGATACCTGCTGTCTTTGAGGGTAGAGGAGCGAGTGGGGCTGAATTACATAGAGTCGCAATCTCCTTCCTGTGTACCCGGCGCTCCGTCACACACAGCTATGTCTCCTAGCCCAGCATTGGACCACTACACTGTCTATTATATGAGCAGGGGCAGGAGGCGTGGCTGTGAGTGACGTAGCGCCAGGTACACAGGAAGGAGATCGCGGCTCTATGTCAGCGGCGCTTGCTCCTCCTCTTCCCTCGGAGACAGCAGGGATAATCTGACACTGATGTCAAAAGTGAGACTGCAGATGGGCACTGAACAGGCTGCATTTTGGTAAATGTATAGGCTGCAGATGGGCACTAATCAGGCTGCAGTGAGGAGCAAGGCTGCAGAGGGGCACAGATCAGGCTGCAGAGCGGCACAGATCAGGCTGCAGAAGGACACATATCAGACTGCAGAAGAGAACCGATCAGGCTGCACTGAAGCTGTAAATGGACACTAATCATGCTGCATTGATGCTCACTGACCATTATTTTGCTTCAAAGTGGTTTATTAAAAAAAAAAAAAAATTCCTGAAACTTCCCTCTTTAATTTGGATGTGTGTTATACGCCAACGAGTGTTATACGCTGATAAATACGGTATATTCCACCAGCGCTTCACTTTTGCAGTCACATAACTGTCTAATCCCCACTCTCCAGCTCACTATGATTGCACTATGGCAAGAGGTAGCCGCATGAGTTGGTCTGATGTCACTAAAGCTGGGTTTACACTGGTGCGCTGCATTTGGCACACAACTTGGTTGCATGTGTGCTATACGTACGTTTTTACATGCATTTTTGTCCTCCATCCTTTTGACTTCTATTAGGTTGCACGTTTTTGCCACATTTTCAGAAAGCGCACCTAAGATGCAGCATGCAGGACTTTCAGTGCACACACATGCACAACCCAATAGAAGTCAAGGAGAACCCGGATAAAAAAATGCATTTAAAATGCGCATACAGTAATGTATGCGCATTTTAAATGCATTTTTTTATCCGGGTTCTCCTTGACTTCTATTGGGTTGTGCATGTGTGTGCACTGAAAGTCCTGCATGCTGCATCTTAGGTGCGCTTTCTGAAAATGTGGCAAAAACGTGCAACCTAATAGAAGTCAAAAGGATGGAGGACAAAAATGCATGTAAAAACTTACGTATAGCACACATGCAACCAAGTTGTGTGCCAAATGCAGCGCACCAGTGTGAACCCAACCTAAAGTCTGCAGCTGCACAGGGACTGCATGTCCCATTTTGTGTGCATAAAGAACATAACACATTTTTTTTCGATATCTTGATTCGCTGGCTGGAACAAATATGCAGATCAGAAAAATTAAAAGTCCAAAATTGTAATTTGCATGCTTGTTCCAGGTATGTGACTCAGTACTATACAGTAGATAGGCAACTAGCATTTTCACGAGTGCTCAGCAACCACAGCCTTCATATTGCTGTCATTACCATACCA
Organism: Rana kukunoris; assembly: GCA_029574335.1. NCBI lineage: Eukaryota > Metazoa > Chordata > Amphibia > Anura > Ranidae > Rana > Rana kukunoris. The sequence goes on along the minus strand of CM056049.1, from coordinate 498,560,308 downwards.
TATTTGCCTTTATTATCAACATTCCATTCACTTTCTTTCTCGCTCAGACTTTGACCAGTGACAGCACCCATAGTTGGAGAGACAACAACACAGAGCTTTTTTTCTCAGAAAATAGGTGCAGGAACTCAACCACGACCCGTTCAGATTTCACAAACAGTAGAAGGGTCTTAAAGGGGCATTAAATACCAGAAATGCATTACATACAGTGTGCAGAGTTCAGGGGGTTACAAAGCAGTCACTTGTAAACACAGAAACCAGACTTCTGTGTTCACAAGTGATTGTGGTGAGCGGGCACCAAAGGGTCTGAGCCAAAGGTAGTGGAACTGAGTTCCCCCAAGTTCCCCCAGAAAAAAAGCCCTGCAACAACATAATGATTGGTAGCAACTGTGTTTACTAAGCTTTGTAGATAACACGTGAAAGTAATGTTTAAGAATAGATCTGCATGTTAAAGTATAACTAAAGGCAAAGCTTTTATTTTTTCCTTTTTTTTTTTTTTTTATTCTGCATAGAGTGGAGAGAGATCAGTGGAGAGAGATTAGAACACCTGTCATTTTTATTGCTGCCTGTACCATCATTAGGGAGATTAACCTTGTATATTTGTCCTATTTACCACCAAGGGTGAAAGTGAAAGAAAATCCCAATAACTGAGTTGTCCCCAGAACTCTAGTAGAGGGCATATATTCCAATGGAGATACTAGTTCTGGTGACAACTGGGGATTCCCTCACCTTGGACAGAGTTACCCTCACTTCCTGTTTTGGCAATGGGACAGGAAGTGAAAGGAAATTTCAGAAATAGGATAATGGCAAAAAAACTGACAGGTTATAACCCTCCCTTACGCTGTCCTAATACTTAAAGTAGACACATACTGAAAACAATATTTTAATAGTTAAAGAGTTGTAATAGAACAGACTTGTTGTTATGTTGAGAGACTAAAAGCAATGCGGGTATTATAGGTAACAATAGAACCTAAAAAACTTTTTATAGGGCAAGACTTTTGATCTAATAGGATATTGTCAAGGTGGTAGCCCAAAATGTCACACTTACTTTATAATACAATATATACAATATATGAGTCGCCCCACCACTTTTCAGTGGTTTTCACCCATCAGCACCCACACAATTTATAACATGTGACAGCTTGTTTGTAGACGGGCTTGGTTCACACTTCTGCGTGTGGCTGCAGGAATCGCAGCGATTCCTGCAACTGCAACCACCCGCAGTGAAAACGCACTGCTCTGCGAAAGCGCATTAATTCTGAATGGCTCCCCCGCGCATGTAAAATCACAGTGTACAGTGGGGCAACAAAGTATTTAGTCAGCCACCAATTGTGCAAATTCTCCCACTTAAAAAGATGAGAGAGGCCTGTAATTGTCATCATAGGTATACCTCAACTATGAGAGACAAAATGTGGAAACAAATCCAGACAATTACATTGTCTGATTTGGAAAGAATTTATTTGCAAATTATGGCGGAAAATAAGTATTTGGTCAATATCAAAAGTTCATCACAATACTTTGTTATATATCCTTTGTTGGCAATGACAGAGGTCAAACATTTTCTGTAAGTCTTCACAAGGTTGTCACACACTGTTGCTGGTATGTTGGCCCATTCCTCCATGCAAATCTCCTCTAGAGCAGTGATGTTTTGGGGCTGTCGCTGCTCAACACTGAAATTTAACTCCCTCCAAAGGTTTTCTTTGGGGTTGAGATCTGGAGACTGGCTAGGCCACTCCAGGACCTTAAAATGCTTCTTATGAAGCCACTCCTTTGTTGCTCGGGCGGTGTGTTTGGGATCATTGTCATGCTGAAAGACCCAGCAACGTTTCATCTTCAATGCCCTTGCTGATGGGAGGAGGTTTGCACTCAAAATCTCATGATACATGGCCCTATTCCTTCTTTCATGTACACAGTTCAGTCGTCCTGTTCCATTTGCAGAGAAACAGCCCCAAAGCATGATGTTGCCACCCCCATGCTTCACAGTCGGTATATTGTTCTTTGGTTGCCACTTAGCATTCTCTCTCCTCCAAACAAGACGAGTTGTGTTTCTACCAAACAGTTCTACTTTGGTTTCATCTGACCATATCACATTCTCCCAATCCTCTTCTGGATCATGCAAATACTCTCTAGCAAACCTCCGATGGGCCCGGAAATGTACTGGCTTAAGCAGGGGGACACGTCTGGCACTGTAGGATCTGAGTTTCCAGCCGGCGTAATGTGTTACTGATGGTATCCTTTGTTACGTTGGTCCCAGCTCTATGCAGGTCATTCACTAGGTCCCCCTGTGTGGTTCGGGGATTTTTTCTAATTATTGCTCCCACGGTTCATTTCTTCAAACCAAGCTGCTTGCCTATTGCTGATTTAGTCTTCCCAGCCTGGTGCAGATCTACAATTTTGTTTCTGGTGTCCTTTGGCAGCTCTTTGGTCTTCACCATAGTGGAGTTTGGAGTATGACTTTTTGAACTTGTTTTCCACCATAATTTGCAAGTAAATTATTTCCAAATCAGACAATGTGATTGTCTGGATTTGTTTCCACATTTTGTCTCTCATAGTTGAGGTATACCTATGATGACAATTACAGGCCTCTCATATTTTTAAGTGGGAGAACTTGCACAATTGGTGGCTGACTAAATACTTTTTTTTTCCCCACTGTATGTGCGGGAAGTACAGGGAAATTGCATGGTCAAAATGACCATACAATTTTCCTGCAGCCATGTTTTTGAAAAGGCGCATACGTCTTTTTTTTTCAGAAATGCAGGTGCAGCAGCCTATTGTGCCTGCACAAACACAGCCCACAAAAATGCATAGGTGTGAACCTAGCATAAATCAAATTTTAATAAATCAGCCTTATTGTATATGCAATCCACACTTCAGAATAATTTTACATGAGATACCAATGAACTCCGGAAACCCCAACGATGTTGCAAGCAAACTTTCAAACAACCCAAAACTCTGTTTTTATAACAATTCTATTCGAACATGTATTATTGACTCAAAAAAAGTATCTGCTGTTTCTCTCAAATCTCCAAATTCCTGTTGATGTAATATGATTTCCTTATAGAGGGTGGCTACGTTCATTTTCTATAGTCCCACATTATGTAGAAACGTAGCCTCCTTCTTTTGCTATGTTAAACACAGTATCAGCCACACTCCACTCTTAGCTCCTCTAATGACTGCATACAACTATGTCTCCACCTGGGAACCAACTTACCTTGACGCGTTTCACATCTCCTGACTTGTTTGCAAGGATAGGGGAAGTCCACCCTCTTTTGCTCACTTCCCAGATGAACTAGGGACTATAAGCTAAGGGATTTGTAGTGTGTATAGAGCAGTGCACATGACTGCAACTAACGTGAACTGCTCCTTTCATGCAAACAAATGGGAATGGGAAAAGAAGTTCAGGAGCTTACAGAGGATGTTACAAGAACAAGGCTATTAAAGTGTTACTAAACCCACAACAGTAAAACCAGTTTGTATCAAGGCCAATATTAATTTTTATTGGACCCTGAGCATATATTTTCTTGCCCCCTCCCCCAAATCCATTTATCAACTATTTGCAGCTGTGTGGGCTGAAGGGGCAGCTGCTTTAGGCCCCACAACAATGACTGGGCCCAGGGCAGCTTCCCCTTTTGCCCGTGTTAAAGATGGACCTGGTCTGTATATGCAGTAAAGAATGCTTGTTAGACTCACTGTGTATCCTAAGGGGTTAATCCTCTGCACTGTGTAAAAAGGCTGTTTGATTTTGTCTTCTCTGATCCTCCTTTTCTTATGCGGTCCCCGATCCATCTTCTGATAGAACAGAGCCTTGGGTGCACTCTAAACATGCTCAGTTTGGTGTGTATTGCTAGAGAGTTTTTTTTTTTCTTGGGAGGGTGCATGTAATCAGCACAGGGCCAATCAGCACTGTCCAGACAGAGGGTCAAGGGTCCTGCAGCTTCATAGGACAGTCAGAGTAGAACGAAAACTCCTCCTACAAGCTTTAACCAGACACTGATAGAAGTCATAATATGCTGCTGATGAGAAAAGGTATTTAGAAGTTTATATTTACTAAAATATTTGCATGTTCCGTGTACTGTGGGAGACCAGATATAGTGAATGCAGGGTCCTGCGTTTAGTAACACTTTAAAGGAGTTGTAAAGAAAAAATGTTTTTCACCTTAATGCAATCTATGCATTAAAGGGTTTGTAAAAGATTATTTTTTTTTTTTTTATCTTAATAGCTTCCTTTACCTTAATGCAGTGCTGTTTTCATGTCCTCATTGTTCGTTTTTGCTCTCGAGTTGCTGTAATTCTTCTCTGATCTCCACACTTCCTGGTTGTCTGTTTCCTGATAACCACAGTGCTGGGAGCTCTCTCTCTGTGGTCACTAATCAAGAAGGTGTGATTACGGTGTGTCTAAAACCCCACAGAATCAGTTTCGTTTTCCAAACCATCACTACCCTATATTGGCTCTGTGGCTCTGTACAGCAGAGAGGCAGGAAACAACATGCAAAAACAAAACTAGAAACTACAGGTACATTATATGATTGATTTTTATCTATTTTTAATAGTTTTTAAAAGGAATCAGTTAACTATTATGTCTCTATACCCTGTAAACAGTCATTTCAGCATATTTTTTTTATTTATTTACAACTCCTTTAAGGTGAAAAAACATAGCTGCTGATAAAACACCTGGGTGGATCCCGACAGTATTGTCAGGATCCTTTCAGAGCCCAGAACAGCTTTGTGCCATCATTCGGCTGGATGCTTTAACTTGGCTTATTCTGGGGCACAAGAAAGCACAAGTAAGAGCTTTAGACATACTTCTTAAAGGGTCACTAAAGGAATTTTTTTTAGCTAAATAGCTTCCTTTACCTTACTGTAGTACTGGTTTCAAGTCCTTATTGTTTGTTTTTGCTTTGAAGTTGCTGTAATCCTGCTCTGTTCTCCACACTTCCTGCTTGTCTGTTTCCTTATAAGCACCATACTGGGAGCTTTCTCGCGGTGTTCTAAGCTGTCATTACTGTGTGTCTAAAACTTCCCAGAACCAATCAGATTCATTTTAAAAACAAAACACTGCCCTGGATTTGTTTGTTTTTGTTCTGTGTTTCTATTTCTACTTTGCAGAAACATGAAGCCAGTTCAAAAGTGAAACTAACCTGCAAGCACATTATATGATTGATTTGTATCTATTTTTAATCATTTTGAAAAGGAATCGGTTAAATTGTATGTCTCTATACCCTGTAAACATTCATTTCAGCAAAAAAAAATGTTTTCCTTTAGTGACCCTTTAATTAAGGACCGCCTCCTGCACATATACGTCGGCAGAATGGCATGGCTGGGCACATGCACGTACAGGTACGTCCTGTGCTAGTGCCAAGCCATGGGTCATTAATTGAATGCCAATGCTTCCGATTTCTTAAACATGTGCTCTATCTCATGGGGGGGCTGTAGTGCCACATGGGTGCAATCTATGGCCCCGATGGTGCGTGGGAATCTGGCAATTTTATAAAAATCAGTCACTGTGTTCATTCTCTGGACCTCCTGGGAGGGTTTTATAATTTGGTTGGCCTTGCGTCTCAGGATTGCAGGGACAACCTGGTGCACACACCTGCTAATGGAGGATTGTGACATCCCAGCCATACCTCCACATGTGCGCTGAAAATCAGACAGAAAAAAAAGAAAAACACAAGCAGACAGCTAATACAAATTCAAACAAAAAAAAAAGAAACAGACATAATAAACACTCCGAAAATACACACAGCTTCTACAACCTCCTACTACAATAAATCTTTAATATAACACTACACTCACCAACAAACAGCCACAGACAACAGAGCAAAAGACACTTGCTTTGGGAAGGGAAACACAGGGATGTACTTTTGCAATTGCAGGGCGTTTGTCTGGGGCTATTTAAGCACAGGGCGATTCTCAAACTAAGTATGCTTGGCCTTCTTCCTATCTCACTGATTGCGCCCAGCCAAGTTCTGCACATGCCCAGTGAGGGGCAGATTCGTGTGCGCATGCGCAGTACGGCCAGCCCGGGGTCACGGCTAATTTGAATGGAGCACGCCCACTTACTTCCCACTTGCAATAACCCCGCCTTGCGCCTCGGGATTTAAGTTGCGCTGGCGCAAATTAGGGCGCAAATGCGCTGTGGATACGGCACTTACGTCAAAAAATTAAGGCGACCTAACTTAAATTAGATACGTTTGGAGCAACCTAATTTGCTCCGCTCTACCTGAATCTGGCCCATTGTTTTCTTTTTCAAAATTGTCGCTCTATTTTTGTTTCTAGCGCAAAAAAATTAATCCGCAGAGGTAATCAAATACCACCAAAAGAAAGCTCTATTTGTGGGGAAAAAAAGGACGGCAATTTTGTTTGGGAGCCACGTCACACGACCGCGCAATTGTCTGTTAAAGCGATGCAGTGCCGAATCGCAAAACCTGGCCGGGTCCTTTAGCTGCCTAAAGGTCCGGGTCTTAAGTGGTTAAAGGATGTGATAGAGAAATCTTCTGCCAGTTTCTATTCATATTCAATTAGATACTATGGGCCAGATTCAGGTAGATGAGAGCATCTTTGCTCCAGAGTAACGCTTCTCATTTACGTTACTCTGAAGACCCTTTCAGCGCAAGTCCTGTAATTCACATAGCAGTTGCGCGTAAACTTGCGCCAGAGTAACGATAATGCGCTGGCGTAACCCGACGCAAGTGGAAGTGGGTGTGATCATATGTAAATGATGGGCGGAGCCCAGCGCAGAGGCTTACGTTCAGCGCATCAACCACGGAGCATGCGCAGTGAGTGCGGCTCCACTCGCCCCCTTTGTGCGCATGCTCACAACTTCCGTCGGCACCACTTCACGGGAAACGTCAGCGCAATGCCTTCCGTTGGGCGTTTAAATGCGCCCGTAGAAGCGCCATTTCGGCACTAAAGTATATCCTGCTCCCCCTCCCCGCAGTGATGTTACTTTTGTTTTGAGATGGCTGCTCCCGTTCCCCGCAAACACACAGGAGAAAGCTGAACTTTAATGGCCAGGAGCTGTCAGCCGTCATCTCGGCTATGGAGACCTATGATGTCTTCCTCCATGGCTGTAAAATTTGACAGACAAGCATGGACAGAGGTGTTGTCCTGCAAGTGGGGGTGCTCAGCTAGCTCTTATCGTCGGTAACGCTGCTGTAGCTGCTCTCCTGCTGACCTGTGGCCATCTGGAGTAAAGATAAAGCAGCCTTTTGTAGAAATAACTTTGCGCCGGACGGACGAGATACGCGCGGCGCATGTAGCCAGCGTATGGTGCTAATCCGTTCGTGAATTGTGAAAAATCCCTCATTTGCATATTTGCAGGGGAAATCAATAGGCGCGACTGATGCGCCCAACGAAATTAAGCGCTGACGATACTCTGGCGTCGGAACGTTCCGCCAGTCGCAAATGACCCGTTATTGGGCGCATCTAGTTTGGTGGGTACGGGCACATAGAAACGACGGCGCATCATCACAGTTACGCGGCGCATATCGAAATACTCCAGCGCAAGTGTTCCTGAATCTGGCCCTATGTAGTTATACCTGCTATTTGACCTGACAAATGGTGTGATACCTGACACTGAAGTTAAATTGTATGTGTTTTTTTTTTTATCCTAAAAAAAATCTAAATTTAATGCTGCAAACCCTGTGTGCTGTGGACGTCTTTATTCATATATATAGATATAATGGAATACAGATCAGCTGGGATCTCTGGGTTATTTGTACGGTTAATGACACCTGAGTGTCCTTTTTTATTATGCAAGCAAATAGTTAACATTTTTCTTTATAGAAATGTCTGCTTCCAGGTTTCCCTAGTGACAGTGACTCACCCAGCCTAGAGAGCAGAGCTGCAGTTATTTATCTCAATAGTTAATAAGAACATTAATAACATTATACTGTATGCGTCTATTGGAATTCAAACACTGCATTAAATCAACATTTGTCAATTCCCTTTAAAATATCAGACATGCTTGATTACTACTTACCAGCATGCAGTAATTTGGCTTCATTGCAACCCTAGACCTGTGTAAAGGCATTCTTCTATTTATCTACACCAACAGTTTAGGGCTCATTTACACCATATACTACATTGGGCAGTACATTGGGCAGCGCTGCCATACCCAGTCCCAAAGCATAGGCAGTTTGCCTTATGTCTAATTGTTTTATTCCACATCAAAACGGTGCATTGGTGTGCACTGAAAACGTAGGACAGAGTGCATTTTTTACACGGCATATGCCCCCTGCTGAGTTAGCCCTATAATCAGCAAATCTCTGAGCAGAGGGGGGGCCAGACCACTGCAGAGAGACCACTGCTTCCCCGCAGAGAGCAAGGGTCCTACTCTTCAGAATGCTGGCAAGGCACAGGCTTTTATACTCAGAACAGTAAGACCCTTTTCACACTGGAGCATTTTTTAGGTGCGTTTGGGCTAAAAATATCGCCTGAAAAAATTCCCCCCTGAAGTCTCAGTGTGAAAGAGTACTTTCACACTGAGGCGATGCGATGGTAGGACATTAAAAAAAAATCCTACAAGTAACGCTTCTCAGAGGCGGCTCTTTAATTAGGCAAATTAGGCGGTCGCCTAAGGTCTCGCACTCAAGGGGCCTCGCGGCTGCCTAATTTGCCTCTGCTCAATCACCGTGTGCTAGATCCATGCCACTTTCTGCAGCCATTTTTATTTGCTTGAATTTTTTTACCCATTATGGGCACGAGTGGGCCCCCCGTGTCTAAGTTTTGCGTAAGGCCTCACAAAGCCTAGAGCCGCCTCTGACGCTCCTACACCGCTCCTGCCAATTGAAAGGAATGGGCAGCACGGCTGAACCACCAACAAAGCGCTGCTGCAGAGGGTGGTTTTAACCCTTTTTTGGCTGAATACCTGCACAAAAACAACGGTAAAGCACAGCTAAAAATAGCAGCGCTTTACCGCCGACGCCGCCCGCGCCCCAGTGTGAAAGCACCCACAGTAGCGACTTGTTCTAAAGGGCTGTTTTTTTTTTAAATCCCATTATGTTACTGGCCAATTAATCGATTATGAAAATGGTAATCGATTAATTTCATAATCGATTAGTTGTCGATTGATCGATTAGTTGTTTCGGCCCTAATGCATTGCCCCTCGGATCGGCGATTTAAAATGAATGTGATGCCAAAGTACCCCAATGTTCTTGAAATAATACATAATGCTTTTCATCCACTTAAGGACCGCCTACTGCACATTTACGTCGGCAGAATGGCATGGCTGGGCACATCAACGTATATATACGTTGATTCTAGTACCCAGCCGTGGGTCACGGGCGCGCGCCCACGGCGCGCTCCCGTGACCCGATCCGAAGCTCCGGGACCACGGGACTCGCAGACCCGATCGCCGCTGGAGTGCGGCGATCGGTCCCCGGAGCTGAAGAACGGGGAGAGCCGTGTGTAAACACGGCTTCCCCGTGCTTCACTGTGGCCGCAGCATCGATCACGTCATCCCTGTTATAGGGGGACGTGATCGATCACGTCACACCTACAGCCACACCCCCCTACAGTTGTAAACACACACAGGGAACACTCAATTCCTACAGCGCCCCCTTGTGGTTAACTCCCAAACTGCAACTGTCATTTTCACAGTAAACAATGCAATTTAAATGCATTTTTTGCTGTGAAAATGACAATTGTCCAAAAAATGTGTCAAAATTGTCCGCCATAATGTCGCAGTCATGAAAAAAATCGCTGATCGCCGCTATTAGTAGTAAAAAATAAAATTAATAAAAATGGAATAAAACTATCCCTTATTTTGTAAACGCTATAAATTTTGCGAAAACCAACCGATAAACGATTATTGCGATTTTTTTTTACCAAAAATAGGTAGAAGAATACGTATCGGCCTAAACTGAGGAAAAAAAATATATATATATTTTTGGGGATGATATTTATTGCATTTTTTTCAAAATTGTGGCTCTATTTTTGTTTATAGCGCAAAAAAAAAAACCGCAGAGGTGATTAAATACCACCAAAAGAAAGCTCTATTTGTGGGGGAAAAAAGACGCTAATTTTGTTTGGGAGCCACGTCGCACGACTGCGCAATTGTCAGTTAAAACGACGCAGTGCCGAATCGCAAAAAGGGGCAAGGTCCTTTAGCAGCATTTTGGTCCGGGTCTTAAGTGGATAACTAACACAGCAACACATTACTGCGAGTTGCCCTGCATTGCACTATTCCACAACACAGGTGTTGGGGTGCATTGGGGTGCCATTTAAAATTAATCGCACTGCAATGTAACAATGGGAACATTACCATGCATTGTGCTAACAAGCACGTTACTGCAATGTGGAAATGTGAATCCAGCCAAAACCAACTGCACAGAGGAGGTAAGTATAATATGTTTGTTATTTTTTTTTTTTTTTAATACTTTATAATCACTTTAAAGCAGAGTTCCAGCCAAAAATGTTTTATTTTTTTTATTTTTTTTATTGATCCTAGCATTAGTACTAAGTTCATACAATAACATTTATACACAGTTCCTTTTGTATTTACTAACAATATAAATTGCTTACTGAATATGTTTCCCCTCTTGTTCTGGATGTTTTCATCTTTACTGTGGGCATGTGAAGCCCAATCGATATGTCTTCATGGTTTGCTATGGAGAGGTGCATGCTGGGTAGCCAGCATGTACCTCTCGATCTTGCACATGCACTATTCAACGGCGGTCGTAGCGCTGATTGTTTCTAAAGTTGCCATAACAATGGGTGGCGGCGGAGGAAGGTCCCGCAACGTTGTTATGACAACTTAGATAAACACATCTCGGCGATGTGATCCTCCCTAAATCGCCCCATTTCCTGTCAGGAAATAATGCTATTTTTGATCTCAGTACTGCCCAGAAACTCCTGTGTCGTCATTTCCCAGGAGCACAGGCGAAGGAGGAAGTGACCTAGGAGCTCTGCGGACCAGGAAGTGGCAGATTAGGAGGACTACATAGCAACAGGGCGATTTTGGTAAGTAAAATATATTTTTTTCCTCCAAATGTTTTTTTATAGGTTTCCAGGAGTCTGATAATGTAAACAAAAATCACTTTAAGCTGGCCTTACATTATACAATTTTCTCATTCAATTTTCTGTAGATTTACCTTTAACTATGTAGTACAAGGACCTGCCTGATTATATACGCATTGAAAGTGTTTAGGTGTGACCTCATATTATATGGTTTTGTTAAATCTAAAAGAACATTTTATAACGTATGGCCAGACAAATACTTTTGACACCTTTTGTTTTGATGCCAATCACAGCGATCACATGTCAAACCCTGCAAGCCCAATACAATTTGCAGTGGCTGTGAAGCGAAGCATTGCAGATATGCATGTGTACTGTACTGGTTGCAGTGTCAGGATTTTGGTGGGTGGTTGGGGTGGGGGGGCATAAAAACGCACCTGACCCACCTGTTTTTAATTCCACTTTAAAATGGCTCTATTTGATGTAACATTTATTTTGAACTACAGTCTTATGCCCTGAATTTCTGATCGTGTGTAGCTCCATTGGAGTTTTTTCATCGGAAATTCCGATCAATTTCTATCAGAGTTTAGATATAGAACATGTTCTATTTTTTTCCGATGGAATTCCGTCGGAAATCTGATGTGATTTGGCCGGGCAAAAGCGTGTGTATGTGGCATTAGATAACTGAGTCATTGTCAGTCAAAAATCACTATGCTGAAAATTAAAATGAATGACCTGGACAGGAACGGGTACTACAGGCTGGTTCTCAAGTGGTTGACCTGCAGGTAAAACAAGGTTGTGTAAAAATCTTGTTTCACTTCTGTAATGGCAAAGGTCAAACCATTGTGCAATGGCCTTTCTAATTAAAGTCTATGAAAATATACTCTATATAAATCTATCTATCTATCTATCTATCTATCTATCTATCTATCTATCTATCTATCTATCTATCTATCTATCTACAGTATCTATCTACATATATATATATATATAATATACTGTAAAATGTTTTATTATTTCTGTTGGACAAGTGCAAAAAGAAAAAAAAAGATGTCTGTTTACCCTGCCAGAAATCTTGTGATAACTTTCTGTGCTCTCTGCCTGCAGGCTGTTATCAGTTAGTATTGTTCCTTGATATCTCTGGGCACTACAAGACACCTTCCCCTTTTATGGAGAAGATAGGGAGGCATTATGCAGGCTTAGCATGGTGTTATGCCTATCTGTCCTAGGATGACAACACTGAATGGTTATCACTGTAGGAAAATTAGGTAATAGAAGGATTACCAAGTGAAAATAAAAGGGCGAAAAAAGTGTAAAAAAAAAAAAGAAGAATAAGGCTGTTTCCCTTCTGTTTTCACCTGGTGGCCAGTAACACACATCCACTCTGCATGAAGGAGCACAGGGTGCACCTTTAGACAGCAGCATTATCAGTCTAGTGGGTAGAGTAGTGTAAAGCCTCGTACACACGATCGGACATCAAACAAACTTTCCCTTTTTTTGTCCAAAGGGAGTTGTCTGGTCACACCCACAGCATACACACGCTCAGACTTTTTCGGCAACAAACACGAACTTAGTGACGTGAAGAGAGTTTAAAAAAGGAAGTTCAATTCTCCAGCGTCACCCTTTGGGCTCCTTCGGCTAATCGAAATTTAGTAGAGGTTTCGTCTGTGTGCATTCGCGATTTTCAGTTTTGTGCAATTAGGTTCGTTTCTGAGCGTCCATTCATCAAGCAGACATGTTGCGCAATGGGGTTGTGCTAAGTTGACCCACAAAAAAATATATAAAAATATGTTTGATTCATATAACCAAAATGCACTAATCCAAAGTAAAGACATTTGTTTTTACTCCGTCAGTATCACCAGCAAAGCAGCTTTTAGTATTATCACATTATAAAGAAGAGAATGTGCGCTGCTTTGCTTGATTTCAGAACTTGCCGTGTCCGAATGTGCTCTTTCAAATACGAACACTAGTTCTACTAGACAGAACGCTTCCGGCTGGTTTTTGCTTTTGAGCATGCGTGTTTGTACTTTGTACAAAAGTCTGATTGCTTGCTGTACACACGGTCGGACTAGGCACCATCGGACCCTTGTTGACGTAAAGTTTGTCCATTTGCAGACCAGACTTTTTGTCTGATGAAACCCGAAAAAGTTGGTCCGATGGAGCGTACACACGGTCGGACTATTTTGAAACTTGCTAATTTTGAAGTTTGTTGGCAAAAAGTCAGACCGTGTGTATGGGCCTTTAGATATACTAGCAGATTTAAATACACTAGCAAAGCTAAGCCAAACTCCAGCTTATAGTTTTATAAGCAGTTGTAGCATTTTTTTGGGGTGGCGGGGATAAAGGGTTTTCCATAAGTGAAAGCTGATTATTGTAAGCACCTCTGTCAGTGGTAAATAGTTTGCCTCAACCTTGTAACTGCTACATCTTCAGGACAGTGTGTTCTAGAGAAACAACAGCAGACTTCCTCGCCAGATGTAGTGACCTTTGTGTATGGTAGAGGAGGGAGCCCTAGTAGTGACCATTGTGTATGGTAGAGGAGGGAGCCCTAGTAGTGACCACTGTGTATGGTAGAGGAGGGAGCCCCAGTAGTGACCTTTGTGTACGGTAGAGGAGGGAGCCCTAGTAGTGACCATTGTGTATGGTAGAGGAGGGAGCCCTAGTAGTGATCTATGTGTATAGTAGAGGAGGGAGCCCTAGTAGTGATCTATGTGTATAGTAGAGGAGGGAGCCCTAGTAGTGACCTTTGTGTATGGTAGAGGAGGGAGCCCTAGTAGTGACCTTTGTGTATGGTAGAGGAGGGAGCCCTAGTAGTGACCTTTGTGTATGGTAGAGGAGGGAGCCCTAGTAGTGATCTATGTGTATAGTAGAGGAGGGAGCCCTAGTAGTGACCTTTGTGTATGGTAGAGGAGGGAGCCCTAGTAGTGACCTTTGTGTATGGTAGAGGAGGGAGCCCTAGTAGTGACCTTTGTGTGTGGTAGAGGAGGGAGCCCTAGTAGTGACCTTTGCGTGTGGTAGAGGAGGGAGCCCTAGTAGTGACCTTTGTGTATGGTAGAGGAGGGAGCCCTAGTAGTGACCATTGTGTATGGTAGAGGAGGGAGCCCTAGTAGTGATCATTGTGTATGGTAGAGGAGGGAGCCCTAGTAGTGACCTTTGTGTATAGTAGAGGAGGGAGCCCTAGTAGTGACCATTGTGTATGGTAGAGGAGGGAGCCCTAGTAGTGACCTTTGTGTATAGTAGAGGAGGGAGCCCTAGTAGTGACCTTTGTGTATAGAAGAGGAGGGAGCCCTAGTAGTGACCTTTGTGTATAGTAGAGGAGGAAGCCCTAGTAGTGACCTTTGTGTGTGGTAGAGGAGGGAGCCCTAGTAGTGACCTTTGTGTATAGTAGAGGAGGGAGCCCTAGTAGTGACCTTTGTGTATAGAAGAGGAGGGAGCCCTAGTAGTGACCTTTGTGTATAGTAGAGGAGGGAGCCCTAGTAGTGACCTTTGTGTGTGGTAGAGGAGGGAGCCCTAGTAGTGACCTTTGTGTATAGTAGAGGAGGGAGCCCTAGTAGTGACCATTGTGTATGGTAGAGGAGGGAGCCCTAGTAGTGACCTTTGTGTACGGTAGAGGAGGGAGCCCTAGTAGTGACCTTTGTGTATGGTAGAGGAGGGAGCCCTAGTAGTGACCTTTGTGTATGGTAGAGGAGGGAGCCCTAGTAGTGACATTTGTGTATAGAAGAGGAGGGAGCCCTAGTAGTGACCTTTGTGTATAGTAGAGGAGGGAGCCCTAGTAGTGACCATTGTGTATGGTAGAGGAGGGAGCCCTAGTAGTGACCTTTGTGTACGGTAGAGGAGGGAGCCCTAGTAGTGACCTTTGTGTATGGTAGAGGAGGGAGCCCTAGTAGTGACCTTTGTGTGTGGTAGAGGAGGGAGCCCTAGTAGTGACCTTTGTGTATAGAAGAGGAGGGAGCCCTAGTAGTGACCTTTGTGTATAGTAGAGGAGGGAGCCCTAGTAGTGACCTTTGTGTGTGGTAGAGGAGGGAGCCCTAGTAGTGACCTTTGTGTATAGTAGAGGAGGGAGCCCTAGTAGTGACCATTGTGTATGGTAGAGGAGGGAGCCCTAGTAGTGACCTTTGTGTACGGTAGAGGAGGGAGCCCTAGTAGTGACCTTTGTGTATGGTAGAGGAGGGAGCCCTAGTAGTGACCTTTGTGTATGGTAGAGGAGGGAGCCCTAGTAGTGACCTTTGTGTATTAGAGGAGGGAGCCCTGTGTACCTTTGTGTGTGGTAGAGGAGGGAGCCCTAGTAGTGACCTTTGTGTGTGGTAGAGGAGGGAGCCCTAGTAGTAGAGGAGGGACCTTTGTGTGTATGGTAGAGGAGGGAGCCCTAGTAGTGACCATTGTGTGTGGTAGAGGAGGGAGCCCTAGTAGTGACCATTGTGTGTGGTAGAGGAGGGAGCCCTAGTAGTGACCTTTGTGTATGGTAGAGGAGGGAGCCCTAGTATTGTGTGTGGTAGAGGAGGGACCATTGTGTGTGGTAGAGGAGGGAGCCCTAGTAGTGACCATTGTGTGTGGTAGAGGTGGGAGCCCTAGTAGTGACCTTTGTGTATGGTAGAGGAGGGAGCCCTAGTAGTGACCATTGTGTATGGTAGAGGAGGGAGACCTAGTAGTGACCTTTGTGTATAGTAGAGGAGGGAGCCCTAGTAGTGACCTTTGTGTACGGTAGAGGAGGGAGCCCTAGTAGTGACCTTTGTGTATGGTAGAGGAGGGAGCCCTAGTAGTGACCATTGTGTATGGTAGAGGAGGGAGCCCTAGTAGTGACCTTTGTGTATAGTAGAGGAGGGAGCCCTAGTAGTGACCTTTGTGTATGGTAGAGGTGGGAGCCCTAGTAGTGACCTTTGTGTGTGGTAGAGGAGGGAGCCCTAGTAGTGACCTTTGTGTGTGGTAGAGGAGGGAGCCCTAGTAGTGACCTTTGTGTATAGTAGAGGAGGGAGCCCTAGTAGTGACCTTTGTGTACGGTAGAGGAGGGAGCCCTAGTAGTGACCTTTGTGTATGGTAGAGGAGGGAGCCCTAGTAGTGACCATTGTGTATGGTAGAGGAGGGAGCCCTAGTAGTGACCTTTGTGTATAGTAGAGGAGGGAGCCCTAGTAGTGACCTTTGTGTACGGTAGAGGAGGGAGCCCTAGTAGTGGCCTTTGTGTGTGGTAGAGGAGGGAGCTCTAGTAGTGACCATTGTGTATGGTAGAGGAGGGAGCCCTAGTAGTGACCTTTGTGTATAGTAGAGGAGGGAGCCCTAGTAGTGACCTTTGTGTACGGTAGAGGAGGGAGCCCTAGTAGTGACCTTTGTGTATGGTAGAGGAGGGAGCCCTAGTAGTGACCTTTGTGTATGGTAGAGGAGGGAGCCCTAGTAGTGACCTTTGTGTATGGTAGAGGAGGGAGCCCTAGTAGTGACCTTTGTGTGTGGTAGAGGAGGGAGCCCTAGTAGTGACCTTTGTGTGTGGTAGAGGAGGGAGCCCTAGTAGTGACCATTGTGTGTGGTAGAGGAGGGAGCCCTAGTAGTGACCATTGTGTGTGGTAGAGGAGGGAGCCCTAGTAGTGACCTTTGTGTATGGTAGAGGAGGGAGCCCTAGTAGTGACCATTGTGTGTGGTAGAGGAGGGAGCCCTAGTAGTGACCATTGTGTGTGGTAGAGGTGGGAGCCCTAGTAGTGACCTTTGTGTATGGTAGAGGAGGGAGCCCTAGTAGTGACCATTGTGTATGGTAGAGGAGGGAGCCCTAGTAGTGACCTTTGTGTATAGTAGAGGAGGGAGCCCTAGTAGTGACCTTTGTGTACGGTAGAGGAGGGAGCCCTAGTAGTGACCTTTGTGTATGGTAGAGGAGGGAGCCCTAGTAGTGACCATTGTGTATGGTAGAGGAGGGAGCCCTAGTAGTGACCTTTGTGTATAGTAGAGGAGGGAGCCCTAGTAGTGACCTTTGTGTATGGTAGAGGTGGGAGCCCTAGTAGTGACCTTTGTGTGTGGTAGAGGAGGGAGCCCTAGTAGTGACCTTTGTGTGTGGTAGAGGAGGGAGCCCTAGTAGTGACCTTTGTGTATAGTAGAGGAGGGAGCCCTAGTAGTGACCTTTGTGTACGGTAGAGGAGGGAGCCCTAGTAGTGACCTTTGTGTATGGTAGAGGAGGGAGCCCTAGTAGTGACCATTGTGTATGGTAGAGGAGGGAGCCCTAGTAGTGACCTTTGTGTATAGAAGAGGAGGGAGCCCTAGTAGTGACCTTTGTGTACGGTAGAGGAGGGAGCCCTAGTAGTGGCCTTTGTGTGTGGTAGAGGAGGGAGCTCTAGTAGTGACCATTGTGTATGGTAGAGGAGGGAGCCCTAGTAGTGACCTTTGTGTATAGTAGAGGAGGGAGCCCTAGTAGTGACCTTTGTGTACGGTAGAGGAGGGAGCCCTAGTAGTGGCCTTTGTGTGTGGTAGAGGAGGGAGCTCTAGTAGTGACCATTGTGTATGGTAGAGGAGGGAGCCCTAGTAGTGACCTTTGTGTACGGTAGAGGAGGGAGCCCTAGTAGTGACCTTTGTGTATGGTAGAGGAGGGAGCCCTAGTAGTGACCATTGTGTATGGTAGAGGAGGGAGCCCTAGTAGTGACCTTTGTGTATAGTAGAGGAGGGAGCCCTAGTAGTGACCTTTGTGTACGGTAGAGGAGGGAGCCCTAGTAGTGGCCTTTGTGTGTGGTAGAGGAGGGAGCTCTAGTAGTGACCATTGTGTATGGTAGAGGAGGGAGCCCTAGTAGTGACCTTTGTGTGTGGTAGAGGAGGGAGCCCTAGTAGTGACCTTTGTGTATAGTAGAGGAGGGAGCCCTAGTAGTGACCTTTGTGTACGGTAGAGGAGGGAGCCCTAGTAGTGACCTTTGTGTATGGTAGAGGAGGGAGCCCTAGTAGTGACCTTTGTGTATAGTAGAGGAGGGAGCCCTAGTAGTGACCTTTGTGTACGGTAGAGGAGGGAGCCCTAGTAGTGACCTTTGTGTATAGTAGAGGAGGGAGCCCTAGTAGTGACCTTTGTGTATAGTAGAGGAGGGAACCCTAGTAGTGACCTTTGTGTATAGTAGAGGAGGGAGCCCTAGTAGTGACCTTTGTGTATAGTAGAGGAGGGAGCCCTAGTAGTGACCTTTGTGTACGGTAGAGGAGGGAGCCCTAGTAGTGACCTTTGTGTGTGGTAGAGGAGGGAGCCCTAGTAGTGACCTTTGTGTGTGGTAGAGGAGGGAGCCCTAGTAGTGACCTTTGTGTATGGTAGAGGAGGGAGCCCTAGTAGTGACCATTGTGTGTGGTAGAGGAGGGAGCCCTAGTAGTGACCTTTGTGTATAGTAGAGGAGGGAGCCCTAGTAGTGACCTTTGTGTACGGTAGAGGAGGGAGCCCTAGTAGTGACCATTGTGTGTGGTAGAGGAGGGAGCCCTAGTAGTGATGTTTGTGTATGGTAGAGGAGGGAGCCCTAGTAGTGACCATTGTGTATAGTACAGGAGGGAGCCCTAGTAGCCCTTTCCCCAGGACTCTCAGTGATGATGTGTATTGCTGCAGGGAAGGAGAAGGGGGGAGGGAAGGGGTAGTAAAGACCCTGCAGCTGGATTGCTGTGACATGTGTCCTGTCATTCCTTGTGTTGTACCTTTACAGCATTTGCCATCCTCCTCCTCCCTCCTAGCTGCATTCCTCTGCCTGTCCTGCCAATAAAGCTACGAGGGAAGAAGGCTGGCCATGCAGGGAGGGAGGAGAGGCTGATCTTGAGGAGGTGGCAGCTCAGCCTTGACATCGGTGTGTAATGTCAGTGAGTGAGGCCGGCCTCCCTCTCCTCCTCCTCCTCCTCCTCCTCCCAGCTCCTCTTCTTCCCCTTCACAATCAGCTGCCTGCCAGGCCACCAATCCGTCCACTTCACAACTAGCAGGCTGGGAAGACTTGGCATGGACTCCCCTGGCATGAGGAGCATTACTATCATCAACTAGAGCTGCCAAGCCGCTGGCTGCTAATCGGGATCCTTTACTGACAGCTCGGCGATCGGGGGACACCATTGGCAGGAGACATCTCACCTACACTGCAAAGGTAACTTACCATTGCCAGTCTGGATACTTACTGTCCTATACACAGCGTGCCTCCTCCAGGTGAGTGCGGCAGGCCTGGCATTGGGGGCCTGCCTGGGGTGATGTGGGGTCACCGATCGGGTCCTGTGGGACAGGTGGATTAGTGAGCGATCAGTGGTGACATGGTGACAAGTGACAGGTGGATCGGTGGTGATGATTTGATACCAACTGGCACTGCTGGCAGGTGGATCAGTGGTGACCTAATGACAGGTGGATCGGTGGTAACCTGCTGACAGCTGATAGGTGGATCGGTGATGATCTGATGACAACTGACAGGTGGATCGGTGATGATCTGATGACAACTGACAGGTGGATCAGTGGTGATGATCTGATGACAACTGACTGGCAGGTGGATGAGTGGTGACCTCACGACAGGTTGATCGGTGGTGACCTGATGACAGCTGACAGGTGGATGAGTGATGAGCAGTGTGATGACAGCTCCAGTGTGTACTGCAGAGTGCCAGTCATCTGGAGGGATGTGAAGGGAGCCCGGGACAGAAATCCGCAGTCCTCCAAGATATAGTAAAGTATGAGCTGCTGGCTTCCTGATCTGGTGCAGTGTGGCAGGCTTTGGTGATCAGTGATTTATACTCCGTGCATTGCTTTGTTCTGGGCTTTAAAGAGAGGTGACAGCAAAGTAACTCCAAGCTGACAGCTGTCAGTCCACATGAGTCACAGGCTCCTCCCCCCTAAAATGCTTTGGAGTGAAGAAGGATCACTCATTAAAGTTGTATAAATATGAAGAAAACAAATCCATCTATAGTGTTTCAACTAAGAGCACTAAGTGTTTTTTTTTCTGTCTGCTGCCTCCTTCCTCTGCCATCAACATGAGTCACTTTCTAACACCAAGAGAAAAAAGGTGATCTCTAGCACACATCTTGTTATTGACAGCATGTTACTGTGTGTGTCCCTTCCCTCCAATCAGCTCTCAGAACTCTCCCTGCTGAGATCTGCAAAGTGTGCCTTCAGCTCTCCACCCCCTTCTTTCTGAACTCTCAGACCAGCCTATACATTTTGAAAGGATGTCGAGAAGAGAAGACCGCAGATAAACAGATACAACTTATGTGGGAGGATTGGTTTCATCTCTGTGTATCTCCAGAGGCCAGTCATTTCATTGGGTATATGGAAGGGCTTTACCACTTTAAACATGTGATTGCCAGTCATTTTTCTACCTAATTCCACTTTAGATTCCAGAGCGATCGTTACAGCGATGTCTCAGTTCCACATGGTAAATCTTTTAGCATTGTAGTCAACCCCAAGGTGAACGAAAAGGCACGTTCCGTGTGTGTTTCCCTCACCGCTGCGATCCGCTGCATGCGCCGATACATTGTTAATGGTACCCCAAACGCAGATAGAAGTATAGGATAGTGACAGAAGAAAAAAACTAAGTGTTCCATTAAGTATGCCCCATTTATATATATATTTATTTTTACTTAGTATAGATCTATGTTTTCCTCAAACAAAAATAGATTTTTGCAAACATTTTTTGTTGCGGAAGCAAAAATAGGGGAGGGGGGTCTGGTTCTGGTCAGTAGCAATTGAATAAAAAATAAAATATAAAGGAACCCTCAAAGTGTTACTAAACCCACTACAGTAAATTTAGACTGTATTTGCAGTAAAGCATGCTTGTTATATTACTGTGGATCCTAAGAGGTTAATGAATGAATGAATGAATGAAAACTTATATAGCGCGGCACATGCGAACTGAATCGCCTCTGGGCGCTTGTTGTTCCTGTCTCCTTTGGTATCAAAAGAGATGAGTCTTGATCTTTCTCCTGAATGCTAAGTAGTTCTCCTCCAACCGAATACTGGTTGGCAAAGCATTGTGTAAAAAGGCTGTTTGATCCTGTCTTCTCTGATCCACCCCTCCTTCCACTGCCCCCTAATAATTTCCTGATAGCACAGAGTCTATGGAGTCAGGCTGCACATGCTCAGTATAGTGTGTATTTCTAGAGAGGTTGTTTGTCCTTGGGAGGATGCATGTGATCAGCACTGTCCAGACAGAGGGTCAGGGGTCTTGCAGTCTCATAGGACAGTCAGAAAACTCCTCCTATAAGATTTAACCAGTGCTTGGCTGGACACTGATAGACGTCACAAGACTGCTCTAACTGCTGATGAGAAAAGGTATTTAGCAGTTTATATTTACTAAAACTATTGCATTTCCATGTTCTGTGTACTAGGGGAGATCAGATATAGTGAGTGCAGGGTCTTGGGTTTAGTAACACTATAATTAAAAAAGGGCAACTACTCTAAAAGCAGATATATATATATATATATATATATATATATATATATATATATACAGTAAAACCTTTGTTTGCAAGCATAATTTGTTCCAGAAACATGCTTGTAATCCAAAGCACTTGTATATCAAAGCATTTTTTTTACAGGGTATAAAAGAGAAGAGAGACGCCAGTGTAGCAATAAGTTGCTAAATGTTGTACCTTCATTAAATGTAACCATATTGTACACTTAGAGGCTCCTCTCTTCTCTTTTATACTCAGTTGTGACATGACACTACTCTTATATCAAGACATCGCTTGTATACTAAGGCAGAATTTATTAAAAAATGTAGCTTGTCTTGCAAATCGCTCTCAAACCAAGTTACTCTCAAACCAAGGTTTTACTGTAAGCAGCTTATTGATCTAAATTGAGAGTTTCCACTTCAGCAAAGTTCCTCCCAACAGTGAAATTTGACATTAAACTCTCCTCTCATCTTTGATAGTCGCTGCCTGCAGAAAGTATTCCTAGTACATAACACAACACATGTTTTATTTTGATATGAGATTTATGGTTGGTCGATATTTATAGCAGGAAGAACTGATTTATACGACTTACATTACAAGTTCTACCGGTTGTATGCAGAGTAGTAGTATGTTTACTGCTGAATGTAGTCACTCATCATAATTATGACATCTCATATCCTAAGTGCATGTGCTCAGCAGATGACAGACCCCTTGCTAATTCCATTCTTTGTACATACTGCACCTATATGGGATGGTGTGCCGTCCTTTATTATGTCTTATTAGCAGTGTAAGCGCTTTCTATTACATACTTTGGTAAAAATGCATTCTAAATTGTGGGAACCTGTATGCAGTCAGTCAATGTGATGTTATCCTCTGTGTCATATGAAATGATTCATTGTCCTTTATAGATGGTAATGTTTATTCTTTGTCTCATCTCATCAAAGAATGACATTTGGCTGAAAATAAGTTAATATTAAAGGAGATCATTAGTTGTATTGGTTTTGATGTAGCAATGAAAGATGTGCTGTGAGTTTACTGGCATTCTGATTCACCACGTGCAACTCAGAATGGGCTTTTGGCACTCTTTTAGCTTCCAATGTAGCTTTTTTTTTTTACCATTATTACTTTTATTATGGTATTCCTTTATCAATATGAGTTTTATTAATACTATGTTGTCGTTGTTGTTCTGGTATTACTTTTATTTATCAATATGAGTTTTATTAATACTATGTTGTCATTGTTGTTCTGGTATTCCTTTATTTATCAATATGAGTTTTATTAATACTATGTTGTCGTTGTTGTTCTGGTATTCCTTTTATTTATCAATATGAGTTTTATTAATACTACCCTGTCTCCCCAAAAATAAGACCTACCCTGAAAATAAGACCTAGCGTTATTTTATAGGAGGGCCGCAATATAAGACCTACCCCGAAAATAAGCCCTAGTTAAAAATGCTTGTAAAATCCACTCTATTACAGTAGTATATAATGTACAATGTGTGTGTTTCTGTAATATAATTGCAGAATGGAGCTATAATAAAGGTATTTGGCACAATTATATTACAGAAACGCACACATCGTATATTATATAATATTGTAATAGAGTGGATTCGAGGGTTTTACAAGCATTTTAACTCAGTTCACACCAGGGATTCCTTACAGGCAGTGCAAGAGAGGGGAGAGAAGAAAGCACATTACATGGTAAGACCTACCCTGAAAATAAGCCCTACTGTGTATTTTGTTGGCATAATTAATATAAGACCCAGGCTTATTTTCGGGGAAACACAGTATGTAGTCGTTGTTGTTCTGGTATTCCTTTTATTTATCAACATGAGCTTTATTAATACTATGTAGTCGTTGTTGTTCTGGTATACCTTTTTTTATTTATCATTATGAGGTTTATTAATACTATGTTGTCATTGTTGTTCTGGTATTCCTTTATTTATCATCATGAGTTTTATTAACCACTTCTACCATTACTGGGCACTTAAACCCCCTTCCTGCCCAGACCAATTTTCAGCTTTCAGCGCTGACACATTTTGAATGACAATTGCGCGGTCATACAACACTGTACTCAAATTATATTTTTATAATTTTTTTTCCCACAAATAGAGCTTTATTTTGGTGGTATTTGATCATCTCGGCAGTTTTTATTTTTTGCGCTACAAACAAAAAATAGACAGAAAATTTTGAAAAAAAAACACAATATTTTTTACTTTTTGTTTTAATAATATCCCATTTAAAAAAAATATATATATGTTTTTCCTCGGTTTAGGACGATACGTATTCTTCTACATATTTTTGTTAAAAAAATCGCAATAAGCGTATATTGATTGGTTTGCGCAAAAGTTATAGCGCCTACAAAATAGGCAATAGATTTATGATTTTTTTTATTTTTTACTAGTAATGGCGGCGATCTGCGTTTTTTTTTGTCAGGCCTGCGATATTGCGGCGGACATATCGCAAACTTTTGACACAATTTTGGGACCATTCACATTTATACAGCGATCAGTGCTATAAAAATGCACTAATTAGGCCATGTACACACGATCAGACCGGCCCGATGAGAATGGTCCGACGGACCATTTTCATCAGGTCACCGCTGAAGTGGCCTGATGGTCTGATGTGCGTACACACCATCAGTCCAAAATGCGATCGGGTCAGAACGCGGTGACGTAGAACACAACGATGTGCTGAAAAAAGGAAGTTCAATGCTTCCAAGCATGCGTCGACTTGATTCTGAGCATGCGCAGGTTTTTGGTCTGATGCTTTTGCGCACTAACCATCGTTTTGGTCCGATTTTAAAGCAAGTTTTAAAACTTTGGTCCGATGGACAACGGTCCGATGGGCCGTACACACGATCGATTAAGGCCAGTTTCATCGGACCAGTCTGATAGTGTGTATGCGGCCTTACTGTATAAATGTGACTGGCAGGGAAGGGGTTAACACTAGGGGGTGAGGAAGAGGTTAAATGTATTCCCTGTGTGTGTTCTAACTGTGTGTGGGGGAGGAGACTGACTGGGGAAGGTGACCGATCTGTGTCCCTATGTACAAGGGACACAGCATCTGTCTCCTCTCTCCCTGACAGGATGTGGAGCTCTGTGTTTACACACAGAGCTCCACATCCCTGCTGTCACTGCCAATCGCGGGTACCTAGCGGACATTGCGGCCGCCAGGCACACGCATCGGCATCTCAGCGATGCGCCAGGCACAGTGTTTGCACATAAAAGGACATTTAGGGACGTCCACCCGGCAGTTGAAAGCCGCGCTGTGGACGTCTTTCGTCTATAGCGCGGCTCTCAAGTGGTTAATACTATGCTGTCATTGTTCTGGTATTCCTTTATTTATCAATATGAGTTTTATTAATACTATGCTGTCGTTGTTGTTCTGATATTTTTTATTATGACTTTTTATGTGGTTATTTAAATTCTTGCTGTTGATCATATGCATATGTCAGAAGTGTGGATTTCTGAACACTGGTGGGAATGGAAACGGTGGGGCAGATTCACAGACATTTTGCTTAGCGTAGCGTATCAAAAATACACTACGCCGCCGTTTTTTACCTTGCTCTACGTGGAATTCAGGTAGATTTTCTACGGTAAACGACGGCGGCGTAGTGTATTTCTCCCGTCGCAATCCATCTGCGCGAGTAGGGGGCGTGAAACATTTAAATTAGGCGCGTTCCCGCGGCGATCGATCTGCGCATGCTCCGTTCGCAAATTTCCCGCCGTGCATTGCGCGAAATCACGTTGTGACGTCATTCGTTGTTTATGTAGCGTAGTTTACGGGCGATCCACGTCCCGACGAGTTACGTAAACAAAAAAAAAAATTAAATAAATTCGAAGCGGGAACGACGGCCATACTTAACATGGGCTACGTAACGTTAGAGCAGCAAAAAGCTGCTCTAACATTACGTACAAAAAAATAGACTAAAACGATTGCGACGACCGCTCGTATGTTCGGGAATCGCCGTAAAAAAACATTTGCATATCCCGACGCATCAAAACGACGCGAACTCCTCCCAGCGGCCGCAAATAGATGGCAGCGTAGATCCGAAGGCTTACGAAGACGTAAGCCTCTCGGATCGAAGCCCGAAGCCGCCGTATCATGGTTTGAGGATTCAAACTAGTGATACGGCGCGCGAAATTTGAAATTACTCCTGTCTAACACCAGTTAGACAGGCGTAATTGTTTTGTGAATCTGCCCCAGTGACTCTAAAGCCTGGTACACACGATCTGATTTTCCACAGACAAAGTGTAGGACTTTTGTCCGAAGGGTGGTGGCCAGGAACTTGTCTTGTATACCAACGGCAAAGCATTGTCAGCCAACAAACAGGAAACTATGTGGTTTTTCAGCTCTTTAGTGCCACCCTTTGGGCAAGTTGTGCTAATGTTGTGTTATGCTGTGTACACACGATCGGTTTATTTCATTGGACAAACCGATCGTGTGTGGGCCCCATCAATCTTTTTTTCATCGGTGTAAAAAATAGAACATGTTTTAAATTTTTTCGATTGACAAAAAAACGATAGTAATTTCCGATCATATGTGTGGAACTCCATCTGAGAAAAATCCACGCATGCTCAGAATGAAGTCGACACATGCTTGGAAGCATTTTTTTTTCGGCTACTCGTAGTGTTGTACGTTACCACGTTTTGGCACAGTTGGAATTTAGTCTGATAGTGAGTAGGCAAGACTGATGAAAGTCAGCTTCATCGGATATCCGACTATTACATTTATCGGATTCTATTCCATCAGAAATCCGATCATGTGTACACGGCATTATGGTTAGCATTGCTTCTGAGCATGCGTTTTTGTACTTTGGATGTTTGCAAAATGCACTTGAAATTGCACTGAAATTGCAAATGGAAGTGCAGTGGCTGTAAATCTGAGGAGTAGATCTGAGATGAGGGGAAGATCTGCTGATTTTATTGTCCAATCATGTGCAAGCTAAAATGCTGTTTTTTTATTTTCCTTGCATGTCCCCCTCGGATCTACAGCGCACTTTCATTTCAAGTGCACTTTGCACTTGTAGTTTGCACTTGCAGTGCAAAGTGGATTTGCCTTTCGTAAATAACCCCTGTATATGTATACATATTCTTTGTCTTGCTTTCTCACTACTTTCAGCATATATTTTTCCACTTATTTGCATTATGGTATGGTTTATACCAGGGTCTCCAAACTTTCCAAACAAAGGGCCGGTTTACTGTCCTTTAGACTTTAGGGGGTCTGAAGTGGCCAGTGGGAGTAGAAAATGCCTTATTTCTGGTATCAGTAGGAGGAATGGTTCCCCACTGTTGGTGTTAGTGGAAGGAAGGTGCCCCCTTTGATTGTCTAACTGCAACATTGGCCCAGATTCATAGAGAATTAGATTATCGTAGCGTTTCCCAAATACACTACGCCGCTGTTTTTTACCTGGCTCTACGTGGAATCCAGGTAGATTTTGTCCAGTAAACGACGGCGGCGTAGTGTATTTCTCCCGTCGCAATCCATCTACACGAGTAGGGGGCGTGAAGGATTTAAAATAGGCGCGCTCCCGCGGCGATCGAACTGCGCATGCTCCGATCGCAAATTTCCCGCCGTGCATTGCGCGAAATCACGTCGTTACATCATTCGTTGTTTGAGTAGCGTCGTTTACGGACATTTCTATTCCCGAACGAGTTACGTAAAAAAAAAAAAAAAAAAATTAAATTTGACGCGGGAACGACTGCCATACTTAACATGGGCTACGCACCGTTAGACCAGCAAAAAGCTGGTCTAACAGTACGTAAAAAAAAACAGACGTAAGCGATTGCGAAGACCGCTCGTATCCTCGTGGATCGCCGTAAAAACACATTTGCATATCCCGACGCATCAAAACGACGCAAACTCCTCCCAGCGGCCGCAAAAATATCGCAGCGTAGATCCGAAGGCTTACGAAGACGTAAGCCTCTCGGATCGAAGCCCAAAGCCGCCGTATCATGGTTTGAGGATTCAAACTAGTGATACGGCGCGCAAAATTTGAAATTACTCCTGTCTAACACCAGTTAGACAGGCGTAATTGCTTTATGAATCTGGGCCATTGTTTTTACTAAGTGGCCAAATAAAAATGTGTTACACTAGACCTATATACATATAGATTGAGAAAAATGTCCCCAATACAAACTGCTACATCATAGACCTGCACATTCTAGACCTAGTTTCAGGCTAGAGCTGATGTTATCGAATTTGCAACAATGTTATGAATATTTGATAAAAGTTGTCTCACTTTTTAGGTCATTGCTGTAGAGTTAGGCTAGATTCACACTGATGCGGTGCGATTTGAGTGAGTTTTCAAGGATCACGTCCAGTGCAACTTGATGTGGGCTCAGCTGGGTTTCCGATGCATTTTGTATGCAATTTGTATGCAGTTGTAATTTGGATTTATGGCCTGGTCTGTCTCTCACTTTCTCTCAGCCTTGCACAAATCACACTTAAATGGCATTATCTTGGAAAGGATATTCTTTTTGCATGCCATATCCATTAAACTATATGGAGCTACAAATTGTATTGTGCCGCACAAAAGACGCACAGGATCCTTTTTAAAATCGCATCACATTCAGACTGCATATGTGTGAACAGTATCCATAGAAAATCATGCTATTTTTTCACTTGTCATGTGATTCATTGTGTTCTGGAATGCACCCGAAATCGTATCTGTAGGTGAACCATAGGGAACTTATTGGCCTCTCATTATGGAAGCTGGGAAAGTCTTGTTCAGTCAGTACTGCCTTTGCATTGTCCTGTTCTGTTCTCTGCACATTTGAGTGTTGTGTCTATGGCTGTGAATGAGATGAGATGAGAATACCAAGTCTGGTCTTTGTGACACATCCACTCCAGAATTACAAGTAGACACGTTTACGTTTGTGTAATGAACTTATTCTTATTGCGAATAGTGTTATTTGAAATATTATTGTTTGTAATGCTGGAATGTTAAAATGTAGATTTCCTAGAATTTGTTCTTACATAAAGGAGGATCTTGGACAAAGTAGTGCATACCAGCAGCACGCCAGTAATTGAACAGTAACAGATTTCAGATGTCTCTGTCAGTGCCTTTGTTAGTGTTACAATTTTAGAATATTACTATTTAAGGGAAATTCATCATAGGCAGCCAACAGATCATTAATTGCTCCAATGAGAACAATCTATGTTTCCGTTCTCTTCCCCTGGTAAAAATATGGGTCATTTTTCTGTCCTCTGACCCGAAACAACCACATTTTGGTTTTGTAAAGGTAACTGCTGGGGTCACTACAGGTAGGGAGGGTTGAAGTCCTCAAGGCTGGTTATTGGTGGACACATATCTCTTTGGAAACAAATTATAGGGAGATATCTGTCCTTCATTGTTTGAGTCACATGACTACCACAAGCTTCTTTAACCAATTAAGGACCTCCGCATGTACATTTACGTCGGAAGAAAGGCATGGACAGGCACATCAACGTACCTGTACGTGGCTGCCTTGACGTGAGTCGGGGGTCCGATCGGGACCCCCCCCCCGGTACATAAGGCGGTCTGGTTTGCTGTAGGAGTGATCCGTGCTGAGGGGGCGGCGGTTCGTTTTTGTCCGCCCCCTCCGGATCGCTCCCAGCCAATGCGCGCTCGTAAACACAGGAAGAGGGAAGTGATGTGATCTCTGCTCTCGGCGGTTTTTTCAACCACCGCTGAGGAGAGATCACATCACATAGTAAGTCTGCACAACACTACACTGACACCAGGACACGCAGGCACACTTAACCCCTTGCGATCACCCCCCTCCCCCTGTCACAGTGTCACTGAATGCAGTGATCATATATGTATGATTACTGCATTTAGTGTCAGTGTGACAGGCAGTGTGACAGGCAGTTAGTGTTAGGTATAGGGTAGCCCCCGTACCCCCCCCTAATAAAGTTTTAACCCCTTGATCACCGCCCTAGTTAACCCTTTCACTCCCTATTGCCAGCATCACTAAGCGATCATTTTTCTGATCGCTGTATTAGTGTCGATGTTCCCGCTAGGTAGCTATTTTTTTTTATTGTGATTTTTTTTTACTAAAGACATGTGGCTGAATACATTTTAGCCTAAATGTTTGACTAAAATGTCGTTTATTTGATTTTTCTTATAACAAAAAGTAAAAAATATTGTTTTTTTTTTCAAAAATGTCGCTCTATTTTTGTATATAGCGCAAAAAATAAAAATCGCAGAGGCAATCAAATACCACCAAAAGAAAGCTCTATTTGTGGGAAGAAAAGGACGCAAGTTTTGTTTGGGAGCCACGTCACACGACCGCGCAATTGTCTGTTAAAGCAACGCAGTGCCGAATCGCAAAAACCCCTTGGGTCATTTAGCAGCATATTGGTCCGGTCCTTAAGTGGTTAAAAGGGTTGTAAAGGTTTGTTTTTTATTTTCTAAATAGGTTCCTTTAAGCTAGTGCATTGTTGGTTCACTTACCTTTTCCTTCAATTTCCCTTCTAAATGTTTTATTTCTTTGTTTTCTTTGTCTGAATTTCTCACTTCCTGTTCCTCCTCAGTAGTAAGCTGTTCTAAATGACTTTCCACTGCTCAGATGATGGTGGAAAGCTTACTGAGGAGAAACAGGAAATTCAAACAAAGAAAAAAAACATTTAGAAGGGAAATTGAAGGAAAAGGTAAGTGAACCAACAATGCACTAACTTAAAGGAATCAATTTAGAAAATAAAAGCCAAACCTTTACAACCCCTTTAAGGCTGGAATCACACCTATGCATTTTTAGTGCTTTTTGCATTTTGCAGATTCACACTACAGAACGTGTTCCATAGGAAACCATGTTAAATGGACTGTAGTGCAAATCTGCAAAATGCAAAAAGCACTAAAAATGCATAGGTGTGAATCCAGCCTTATGAAGGATTTGAGGGGAGCAGTGATCACTAGTGTTGCTCACGAATATTCGTATTGCGAATATTCGGCTCGAATATGGCATATTCGAGTATTCGCGATATATTCCGAATTTCGCGGTGAATATTCGCTATTTCGAATATTCGTATTTTTTCAATTTTTTTTTAGAACAGATCACATCCTAGAGATCCCCATCGACGTCTAAAAGCATTGCTGGTATGATTAGAGACCTTGGGCCGAGTAGCTGTAGCGATCATTTTATATTGCCGAAAAATCGCAATGCGATTATTCGGCAATAGCGATATCGCGCGATTATTTTCGAGAAATTCGCAATATTGTTTTTAGCTAAAATAACACATATATTCGATTTCAGAGTGTTACTGTCGAAATTCCGCAATCAATTTCTCATTCGCATTTTTTGCGAAATTACGATAAAATATCAAGAATATTCTGAGCCAATCAGAGTGCTCCTTCCGCATTTGCCGAATATTCGCAATTATTTTGTATTGTAATATATCACGAATATTCTGAGCCAATCAGAGTGCTCCATTCCGCATTTCTCGAAATTTCGCAATTATTTTGTATTATAAAATATCACGAATATTCTGAGCCAATCAGAGTGCTCCTTCCGCATTTCTCGAAATTTCATTCGCATTCGCAATTCGCATTCGCATTCGCAATAGCGAAATTTCGCAATCATTTCATTTCCAAAAAATATCGCGAATATTCGCATTTAACGAATATATCTCGAATATTCGACTATATATTCGAGATATATCGCGAAATCGAATATGGCATATTCTGCTCAACACTAGTGATCACACACATGTGTTGTTATCTCCTCTTCTGCGCTATAACAGGGACAAGGATTGGCACCTCATGCAGGTAGATTTTTCAACTAGTTAGAAAACCTTGCTGTGCGGTAATCAGTGACCCTGACCACAGGAGGCCCTCATTACTACCCTTTAGGGCTTCAGAAATGGCCTGAATATCTCAAGCTAGGCCTGCAATCTGGAGCATCACTTGCTTTATCAGAGAGAGCAATAGTAAGAACACTCTATATATGTAATGAAAACTGTCCCTGCGTGTGTTCTGTTGGATTTTTACATCTCTTCAGAAGTCCAGCAATTAGATCACCTTCTGGAGTATCTGGATAGGCTCCCCCCTACTGCTCAGGATAGTCTTGTAGCGCTCTTTATAAAGGAGGCCATACATACTAAATGGTTGCCGTGAGGCGATGATCTAAAAGTCTGTGAGGCACCAGCAGACACAGCTGGCCAAGCCTTGTTGTAGAGAAGGAATTGTACAATTCGAATTATAGAATTTCTACTCTTCCCCACTGATAAGTCCTCTATGCCTTCCATGCTTTACTAAAGCACTACTAAGCAAGAAGAACAACCTACACAAGTCATGAAAAATATGGCTGTAATCTATGTTATATTTTCTATACCAAGTTAGAATTTACATGTGTCATATATCCTAACAATAAATGACATAGGCAAGACAGTTTAGGCTAAAGAAATGGTATTAATAAATGGCATGTTAAACAATTTTTCGTTTTCGTTGCGGTTTTATAGAGAAAAGATTCGACACTATAGAAATAATTGATTCGACATTACAGAGAATAGATTTCGATTTATGAGAAAATAGATTCGACATTATTACTAGTCATACAACATTAGAATTCTTGTGGGCGGAATATTCGAACGGAAATGTACGATTCGACGTAAAGATTCGATGTTCCGTCGAATATTCTTTTGACCATTCGACAGAAACCAAGTATTATTGGATTTTCGGACGAAAGCCATTCCCCAACGAAAAACGAAATAATTCAAAACGATTTTCGGGAGTAACTAAATAAATGTATTTTCCAAATGAAAACGAAACAAAATATTCCAGTCTGCACATGTCTAGTAATTATCTGAAATAAGCAATAAAGTAGTATAAGCCCATAAAATCTATGTTAGAATACAATGTCCTTACAATATGCAGGACAGTAAAATACTAGTCAATCCAAATAATAAATACAGTAGTATAATCTAATACAGGGGTCTCCAAACTTTCTAAACAAAGGGCCAGTTTACTGTCCTTCAGACTTTAGGAGGGCCAGACTGTAGACATTGGAAGCAGAAAAGGTCCCGACATCAGTAGGGAAAAAACAATGCTCCATCCTTGGTGTCAATGGGAAGAATTGTGCCCCATCGTTGGTGTTAGTGGGAGGAATTGTGCCCCATTATTGATAATGGAAGGAGGAATTGTGTCCCTTTTATTGATGTCATTGGGAGGAATTGTGTCCTATTGTTGGTGTCAATAGGGAGGAATTGTGCCCCATCATTGGTCTTAGTGGTAGGAATTGTGCCCCTTCATTGGTCTTAGTGGGAGGAATTGTGCCCCATTATTGATAATGAAAGGAGGAATTTTGTCCCTTTATTGATGTCATTGGGAGGAATTGTGTCCCATCGTTATTCTCAATGGGAAGGAATTGTGGAATTGTGCCCTATCATTGGTCTTAGTGCGAGGAATTGTGCCCCATCATTGGTCTTAGTGGGAGGAATTGTGCCCCATTATTGATGATGGAAGGAGGAATTATGTCCTTTATTGATGTCATTGGGAGAAATTGTATCCCATCGTTGGTGTCATTGGGCTCCATTGTTGGGTGTCATTGAGAGAAATTGTGCCCGTCATTCGTGTCATTAAGCCCCATTGTTGTTGTTATTGGGAGGAATAGCGCATCATTATTGGTGTCATTGGGAGGAATTGTGCCCCACCATTGGTGTCAGTGGGCCCTATTCCTAGTGTCATTGGGAGAAATTGTGCCCCATTATTGGTACCATTGGGAGAAATTGTGCCCCCTCATTAGTGTCATTGGGAAGAATTGTTTCCCACCATTGGAGTCATTGGGTCCCATTGCTGGTGTCATTGCGTCCCATTGCTGGTGTCATTGGGAGGAATTGTGCCTGTTCATTGGTGTGAG
Organism: Rana kukunoris; assembly: GCA_029574335.1. Classification (NCBI taxonomy): domain Eukaryota; kingdom Metazoa; phylum Chordata; class Amphibia; order Anura; family Ranidae; genus Rana; species Rana kukunoris. The sequence goes on along the minus strand of CM056049.1, from coordinate 498,527,179 downwards.
TAGGGGGACTTGTGCCCCCTTATTGTTGTCAGTGGGGGGATTTGTGCCCCTTCATTGTTGTGAGTGGGGGGATTTGTGCCCCTTCATTGTTGTCAGAGGGGGGATTTGGTATCAGTGGATAAAATAGTGCCTCAAGGGCCAGAGGAAGGCAAGCAAAGGGCCGCCGTTTGGAGACCACTGATCTAATACACAATATTGTATATCTATTGTAAAAACAGAGGGCTTACTGTGGAAACCCTCACATGCATTTTAGACTATATCACAAGTTCTCAAACTTATTTGGCCTACTGCTTCCTATTCAGAAAACAAAATTACACCACTGGAAATGCACAGAAAGATGGAGTTACAAATTTGCGTTCTTTTATGTATCTAAAATTCTACCTATGGGGAAATATGAAAGGAGATAAACTTACCTGATCCCCCTTTCCACACAAGGCCAGTTTCTGTAGCTCCTGCACCCCCACACTCATGAGTCCTGATGTCATCAAGCCCAGAGCTGGTTCCATAGTACTGCAGTGGAAGTGAGGACGCCAGGAGAAGTCCACCACTGGCTCATAGGGAGCTCAGTTTGCCAGGGGAGTGGAAGTTAAGGTAAGTATAAGGGGTTCTCATCTGCCCTGGACAAAGCAGACACTTATTCTTGCAGTGCAGACACAGCCCCACTGCAAGGAATATATTTTTCCCTGCCTGGAGTTGGGCATTAAGACCTCTCAGTGAACTTGACCGCTGATTGGTTATAACTTGCATTTTGTGTGTTTCTTTGGAAAATAAATTAATCGCTACAACCTTAACTCTACATTGCACTACAAATGAATGTTTTTCTCTTTTTTTATTATGCTTCCACCACCTCTTTATTTTTATTCAACTCCCCACAATTACACCCAAGGCTACCAATGGCCCTCTGGATCATTCCAGGGGGTAGTATGAGCCACTTTGTGAAACACCAGGCTATAATGACTCCTCTATCGGTCCTAAATTGGTAACTACTGTATCTAGATCTTTAGTTATAGCTTATAGGCTGATTGCGCTTAAATGGACCTTGCCTTGCCTACCGATGCTTTCTCACTGGATAACAGATCTCGATAGATATAACTCTTATGAAAAACATACTTATTATTTGTGTAAGTTTAATACTATATGGTCTCAATTGATGTAGTAATGGAATACACTGTATATGTATCCCTCTTCTGTGTAAATCTAAAGTGGTAACCTGTAAAAGCTTTTAAAGCCTCACATGTTTGGTTTCTACTTACTTGGCATAACATCATATTTTATATTTTACAAAAAAACTGGGTTATGAATTGTGTTTTTTTGTATTAAATTTAAAAAAAGTGTATTTATTCCCTAAAAATTGCATTTGAAAAACTGCTACGCAAATACAATGTGACATAAACAAATTCAACAACCAACAATTTATTCTCTAGGGCAGTGGTCTCCAAACTACGGCCCGGGGGCCAGATGTGGCCCTTTGCTTGATTTTATCCGGCCCTTGGGGTGCTTTTTTATTCATTGACACTAATGAAGGGTCAGAAGTCCTCCCAGTGAAGGTGCAAAAGTCCTCCCAGTGAAGGGGCAAAAGTCCTCCCAGTGAAGGGCCTAAAGTCCTCCCAGTGAAGGTCCTAAAGTCCTCCCAGTGAAGGGGCAAAAGTCCTCCCAGTGAAGGGGCAAAAGTCCTCCCAGTGAAGGGGCAAAAGTCTTCCCAGTAAAGGGGCAAATATCCTCCCAGTGAAGGGGCAAAAGTCCTCCCAGTGAATGGGCAGAATATCTCCCAATGACACCAATGATGGGGCAGAGTACCTCCCATTGATGGGGCAGAGTACCTTCCAGTGACTCCAATGATGGGGCAAAATTCCTCACAGTGATGGGGAAGAATTTCTCCCAATGACACCAATGATGGGGTATTTTGTGCTCCTGATGGCCACGGTTCGGCCCCCTTAAAATCTGGAGGACAGTGATCCGGCCCTTTTCTAAGAAAGTTTAGAGACCCCTGCTCTAGGGCATCTGCTTAAAAATATATATAATGGTCGTGGGTTCTAGAAATTCTCTAGCCAATAATACTTTTTTTTTTTAAAAACATATTTTTATTAGGTTTAAGACAAACCAACAAACAGAAAAACATACAAAAAAAAACCCACCAGACAACCTGGTCATAAACGTCAGGCAATACACTTTAACATAGAAAAATAAACTGACATCAGTGCAAAATATAAAGTAGGCACAGTGGTAAAAGGATCAGGTATAATACCTGGATATAGCAAAAGCAGAGGTCCAGACATTAGAGATCAGTGAGGCACGGCCCATCAATGGTCAAGCAAGAGTAGTACAATCAGTGCTGGGAGAGGGTTAGCGGACTAGCCAACCATCAACCCCAAATTTTGTGGAAGGTTTTGTTCCGTTTCCGGAGTTCAAAAGTAAGTTTATACAGTGGGATAGCGTCATTAATAAGTTTTAACCAAAGCGATATAGAGAGAGGTCTGTGTCCCATTCCAGGACAGTAAAATCGCTTTTCTAACATAGAAGAAGAGTATACGGAGCAGTCTCTTGGCATTAGCCCACGGTTCAAAATTATCCTGCTAATTGTGTTCTGTTTATTACTTATTGTTACATGTATAAAAAAAAGTGCCAGAAAAGGCCTGGGGGTCAAGTGGTAAATAAACTCTGATTAAAAAAAAAATTGCACTACAGAACGTGTTCCATAGGAAACCATGGTACAGCCATACTCCACTTCTAAGTACACAATGGGGTTTATTTGCTATCACTGGAAAGTGCAAAATCAGACTCACTTCTGCATAAAAACCAATCAGCTTCCAGGTTTTCTTACCAAAGCTTAATTGAACAAGCTGGGGTTGGAAGCTTATTGGTTTTTATGCAGAAGTGAGCCTGATTTTGCACTTTCCAGTGATAGTAAATACACCCCATTGTGTACTTAAAAGTAGAGTATGCCTGTAAATGGACTGTAGTGCAAATCTGCAAAATGCAAAAAGCACTAAAAATGCATATGTGTGAATCCAGCCTTAGATCCACCCTTGATCCAGCCAATCATTTATTATGTATTAGGCATGGTTCATACCTATGCATTTGTTAGTGTATTTTTAGTTTTGCAGAAACACACTACACTCCATTTAACATGGTTTCCTATGAATCATATTCACATCTGTGCATTTTATGGAAAGGGCCAGCAGTTTTTTCAGTTTTTTGGTTCCATAGACTTCAATGGATCAAAAACGTGTGTTGAAAAATGCAGAATGCAGCTGGGATTTGCAAACTGCAAGCTGCATGGGGTTAAACCAGGCCTTCTAGAGAGTGCTACAAGAGAAATCTGAGCATCAGGACGGGGGTGTTGAATCCAGCTACTCCAGAAGTTGATCCCATTGCTGGATTTCTAGAGAGACATAGGAAACAGAACACATTTAGCAGGATAATTTTGAACCGTGGGTTATTGTAGGTTATATAACAGATGAAGAATTACAGGATTACTACCACCACTGATTCATATCTCTGCAGTGAAAGCGATCTGTTTGGCATTCCTAGCAAAGATCAGGTTGTAAATCCTTCATATGTGAGTGGCCTGACAGCCACAGGCGCATCCAGCTAAAGAATTTATTTTTTCTTCACTGAATGTGCTTAAGACGTATATTTCTTTCAAAGTGTCATTGTCTAGTTCCTGGTACTTATGTGAATGGCTTCAGGAAACTAGATAGTCTTTTGTGATCACATGGGATTTAAAAAACACTTATGTTGTATCAGCCGGTATTATGTTTCTTTGTATCATAAGCTTTATAGTTTTCTTAGTGCAAATGTTTATTCAATTAGCCATGATACAATTTACAACAAATTGGGCCCATTCAGACCTTGGTGTTCGTGTGCGTTGCGATAACACGCGTGTTAATGTGTGTTATTTCACATGGTCACTTGTGTTGTTGGGTCAGTAACTTATGTAATATGTGTTAACTAAGCTGATTAAATATAATGAAAAGGAATTATTAATATAATCCTGTTATAGCTGACCGGAGACAACACTAGTAATTAGATATTGCACACAGAAGGTATGTGGGCTTTTACTTTGCAGACAAACAAGGCACAGGTCTAGCCAACAGAAAAAGAACATGTGAATATCCACGCTAATACTGTAGTAGAACATATAGGACATCTTTCTTGGTGCATTAGGCAGCCCCAAAATACCCCAAAAAGATTCATAGCATTTATGGCAGTGGATCACAAAGCATATTAATGCAATGGCAGTGGGGGGCATTCATTCAAAATGAAACAATGGTGCACACTACCGCAGTGCAATAGTATGAATGGACCTAAAGTCACATATGTGGTTGCATACAGGGCTGTCTTCAATATTGATTGGACCCTGGGCAAAAAATTTCTTCGGCCCTCCCAAATCCACTTATCAACTATTTTCGGCCAGTCGGGGGTTCCAGCTGCTCTGGGCCCCACAACAATGACTGGGCCTGGGGAAGCTGTCCCTTTTGCCCTGCATTAAAGACAGCCCTGATTACATATGTTTCTCTAAAATCAAAAAGTTTAGGCTTTTTTTTTTATATATCTGGCTTTCAAATCATACCAGCATTCACTGGTACTTCCACTCCAAGGCTGACAAAACGTACTCAGCTTAGCTGCAGTGTTGTCACCCTTTCCTGTGCACTCTTGAGTACACAGTTATAATCCAGAGGATGTCAGGGTAATGGACACTACTGTAAGGCCGCGTACACACGAGGGGATATGTCCGCTGAAAACGGTCCGATGGACCGTTTCAGCTGACATCTCCGCTCGTGTGTATGGGCTAGCGGACAGATTTCTCCACCCGACAGATTTCAAAGCATGCTTTGAAATCTATCCGGTGGGAATCTGTCCGCCCGACATGTCTGCTGGTTAGTACACTTACCAGCAGACATATCGGCCCCCACCGCCGCCGCGCCGCTGCCGAATGGATTCGGCGCATGCGCGGAAGTGTTTTACTTCCTGGTGCGGTGACGTGGCGGTGACGCGGCGGCGTCAACGTCACCGCCGCGTCACCGCGCCGTCCGGCGGCGGGGAATTTGATCCGATAGTGTGTACACGCCATCGGATCAAACTCCCGATCGGACATATCCGATGGAAATGGTCCGCGGACCGTTTTCATCGGATATGTCCGATCGTGTGTACGCCGCCTTAGTTTTACAACCCCTTTAAATAAATTGGTTCTATCTAAAGAATATGTTTAAAATGACTATGTATATTCTTTAAACATGTAGAAAATCTTATACGAGAACTGCTGAGTTGATGTAATAGCTTAAATATTCAATCCTAATTTATTATAATTGCTGGCTTGCTTATGAAATATTTTTATTTCCCTCTTTAATTAGCTTTACTTCGAGCCTGATTCTTGGCTCAGAAAATCCGGATTTTAGATCACCTGCCATCTGACAGTTGTCTAGGGCTGGATTCACACTGTTGCAGTGTATTAAAATGTATTATGCTGTAAGTTAACATGAATTGCAAGGCAGCCCATTAATTTAAGTAGGCTGCCTAACATATGAAAACAGTTAAAAAAGGGTGAATGCCGGGTCCATCTTGGAAAACAAAGAATAAATGGCCTCTCTCAAGGAGGTAAACAGCGACTCTCCTGCCCAAACAACATACAGATAATAGGAGGAAGGTTCTCTTGGGTTATCTGGAGGTGGACTGAGGGACGGGATAAGGATACTCAGCGCCTTAGGGAGACAGATAGAAAGTATCCCAACCAATAGGTAGAACTGGGCCTCAATACCACTTTGTCCTGTGCAAAACTACAAAGGATTCCTTGTCGGATAAGCGCATCACGTTAGACACTTGCGTCACCAAAGTGAAAGGACATAGAGCCACAAGAAGAAGCTATATAGGAGACCCCCTGTACAAAGGTCTAAGTCAAGGAGTCAGAGGCCAATAGTTTCCAAAAAACAATAGAAAGGGTAGGTAACCTGACCCCTAATAGTTTTCCCCCCTCCTGGGGGGGAGACCCTGGGGCTTATACAAAGATAGGCATGCCTTGCATGGCCAGTGATAGATTTTATAGAAAGCAGCTCTCTCAGCTTAGCAAAAAGGAATTTGTAGATGTTATGGTGCCTTGTCTCTCAGAAACTGATTTTCAACAACTATGCAACCATTAAACTGGATAGCTTGTGTACAGAAAAACCTTATCCCACTAGAGCAGTGGTTCTCAACCTGGGGTCGGGACCCCCTCGGGGGTCGAATGGCGATTTGCCAGGGGTCACTGAATCCTGGGCTGTTCCTGAAGCCCGCACCACTCTCCTAGCCTTTTTGCGACCGAGCCAGAAACACTACCTGTGATTAAAGTTGCCATTACAAGTCCCCACTACAGTTCTCAGATGACCTTGATCAAGAGCACCTAAGTTGGCTGATCAGAACTCCCCCCAGCATTGCCACTGATCCCAACTCCCCGTCAGCACTGCCACTGATCCCACCCCTCACCAGCACTGCCACAGATCCCACCCCTCACCAGCACCACCACTGATCCCACCCCTCACCAGCACTGCCACTGATCCCACCCCCACCAGCACTGCCACTCACCTCATTCCCTCCACTAAGGAGTAAGAGAAGGAATACAAATAGAGAATAGACGGAAGGGAGAGAAAAAAGGGGGGGGGGGACAAAGAAAAAATGGAGAGAAAGAATAGGATGGGGGAAAAAAAAAAAGAAATTTGAATATAGAGAGATAAAAGGGAAAGAAAGGAGAACTAAGAAAAAGAGTGGTACAGCCTAAAATGTACCATAAGGGGTTTTAATGCTGTACGAGTGGAAGGGACCCAGGGAGCGCTAAATGCCCATGGGTTAGGGGCACAAATTACTTGGCCTGCTTTGGGTGCTGACAACCCACGCTATGAAAATTATTTTGCTGTTAGGGGTCCCCACAACTTTGGAAAATGTATCAAGGGGTCACGGTACTAGCACGGTTGAGAACCACTGCACTAGAGCCCTCAGAGCAAGTGTCAGCATCCTATCAGGTTAGCTTACCACATACATCTGGCCAGCCTAGAACAATAAGGTATACCAGGCATCAGGAGGTACTGATCACAACTGAGCCAACAAAAAATCCACTTCTTGAACCATAGGACCACTGTAGTTTTGACCTGGAGACCAGAATCATGCTTTGGAGTAGACTACCTGCAACTGACATTCTGGAATTGAGACCACTTCCCAGCCACTGATGGCTGAGTCAGCCTGCCTACCATTTGTGTATGTCTGGAATACGCACAACTGACAAGGCTGAAACACAGAATTCTACCAACAATAAATTAGCTCTTTGCTACACCAAAGGGCAGGAACTATTTCTCAACTTTTAGTGTCTGTGACTCTGGCTAACTCTGTAAGAATCCCTGTCTCATTCTTCATCTGTAAAGCCCCGTACACACAACCAGTTTTCCTGCCAGGAAAACTGCCAGGAGAGCTTTTGGCTGGGAAAACCGGATGTGTGTATGCTTCCTAGCAGTTTTCCCGTAAGGAAAAAAGCCAGGAATCCCGACGGGAAAATAGAGAACCTGCTCTCTATTTTCCCATCAGGATTCCCGGCGGCTTTTTGCCGCCAGATTTACTAATACTCTATGGGAAACACTGCAAGGCAGTGCCCATAGAGCAGGGGTGGCGAACACGCGGCTCTCGAGCCGCATGCGGCTCGCGGCCACAATGATTGAGGCTCTTTGCCTCCTATCATTGTTTTGTATATCTGTGGCTCTTTGCCAAGTTTGGATTGGTTTTGCTGTATCTGAGGAGGGACCTCTGAGGAGAGATCTCCGAGCGCGTAGTCCCGCCCCCCAGGCTGCGTCATCACTGCACGGGCAGGACGCAGCACACCCTCACCATCACTGAGGAGAGATCTCCGAGCGCGGAATTCCCGCCCCCCAGGCTGCGTCATCACGTCTCAACTGCACGGGCCAGAGAGCGTGGGGACCCGTGTGTCACATGTCATTAGTGTGGAGGACGCAGCACACCCTCACCATCACTGAGGAGAGATCTCCGAGCGCATAGTCCCGCCCCCCAGGCTGCGTCATCACGTCTCAACAACTGCACGGGCCAGAGAGCGTGGGGACCCGTGTGTCACATGTCATTAGTGTGGAGGACGCAGCACACCCTCACTGCAGGATTTTTACCCTCACTGAAAATGGCAAAATGCAAAGGTAAGCGAAAATATGAAGATGAACACAGGACATTTTTGGAAGAATGGGAAGATGCTTTCTTCTTTATTGAACGGAATGGGAAAGCGCTGTGTTTATTATGCAATACTATGATATCACATTTCAAGGCTTCAAATCTTCTGCGTCATTTTAGCACTCTCCATGCTAATATTGACAAGGAATTACCCAAAGGTACTGATCTACGCAAGCAAAAATTGAGCACCTTGAAAAGCCAGGTAAAAAGACAGTCTCAAATGTTTCAGCAATTAACCAAGCATGGAGAAACTGTGACCCTTGCATCCTATAAAGTGGCGTGGAACATTGCCCGTGCTAAAAAACCATACAATGAGGGGGAGTTTCTAAAACAGTGTTTTGCGGATGTAATTGAAACCTTGGCTCCGGACAATAAAAAACTCAAAGATTCCATCAATGATCTCCAGCTGTCACGGCACACAGTTGAAACCAGAATAGCAGACATAAATAATGTGATTGAGTCAGATCTACATGCAGACTTGAACGCATGTGCTTATTTTAGTGTTGCATTGGACGAGTCATGCGACATACAAGACAAGCCACAGTTGGCAATATTTGCGCGAATGGTTTCTGAGGACTGCGTGATTAAAGAAGAGCTTCTCGACATTGTCGCATTAAAAGACAGAACTCGCGGTACTGACATAAAAGAGGCAATGACTGCCGTTTTAAAAAAAGCGAATGTGTCTTTTAAAAAACTCTCCGCAATAGTCACGGATGGAGCACCGTCGATGATTGGCTCAGTAAATGGACTTGTGGGTCTTTGTAAAGGTGATGACGCCTTTCCTGAATTTTGGAACTTCCACTGCATCATCCATCGTGAGCAACTTGTGTCCAAAACACTGAATTTAGACCACGTTATGAAGCCTGTGATGGAGATTGTGAACTACATCCGTACGCACGCCCTTAATCACCGGCAATTCAAGAACCTCATTGCAGAACTTGACGCAGACTTGCCCGGTGACCTGCCACTGCACAGCGCAGTGAGATGGCTCTCAAGAGGCAAAGTAGTTTCGTGCTTTTTTGAGCTTTTGGAAACAGTAAAATTGTTTATGGCAGAGAAGAACAAAACGTATCCTCTGCTTTCAGACCCCGAGTGGCTTATGGATTTGGCATTTTTAGTGGACATGCTTTCACACTTGGATAAACTAAACGTGGACCTGCAGGGGAAATTAAAAACCCTTCCTGAGCTGACACAAAGTGTATTCTCCTTTGTAAACAAGTTGAAGCTTTTTAAAGCACACATTCAAAACAGCAATCTATCCCATTTTCCTTCTTTGCGCAGCACCTTGCAGAAGACCGGTGTTAAAACAGATATAGCTGGATACGTGAAACAACTTACACAACTGCAAGAGAAGTTTACTTTGCGGTTTGAGGACTTGGACCAAAAAAGACCACAGATCACTTTTCTCATCGACCCGTTTAATGCTGACACCGACTGCCTGAAAACCCCACTTGTTACTGATGAGGCAGCGAGTGAACTAGAAATGATTGAGCTACGCGAGGACGATAGACTGAAATCTCTTTTGGGAAGGAAGGCCATGTTACGTTTTGGAGAGCTGTGCCAACTGAAAAATACCCATGTGTAAAAAGAGCCGCTCTCAAGCTGCTTTCTATGTTCTCGTCAACATACGTCTGTGAGAAGCTGTTTTCTACTTTGAAACACGTGAAATCAAAGCACCGGTCCATTCTGACTGACACTCATGTAAAGGAACTGCTCCGAGTGGCTTCAACTGAATACAAACCTGATTTGCAGAAGATTACTGAAAACAAAAGATGCCAGAAATCCCACTGAGATTATCATCCCATCACTCCAACAAGGTAACAAAAAACACCTGACTGAGCATGTTATATTATGTGTTTAATATATTATTGTTAAAATTATATGCTTTTGTGTGAGTGTTTGTCTGTTTTGGCAGGTCACTGCGTGGTGTGGCTCTCCGACTCTCACAGTTTAAAATTTTGGCTCTTTTTGTCGAACTTGTTCGCCACCCCTGCCATAGAGCATACACACGGGCATACATTCCCGACCAAAGCTCCATGGCAGTTTTCCTGCCGGGTTATCGGCTTTCCACTTGGTTTTCACGGCAGACTTTTTACCGCCGTGAAAACCGAGTGTGTGTACAGGGCTTTAGAGGCATCTTCCACCCAGGGCCCATAACAATTCTATGTTGTCATGACTAGTAGGCAGGAGAGCTTTGGTGTGTTCATAGCGGTGGGATTTTACAGACTGAAAGAGGATCTCCTATAGCCTGGACTGGATTTCTGACACATCTCTTGCAGTAAATTTCTGTGAGCAGGGTATGCTGGGCTTTTAGCCAAGAGAGTACTGTGAGTGCCCGACTGCACTCTTTTTAGTTGCAAAATTCCTACCTGGTCTCATGACCATTACTTATAGGAACTGTAGAAGTCTTTATTATGCAGTTAGCTCCTAGTACAGGGAAGCTACAATACTGACATGGGACAAGAATAAATATGCTTCATGTTTTTTCAACTTAATGCATCCTATGCATTAAGGTGAAAAAAACATCAGACGATTACCGTGCCCCCCCCAGCCGGTAATTTTACCTGAGCCCTGGAAAGTCTTACCTGAGCCCTGGAATGTCCCACGTCGCGAACATGCTCAATTGTTGCCTGGGCTTCTCGGCTCCTCATTGAATAGATTGATAGCAGCATAGCCATTGGCTCACGCTGCTGTCAATCAAATCCAATGACGTGGGCGCCGGGGGCGGGGACTTCAGGAGCATGCATACAAAGTAACCCCCTTGGGAGAGCGCTTCCCAGAGGGGGTTATCTGAAGAAGGGAGGAGCCGAGACAGCCGCTGAGGGACCCCAGAAGAGAAGGATCGGGGCCACTCTGTGCAAAACGAACTGCACAGTGGAGGTAAGTATGATATGTTTGTTATTTGAAAAAAAAATCGAACCTTTACAACCACTTTAAGTACAGTAGGTGCTTGCCCAAAGCCAAAGCATGTGTGAGAGCTGCCCATTGTACATGCTTAGAATGATACATCATTCCCTTGATGATGGTCTTCAGAGCCCCTGGCATTAGGGTGATTGTTGCTTTGGAATTCAGGCTGGCTTTACCTGCAGGTAAAGACACTAAGCAGCCTTTTCAGAGCAGACCGGGGTTAAACAGCATGGAGGGTTGTACATCAACTGTTACAATATAGCAATTGGGAGGGGAGACTTGCAACATTGTATTTTGTATGATTACTCTTCTAGAGCTAAAGAGGAGTTCAAGCTGTTTTGGTTCTGAAGTGTAAAATGCCTTTTTTTGAAACACCTCTACTTAAAGCGGATGGCCCATTAAAAATGTTTTTTAAAAGCCAGCAGCTACAAATACTGCAGCTGCTGACTTTTAAAAATAGGACACTTACCTGTCCTGGAGTCCAGCGGCATCCGCAGCAGAGTATGCTGCTCCCCCCTCCATCCACAGTGAGGGAACAGGAAGTGAATCGCTGCGGCTTCACTGCCCGGTTCCCTACGGCGCATGCGCGAGTCGCGCTGTGCCCGCCGATAGGCTCCCGTTGTGTGCTGGGAGCCGAGAGTTCCCAGCACACAACGGGAAAAACCCAACTGCGGGCCGGAAGTGGGTGCAGAAACCTGTCTTTAGACAGGTATCTGCACCCCCCTCCCCCCTAAAAGGAGTCAAATGTGACACCGGAGGGGGGGAGGGTTCCGATCAGCGGATCTTCACTTTAGGGTGGAGATCCGCTTTAAACAGTGTTTTTGTCCTTTAAAAAAAAAAATGTAGCTAGCAAATTAGTTAGAAGCATTTTCAACTTAACCAAAACAAGGGCCTCATTCACACGGACACTCCTGTGCTTAGCTTTTCCATAGTCAGGAGAAGTCATGTGGGACTTCTAAACTTTTATGTCTCCCAGATCACTTTTTTTTTTTTTACTGTGTCCTGTTATTTCTAATGTAAAGAGGTTTTAGACACATTTAAAGGCATTTACAAAGGTTAACCATGCTTAGGCCGCGTACACACGATCGGTAAAAACCGCTGAAAACGGACTAAAGGTCCGTTTCATCGGTCCAAAGCAATCGTGTGTGGGCCCCATCGGTCAGTTATCCTTCGGTCCAAAAAAATAGAACTTGCTTTAAAATTTAACCGATGGATGCCTAACCGATAGGTCAAAACCAATCGTTAGTATGCAAAAGCATCGGTTAAAAAGCCGCGCATGGTCAGAATCAAGTCGACGCATGCTTGGAAGCATTGAACTTCGTTTTGTTCAGCACGTCGTTGTGTTTTACGTCACCGTGTTCTGACACGATAGTTTTTTTAACCGATGATGTGTAGGCACATCAGACCATCAGTCAGCTTCATCGGTTAACCGATGAAAACGGTCCTTCGGACTGTTCTCATCGGATGGACTGAGCGTGGCCTTAGAGTTTCTAATTGGATCCTGGACGCACACAATTCTATCTTTGCTAAACACAGCTAATCTGACTACACCTAAGACCTCTTTCACACTAAGGCAGTTTTCAGGTGTTTTAGTGCTAGAAATACTGCCTCTAAAGTGCCTGAAAACTTCCTTCCCATTAATTGCAATGGGTGCTTTCACACCCGGGGGGAAGTGCTTGCGGGACCTTAGAAAAAGTCGTGTAAGCAGCATCTTTTAGGGCGGTTTAGGGGCTCTATATACAGCGCTCCCAAAATCCTCTGCCCATTGCAATGAATGGGCAACACTTCTGAAGCGCCTGTAAAGCACTTCATAAGTGACACAACACAGGAGTTTATAACCCCTTTTTTGGGGGTTAAAAGCGCCCTGCTAGCTACTGAAAAGCAGCGCAAAAGCGACGCTTAAACAGTGGTAAAGCGGCGCTAAAACGAGTAACGCTTTACTGCGAATGCACCGGTGGTCCCGGTGTGAAAGGGCTCTAAGGTAAACATGCGTAGTGAATGGGGGTGTTGTTGCCTGCATTTATACTTGTACAGAAATGTCCTCTAAACACAATAAACACAGGGTTGACAGTGCCAATGTGAATGAGGTTTTACTGACTCTGCTAAAGTCTGGTCTGGGCATATTTGTTTAAATAACCTGACAGGTATAATAATTGTTTCCTGCTCCATCAAAAACTGAAGAAAAAAGATTTGGCCTGAAGTCTGCTCTCTGCTGAAAAAGGGTCACAGGAGTGTAAAACGAATTGCACTCCTGTGATCCATAGAAGTCCAGCCAAACAAGCTCAGTCTGGACTTCTCCTTTCAGGAAGCTGAAACAAGAACATACATTATTGTTGTGTGTCCCTATAGTGACTACGAACTATAGTGCTGTAAAAGGCGCAGTATGTGGAATACTAATAATACATCTGTTTATGCTCTCCTCTAATATGTTGAATTTGTGAGTCCTCCAACAAAGTAAACAAAGGTTGGGCCTGCAGTTCAGCTTCTGTCAGTCAGTACACAACACTTATCTGTGTGCGTTCAGCAGAGCATTGATTAATACACAACTAGATTTACTTCAGAAGCCTATTGTATGGGGGATTCCTAAATATTTAATGTGGTCATTTTACAGGCCCGCATAAAGAAATTCCTGACATGTTATATATGTACAACAATACAATATAACAATATATGCAAGGCACATTTCTTTGTTCTTCTTTTTTTTTTTAGAGAGAGCTGAGGTGTAAAGTTTTCATTACTATTTCCAGGGAAGTGAACCCTAAGAGAAAAAAAAGGAGAGGAGATAATGAACTTTTATTTTTTTATTCAAATAGCATTGCAAGCAATACAGAGGACTTTGGTTAATACTCCCAAATTAAATATAAAATAATATACAAAAGAACCTTAGAGTGCATAGAAAACATTTAATTAGCCGATTATCACATAGGATTCCCCTAAATAACAATACAAATGCACAAACAATTTAAAATAAATAACAACATTAACATTATCCATATGTCCACTCAATAGTACATAACATTTATACATGTATACCCTTAAATCACCATTATCAGTATCAAGCAAAAATATAAATAAAAATGGTGGTATGAATGGTGTTTTATACATGCCAATACACACTGCAAATAATAGTCTACTCATTTCCTTTACAGGAAGTGTGGAATACAATGAAACAAAGGCACCAATGTAATAAAGACAATTCAGTAATAATGTTTAGTATGAAAGATTAAATGGGCACAGGTGCATAATTTGGGGCTCTCGGCACTAATGAAGGCATAATCACTGTAGTACTTTGAAAATTAACTGGCGGGAGGTCTGACTTACGCCTTATGCCGTCGAAATCAATGTATTTGCGGCGTACTATGGAGCATGCACAGTGGGCTACGTTTACGGCCGGCGCATGCACAGTTCGTTCAGCGCGGGGGCGCGCTTAATTTAAATACAGCACGCCCCCCTCCTTCCCTATTTGAATTACGCGGCCGTACACCGTCCCATTTACGTTACGCCGCCGCAAATTACGGAGCAAGTGCTTTGAGAATATAGCACTTGCCCGTAAAAAGTGCAGAGGCATAGCGTAAATGGTTTACGCTACGCTCCGCACAAAAAGCAGAGATGTACGAGAATCTGGCCCCCAGTGTATAGCAATATACTCCGAACAATGTGAATCCCAATATCTATTTAAGACAGAGGGGAAAAAATCCAAAATACCAAAAAAAACGGCATCTCTGTGACGATCACATATGCTGATTTTGTGGTAGGTACATATTCACATCTCCTCTGGCAAAGTTTGTTGCTAAAACAATGAACCCCATTTTGATTTATTCTGTATCAGTCAGGTGTTGTGGTTTATGTATGTGGCTGTTTAGGGCTGCACACCACCCAGATCAGTGTATTTGGTATGATATGGAATGTTTTTTTTTTCTGTTTAGGCCAGAAACCTGTGGAAATACACTGTCTCATCTGTCCACAGCAGTTTGTGTGTAATCGCACATGTAGTGATTACCTGCGGTTAGGTATGGATGTGCGCCCCTGGTGGTATGACCAGGTATTTCCAGTCAGAAAGCCTGTACAAATCATGTAATTGCACATTGAGGAATACCATGCAGTTAAGGATAGATATGTGTCTCTTTATGCAAACTGTCTGCATACAGGGCTGCTAATCTGTCCCTAAAACCATTTACTTGTCTAACTACATGTGAACAGCCACAAACTGTATCAGCCTGTCATTGAAAAGTACAGGCCTCCAGTCCGCAGCTGATCAAAAACACCTGGCCGCACCACCGGAAAAACAAAAGGCACTGATGACAGGAAAAGGGGGCAGTTTCTTGCCCTCCTTTTCCTCATGGGAAAGCGATGGGGGGTTAACAGTTCCATGGCTCCCCGGGTGGCTTGGGTGCTGTTGGAATAATAGGTCAGTTTGTCCTTTGAATGACCTTTCCTGGGGTCTGCCTGGAGAGCCCGGGAGTGAGTCATTCAATCAGCTGGTGAACTCCAGGTGACCTCTACTGGGGTGAGTTTTGGCGGGCTTTTTGACCAATGGCTGACCTTTTCCCGGGGTCTGTCTAGAAAGCCCGGGAAAGGCCAGTTTAAACTGGTCTGAAGCAGTGGACTCCAGCTGTGTTAGGGCTATTTAAAGACAGGCTCATTCAAACCAGGCTTATTCGCCTCAGAAGAGGATTCGCCTCAGAAGAGTCAAGAGCTGTGGCGTTTCTTTCCCGTACGGACAG
Source organism: Rana kukunoris (assembly GCA_029574335.1). Classification (NCBI taxonomy): domain Eukaryota; kingdom Metazoa; phylum Chordata; class Amphibia; order Anura; family Ranidae; genus Rana; species Rana kukunoris. The sequence continues at coordinate 498,511,355 of CM056049.1, read as the reverse complement.
CATCTTCTGTGACATAGAAATGAGCCTGCTTCGCCGGCTAATCGAGAGAGCGGGGGAAACTGGCGGAGAAGACTGGATTCGCCGGTGTCTAGACCTACCTCATCCGGCGTGTCAAGAGGCTCCGGTGGGAGCCGCAACGGTTAGCGGAGCTTCCGTTTCTGAGTCGGCTTTTCCGGAGCTGCAGTCGGAGGCGCGCGAAGAGACTCGGGAAGAAGCCGCGCAAGAAAGGGAAGAGGAGGTCTCAAGTCAGCGGCGTGGAAGAAGCGGGTCACCCGTTCGGCATCCAGAGGCGGCGAAAAGGAAGCGCACTCCACGCAGAACCTACACCCCCTCTCCTCCCCGCGCAGCTAGTACACAAAGAGCTGGTCCTTCTGAGGACCGTAACACAAGATCCGGTAGCAGAGCCAAGGGCGGATCCAAGGGCGGAACCAGGGGCAGGTCCGGGGGGTATTCTAATTCTTCTCCCCACAGGTACTCAGGATCTCCAAGAGGTGGACCATCGGCGAGGTCAAGAGGCGGTGCCAGAGGAGGGATGAGCAGGTCGACTTTCCACGGATGGGCTTCTCAACAGCCGTCTGCAGCACAACAGATGTCTCCGCAAGCCTCAGCAAGGGCTGCTCCCAGGGCGAATGCAGTGCCTACTACAGAAGAGGCGACAGCACAGGAGATCCCGATACCTAATGCTTCCCTGGGTCTGTCAGATCGACCAGGTATGGGTGAGCCCTCTTCACATGTTTTACTTACTAACATTGCTGAATTGTTAGCTCAGGTGGCTAGAGAACTAAATGCTAATGCACAGGCTTCTAATAGTAACTCTGTGTCAGGTGACCCTCAGGCTTTAGGTAATATCATGGTGCCAGCAAACCCTCAGACTTTAAGTAATAATACTGTGCCAACTAATGCACAGGTATCGAACAGTAGCTCTGTGTTAGCCGCTGATAATTCGGTTATTAATGTATGGTCGCCACCTGGTGGGGCATCTGATAATAGCATCCAATCTCAAAGTAAAACAAATCCCGATTTTCTTTCTGCTAAGTCTCAGAATCTACCTGAGACATGTCTTAAAGAAACCATGTCCTGTGAAGTGTCACCGTTAGGTTTTCATCTAGCTACATCTATCAAAGAAAAAATTTGGCGGGGGGAATTCATTGACATTTTAGCGTTACTTCCTTCCGCTAGAGAATTCATGAGTAAAGCCGACAAAAAAGAAGAGGAAGAAAGGCGTAGGCCGGTACAAAAAAATTTTAACAACTGGTTACAGGCTTTTTGTATTTTCTCAGGGATTTTATGCGAAAAATTCCCTGGGAAAAGCACTGGTTTATTCCAGCATTTGGATATTATTATTGAGGCCTACAAAAGTTTTGGAGGCACTGCCTGGTTTAGCTACGACGAAGCTTTTCGCCAAAAACTGTCAGTACATCCTTCTCTGAGATGGGGCGTTAAAGATGTAGGGTTATGGTTAAATCTTTTTCTTCCCCAAAGACCAGCTTTTATCAAAACAAATACTAGCGCACAGTTTACGAGCAATTCCGGATACAAAAGAGGAATTTGCTTCAATTTCAATGACAGCCAGTGCAAATGGCCAAATACTTGTAAGTACAGACACGAATGTGCCTTCTGCGCAGGTAGCCATTCGGTCTCCAAATGTTTTAAAAAAATATCAGCAACCAATCAGCAGTCAGGAAATCTTCTCAAAGGCAGTAACGCCAGTGAGGTTACAAGATATGCTACCATGGCTCAGCCTTTACCCAGATCGGTTGAGGGCACAGCTCCTCACTGAAGGTTTTAGAGAAGGTTTCATGCTCCCAGTTTTTTCAGGCCAGGGTTGTTCATTGGTGAACAACCTCAAATCAATTAACCAATACCCAGAAATAGTTTTAGAAAAAATTAATTTTGAAGTTTTGGAAGGAAGAGTCGGAGGTCCTTTTCCGTCTCCTCCTTTTAAGAATTTTAGAATTTCCCCTTTAGGCATTGTCCCTAAGAAAGAGAAAGGTTCCTTTAGGTTGATACATCACCTATCCTTTCCCAAAGGAGAATCCCTTAATGATCAGATTGAAGATAGCCTTTCTTCAGTATCTTATGCATCATTTGAGGACGCTTTAAAAAAAGTAAGGGTTTTAGGTAGAGGAGCGTTGTTGGCAAAAGCTGACATCAAGTCAGCTTTCCGTCTTCTCCCAATAAATCCTTTATGTTTCAATTCCCTAGGTTTTTTCTTTAATGGTTATTTTTATTTCGATAAATGTTTGCCCATGGGTTGCTCTCTATCCTGCTTCTATTTCGAATCCTTTTCCTCCTTTATTGAGTGGTCAGTCAGTTTTGAATCCGGTTCGGAACTACTTTTACATTACCTGGACGATTTTCTTTTCTTAGGACCCCCCGATTCACCTATGTGCGCAAAGTTATTGGAGACATTTTTTAAGATCTGCAATGATTTTGGTGTCCCATTAGCCTTGGAGAAAACGGTTTGGCCATCCACTTTAATTGAATTTCTGGGTATCATAATTGATACTGAATTAATGGAGTTTAGGTTACCAGAGGTAAAAATTGATAAGCTTATTAACCTGCTATTATCTATAGTGCGTAAGAAAAAGGCGTTATTAAAAGAAATGCAGTCCCTACTGGGTATGTTAGCATTTGCCACTAGGATCATGCCAGTAGAGAGAATTTTCTCCAGAAGGCTTTACGCATCAATAGCAGGTTTGAAGTCTCCCTTTTCTCATGTGCGGATTTCACATGATATGAAGGAAGACCTACTGGTTTGGCTTCAATTTCTTAGTCACTTCAACGGCCGAGCTGTTTGGCAAGAAGATTTCATTTTGGACAGAGAATTTTTTCTTTTTACAGACTCTGCAGGCTCTCTGGGTTTTGCTGCAATTTGGCGGACCCATTGGTGTGCAGACCGCTGGCCCCAAGTTTGGAAGGTGAAAGGTCTTGTCAAAAACATAGTTCTATTGGAATTATTTCCAATCGTGGTTGCTTTGGAGGTTTGGGGCCATCTGTTTAAGGGGAAGAGAATTTTAATAAGAACAGATAACAAGGGTGTTGTATATGCAATCAACTGTTTAATGTCCAAGTCTCCGCCAGTCATTGTCCTTTTGAGGCATTTGGTTTTTAAGTGTTTGAGCCTAAATTTATGGCTAAAGGCTATTCATGTAGCTGGTAAGGACAATGACTTGGCGGATTCTTTATCTCGTCAACAGATGGATCGTTTTTTCCAGTTATTTCCGGATGCGGACCGTGTGGGATCACCATGTCCACACAACCTGTGGGATCTGTTGTAAGACCCATATCTGAATATATAGCTAACTCGGTGGCTCCCTCAACCTGGGCAGGATACCAGTCAGCCTGGTTGTTGTTTTTACAATTTTTAAAATCAATTCACGAGCCAGTCTCTGCTTTTTCTGAAAATTTAGCTGTTCGTTTTTTGAGTTTCTTATTTGCTAAGCAATACTCTTGGTCTTACGTACAAAAGACCTTGGCTGGAATTTCGTTCTTTCTAAAAATCAATAATCTCCCCTCTTTCATGCAGTTTTTCTCAATCAAACAAGCTTTGAAGGGCTATAAGAAATCCAAGTTTTCAGTTGATTCTCGTAAGCCCATAACCCCTAAGATTTTAGGTGACATCTGCTCTGTCACAGTCAGGGTCTGTTTTTCCTCTTTTGAGTCTGTCCTTTTTCAAGCTGTTTTTTCATTAATGTTCTTTGCAGCGCTTAGAGTGTCTGAGCTGATTGCCTTAAAGGCATCTGATGTCAAAATTTCAGACAGATCGGTTAAAATTCTGATTGGGAGGTCAAAAACAGATCAATTAGGCAAGGGTCATTGGTTACAGCTAGAAGCATGGGATAACTCTAACATCTGCCCAGTCCTATTGTTAAAAAAGTACTGTTTGGTTAGACCCTCAAGAAGTTCAAAGTTCTTCTTGCATGATTCAGGCCTCCCCCTGACAAAATTCCAGTTTATTAGTGTCCTCAAAAAATGCTTACAGTGTCTGCAGTTGGATCACCTCCAGATTACATCTCATTCCTTTAGGATTGGGGCAGCAACTGAGGCTGCTAGGCTGGGTATGGACGCTAATAAAATCAAGAAGATAGGAAGATGGAAATCAGATAGTTATTTGTTATATGTCCGCCCTAATCAATTTTCTTAAATTTCAGACAACCCTCGGATCATTTGGATCGTCGGGCACTCATTTGTGTATTGGGCACACCACAGAGCAAAGCACAGAATTTATTCAACTAATTTGGGTTTAGATGTCAATAAATATAAGGTTTTTTGGAGTGGTAAGAGGGGTATGTTGTGGTCAGAGCTATCCATGGAGCTATCTCGCCTTTGCCTTCATTTCCCCCCACCTGATATTTTAATAATACATCTTGGGGGTAATGACATCGGCAAACGTAAAACTTTGGAGATCATTTTTTCCATCAGAAATGATCTACAAAAAATTAAAAGTATTTTTCCGGAATGTGCTATTATTTTTTCAGAAATTGTCCAGAGATTGTGTTGGCTCTCTCCCCCGTCAGTACGTCCTTTGGAAAAGATTAGAAAGAGGGTAAACAGGGCGGTAGCAAAGCTCCTTCTTAATTCAGGCATATTTTCTTTCAGACATTTGGAGTTGGAGGGTGGTTTTTCGGGCTTGTATAGAGCAGACGGAGTTCATTTATCTGACATTGGTTTAGACATTTTTAACGCAGACCTAAGCTCCTGTGTGGAATTGGCCGCGGTATGGGGCTCTGTGGCTGGTGGTTCTTTATACCACCCGCCTTGTGGGGAGTTGTGTCGGCTACCCGAGCCGTAGTGGTTGGGTTAGCTTTAATGCTGAATTTTAATGCTTATTTATTTTGTATTGTTGATAAATGCTTATCACAATATTTTGAAACCAATATTAAACAACCGCGGCCTTTTGAAAATCCAACAGTGGTCTGTTGTCTTTTATTTAATTCTTTGTTTATTTATTTAGTTATTATAGTGTTAAGGGTTTTAGTATCCATCTGCTTTCCCATGACAGGAAAAGGGGGCAGTTTCTTGCCCTCCTTTTCCTCATGGGAAAGCGATGGGGGGTTAACAGTTCCATGGCTCCCCGGGTGGCTTGGGTGCTGTTGGAATAATAGGTCAGTTTGTCCTTTGAATGACCTTTCCTGGGGTCTGCCTGGAGAGCCCGGGAGTGAGTCATTCAATCAGCTGGTGAACTCCAGGTGACCTCTACTGGGGTGAGTTTTGGCGGGCTTTTTGACCAATGGCTGACCTTTTCCCGGGGTCTGTCTAGAAAGCCCGGGAAAGGCCAGTTTAAACTGGTCTGAAGCAGTGGACTCCAGCTGTGTTAGGGCTATTTAAAGACAGGCTCATTCAAACCAGGCTTATTCGCCTCAGAAGAGGATTCGCCTCAGAAGAGTCAAGAGCTGTGGCGTTTCTTTCCCCCCCCCCACCCCCCCCCCTCTTTTGTTCAAAATACCCTTGTCGCGGTTGTTTTCTTATGTGGTAGTGTCACCATTGCCCCTTTAAGTGGCAAAGGGGGACTAGCTCTGCTTATCATATTTATCAAGCTCCTATGTATTTTTATATTGCATTAGCTGGGGAGTTGTGTCGGCTACCCGAGCCGTAGTGGTTGGGTTAGCTTTAATGCTGAATTTTAATGCTTATTTATTTTGTATTGTTGATAAATGCTTATCACAATATTTTGAAACCAATATTAAACAACCGCGGCCTTTTGAAAATCCAACAGTGGTCTGTTGTCTTTTATTTAATTATTTGTTTATTTATTTAGTTATTATAGTGTTAAGGGTTTTAGTATCCATCTGCTTTCCCATATGGGTGGTGAAGAGTCCTAACTGGCTAATTGCATAAGCCCTTACTCATAATCAAAAACAAGACATCATGGATGCTTACCAACAGATCCACAGACCCATGCTCCTGTAAACCTAGCCGGCCTCTATCCAGTACAGTGATTACATAGATGTCTAGGTAAAATAAATGACTTAACTGATATCAGTGCTGAATATTAATTGGGCATTTGAGATGAAAGAAGTCCTACTCCTTGAATACCGCAGAGGGAAATAGCAGAGAGCTGTAAATGGATATAATTTGTACCGGTTTTGGCATGTAATCGCCCTTAGATGTTCCTTTACAAAAGGATCCACTACCATGCCTCATCCTCATATAACAGCATCCTCATCGATTTTCCTTAATTTAATAGATTTTTTTTCCCACACTGCCATACATGTTTCACGGGATGAACAGACAAGTCATTTTCTGGTGTGTAATGGGAAACATAAAAGATTTGATTAAAGAAATGTAGAGTAGCTTCTAAAACAGTCCATGCTGCCTGAGACAGCACAATGAAATATGACTAGTGCTAGTGGGCTGGTTTCAACACGTGGGGAAGATTGCCAAAGGAAAAAATAAAAATGTTCAGTTAGCATATTTAAAAAGACAGATTCTACAGGAGGTTAGTGTCCCGAGGTATAATCCTAGTTTATTGGATTTCTGTAGCCATTTCTGCTGTTATAGTAAAATCAGCTTGATTAGTAAGGGTATTAATCCTTTTTTTTTTTTTTTTTTGGAAGAGGAGGCATCAGCTGTTATCCTAACACCTTGCGAAAGGCTGAAATAAATAAATATATATATATATATATATATATATATATATATATATAGTGTGTTTGTATATATATATATATATATATATATATATATATATATATATATATATATGTATGTATGTATGTATGTATGTATGTGTATGTGTGTGTGTATACAGATTTTTTTTGGGGAAGGGGGCGGGGGGGTTGGAAAATTTAAAAAATTAACATAATAAATGTATTTTGGCACACCACTTACAAAATATTGTCCCTGGAAACTATCCATATTCCTAGAAACATGCTTAAATTGTGAAAAAAAATAAAATAATTGTCATATTTTTAGAATTATTTATATTAATAGTCTGACAGGAGAGGTGGCATCAGCAGTTTTCTTTAGCACTTTGCAGAAGGCTAAGAAAATATATTTTTATGGGAGGGGGGGGGGGGAGTAGGGAGATTACAAAAATGGACATAGTAAATGTGTTTTGGCATGCTTACAAAATACTGTGCCTGGAAAGTGTCCATATTCCTAGATACATGCTTGAATTGTGTAAAATAATTTTTATCATATTTGTATAATATTTTTTATTAAGGCCCCATGCACACGAGAAGCAAATGCAAACACATCTAAACACACGTTTTCAAAGGCAAAAACCGTCGCTTAAAACGCAGTTTTTTGCCGCGAAATTCATGGCGTTTTGCCGCATTTTACCGCATTTTACCACGTTTGCGTTTATAAGCGTTTAGTTAAGAAACATCATTAGGCTGCATTCACACCTAGGCGACAAGTAACGCCGCGTACGCGGCTTATTTTGCCGTGATTCGATTAACTTTTTTTTTTTTTAAACAAATCCTTTCCATTGCTGTCTATGGCCGAACGCCAATGCCGCTTGAAAAAAAGGGTCCGGGACTTTTTTTTCAGGCGGCAGGCGTACGGCGTTTCGGCGTTCGGCATGAGATGTGAACCATCTCATAGACGGCAATGGAAATTTGCCCCTCCAGCAGCACGAGCGTCGGGCATCGGGTGTTTTGTCGCCAAGGTGTGAATGCAGCCTAAGACCCTCCCTAAGCTCAAAAAACAATATTATTTAACCATTTCAGCCATTTTGTGAGACCAAAGTAAGTCGCAGCTGAAAGAGCAGCAGTGTACTTGTATTTAGCGTGTCACTTGCCACATCACCTGACACAAGCTGTGGATTGTCCACTTGCCATGTCACCTGCCACAAGTTGTGAATTATCCACTGGCCACATCACCTGGCCGCGTCACCTGCCATGTCACCTGGCCACGTCACCTGCCACAAGTTGTGGATTGTCCACTTGCCACGTCATCTGCCACGTCACCTGGCCATACCACCTGCCACAAGTTGTGGATTGTCCACTTGCCACATCACCTGGCCACGTCACCTCCCATGTCACCTGGCCACGTCACCTGCCACAAGTTGCGGATTGTCCACTTGCCACGTCACCTGCCACATCACCTGGCCACGTCACCTGGCCACGTCACCTGCCACAAGTTGTGGATTGTCCACTGGCCACATCACCTGGCCACGTCACCTGCCACAAGTTGTGGATTGTCCACTGGCCACATCACCTGGCCGCGTCACCTGCCATGTCACCTGGCCACGTCACCTGCCACAAGTTGTGGATTGTCCACTTGCCACGTCATCTGCCACGTCACCTAGCCATACCACCTGCCACAAGTTGTGGATTGTCCACTTGCCACATCACCTGGCCACGTCACCTCCCATGTCACCTGGCCACGTCACCTGCCACAAGTTGTGGATTGTCCACTTGCCACGTCACCTGCCACATCACCTGGCCACGTCACCTGGCCACGTCACCTGCCACAAGTTGTGGATTGTCCACTGGCCACATCACCTGGCCACGTCACCTGCCACAAGTTGTGGATTGTCCACTGGCCATGTCACCTGGCCACGTCAGCTGCCATGTCACCTGGCCATGTCACCTGCTACAAGTTGTGGATTGTCCACAATGCAATGCAAGCAATTACAGTTGTTTAAGTTTTTTAATGTTTTTTCATCATTTGCCATCATTTTTGAGATTTCTAATGTAAAAAAATAGCTCACCTTTAAAAACGCCTATAAACGAAATTGCGGCAAAACGCCGGTACCGCGTTTTGCTGCGATTAACGGCGTTTGGCCGCAATTTGCATCTGAAACGCGAAAACGTTTGCGTCTGAACTCATTTTTTTGCTTCTGAAAAAACGAGCCTAAACCCAACTGCTTTAAAACGCAAAAAAAACGTGAATGTGTGCGTGGACACATAGGATAACATTAAATGTGTTAAAAAAAAATGCCCAAATGCCTCTGAACTCGAGTTTACCAGCGTCTCGTGTGCATGGGGCCTAATAGTCTGACAGGAGAAGTGGCATCATCTGTTTTCTTAGCACTTTGCAGAAGGCCGAAATAAAATATTTTTTCTTTTTCGTAAAAAAGATGGGAGGATTAAAAAAATGGACATAGTAAATGTTTTTTGGCAGACTTACAAATACTGTGCCTACAAAGTTTCCGTATTCATAGACACTAATAGTATAAAATATTATAAAAATGTAAAATCATTTTTATAATATTTTATATTATTAGTCTAACAGGAGTGGTGGCCTCAGCTGTTTTCTTAGCACTTTGCAGAAAGAAGGCTGAGAAAAAAATATAATAATTATATATATAAATATATGTTTGGGGGGATATTAAACAAGAGAGGCATAGTAAACGTGCTTTGGCAAGCTTACAAATACTGTGCCTAGAAAGTCTCTGTATTCCTAGATACGTGCTTCGTGTAAGATCATATTTTTATCATATTTTATAATAATAGACCCCGCAGGACTAAAGTAGAAAAAGATAATCGCAAAAATATATTTTTTTTTAGGCTTTTCGTCTGCAAATTAGATATTAATTATACTGCCTAGACAGCCTAATTGCAAATGCAGAATTGTATGTTTTTTTTATGTGAATTTAATTTTTCACAGCTGTTTGGAAATGACTATAATATTTCAGTGGAGTAAAGCTGAACTTGGGGTAAACTAAAAGTCCTCCTTTGCAGTGGTGCTTCGCCCACACCGCAAGGGTTAACTGCTCAGTTTTACTCACCTGATCCTCTGCTCCCCACAGCCTCCCCTGAGCTGCTAGACTGGTCCTTGTAGCCTCTGCACTCCATGGATCAGACACCCATGACATCATGAAGACTGATTTAGGGGCCATAGCCCTCCACTGGATGTAAGGACACCAAGAGAGATAGAGCACGAGGGAGCACCACTTGCCAGGGGAGTGGAAGGTCAGGTATTTAAAGCAGAAGTAGGGTCAATGCTTTTTTGGCCTACTTCTTCTATTAATCACAGGAGTGCAGTTCACAACTCATTCCAATGTGAACCTAGGCTGAAACCTGGAAGCTGATTGGTTTCTATGCAGATCTGCACCAGATTTGGCACCATGCAGTTTTAGTAAATAACCCCCATAGTGTGAATGGGCCCTTGCGCCATACCAACAGGATTCCCAATTTCCACTAATCACACAGCAGACAATTCAATTTTTTTTTCTTTCAGTAACCATTATAATGCCAACAGAGTAATGATCTAATGAATGTACTAATTGAAGTGAGAATTACATATTAATGAGGGGTGAATTTATGTTCATAGCTGTGAAGTTGTTAATTGATGCTTAAATTGCCCTTTTTATATTTTTTAGAAATAGTGAAAGTTATTATATCTTTAGAGCTGAGCATTGTTGTGTTTGTTTGTTTTTTTGTTCTTTCTTTCTTAGGATTGTATGCTTTGTAGAGGTCAGAACAGAAATGTATTGATTTTGGTGATTTAGTTCTAGTGCCGTCATCTCCTGTATGGGTTTAGCAGAGAGCTCTCTCCACCATTCGCATTGTGCTCCTGTCCCCATTGACGTTTACAGTCGTCGGATGGAGAATAGGCACGAGGTTCAATTCCCAGATGTAGGAACAGTTTAGAGTGGCTCTTCTGGGGTTTTAGGTCTCATCTAATTAAATTAAGTATAAGTGAAATGCTCTGTCAGTAAGGTTCTAATGGATTGTTGTCTGTAGTCCAGACATACGCTAAAGGCACTGCTCAGTCACATGGTGTAGTAATGCGTGATAACAAACAGTGTACATTCAACCCTATCATAGCGATCCTTGTTATGGCTTGCCATGCCAAGTGTATGTATGGACAAAACCTTTTTTTATAGATTCAGAAGGACTTAAAGCAGAAGTAAACCCATAGATTTAACAGTTTCCAAAAACAGTTACATTTTCAGCACATGCCGGAAGGGCTGTCTTAATGAGAGGTCACACCTGGGCACTGCCCAGGGGCCCCAGCTGCATGGGTGGCCCTGCACTTTCTACCTAGCAGCTGGTCCTTGAGCCCACACTGCCCCGAAATTAGAGGGGTCATAGTTCTGGGGGGATAGCTGGGGTGTAGAGGGGTCAGAGTGCTGGGGGGGATATCTGGGATGTAGATAGGTCAGAGTGCTGGGGAGACATCTGGGGTGTAGAGGGGTCAGAGTACTGGGGAATATCTGGGGTGTAGAGGGGTCAGAGTGCTGGGGGGATATATGGGGTGTAGAGGGGTCAGAGTGCTGGGGGATATCTGGGGTGTAGAGGGGTCAGGGTGCTGGGGGGATATCAGGGTGTAGAGGGGTAAGAGTGCTGGGGGATATCTGGGGTGTAGAGGGGTCAGAGTGCTGGGGGATATCTGGGGTGTAGAGGGGTCAGAGTGCTGGGGGATATCTGGGGTGTAGAGGGGTCAGAGTGCTGGGGGGATATCAGGGTGTAGAGGGGTCAGAGTGCTGGGGGGATATCTGGGGTGTAGAGGGGTCAGAGTACTGGGGGATATCTGGGGTGTAGAGGGGTCAGAGTGCTGGGGGAATATCTAGGGAGTAGAGGGACCATAGTGCCGGGGAGGCATCAATTTAGCACATATATTATATGCACAGGACAGGTATGTTACTTTATGTATGTAGTATTTCCCACTGTTTCTTGCCTGTACAGAATGATTGTTCATGTAGTTAATGCGGAGCTCCACCCAAAAGGGCAAGCTCTGTTTGTCTGCCTCCTACCTACTTGATGTCTGTTTACCTGCACTGTCTCCATTGTAGGGGCCCCAGAGCATTACTTTGCCCAGGGGCCCATAATACTATTAAGATGGCCCTGCATGCTGGGAATATAACTATAATCACATTGGTTGTGCTCTCAACCAAACAATCAGACCATACAATGGCTGGTCACATGGGCATCACTATGGCAGTTGAAGATTAAACAGAGGTCAAGATGGCAGCTTCCTTGGCTGAAAACTATAGGAGGGTTTACTTCCACTAAGACCCCCGCTGGGTTATTTTTAGCTTCCTGGGGGGAGATTTTCATTCACTTCCTGCCCTCTTTTTTTCTTTTTACTGACTGAACGGGAAATGACAGGAAATCTCTCCAAAGTCTTATCATCTAAGATAGGGTGACCAGACATCCCTGGTTTTCGGGGACAATGCCCAGACTGAGGACACTGTCCCCGGACTAAGGGCTCTTTCACACGTCCGTTCAGTTTTTTAGATCATTTTTTTCCCCCTTCAGTTGATCCGTTTTTTCATCCGTTTTTCGTCCGTTTTCCGTCCGTTTACATCCGTTTCCGTTCCGTTTTCCGTCCGTTTTTCATCAGTTTTTTTCATCCGTTTTTTCATCCGTTTTTTTTTTTTTTTTAGAACTTTTTTTTTTTTTACATATTTTGATGAAAAACTGACGTTAGCGGATCGGATGGTAAACGGATCATCCGCTAACGTCCGTTTTTCGTCCGTTCCGTTTTTTTGAAATAGGGTTTTCTTCCGTCCAAAAAACGGAGCTTACCGCAGACGGATGTTAACGGACGTTAGCGGATGCTCATCCGCTAACGGACGCTAACCCGTTAACGGACGTCCAAAAAACGGACGAACTGAACGGACGTGTGAAAGAGCCCTAAGTCTTCCCTGGTTTGTCCCCGGATTGGATTTGAACAGGGGCTCGGGCGATTTCAAAGACAGTCAGTGCAGAATATAAAAAAAAAAAAATCGAAATTACACACCCCCGCTCCGCCGCTCCTACTAGCTTAGGGAGGGTGTTTTTTTTTTCCATTATCTGTGCCCCTTTCTGATGATCATGTGCTGGTCGGTGCGGAGGGAATATTTCTTCAGTTTTGGGCACATGCCCATTCCATTCCTGCTAGCATGTTCTGTTGCCTTGGCTCATGTCCCAGCCAGCCGCCTGCCTGCCCAAGTCCTTGCCTTCCCTGGCGGAGTGATTTTTCTCTTCTCAGCTCTGCTCCCCACCCAGTAGTATCCGGAGCCAGAGAGTGAGACTTGAAAGGCTGTAAGGCGGGTGACGGCGGCGACAGGTCATAAGTATCAGCACCCAGCAGCCATGTTATGTGACACACTCTGATCAGGGCAGTCTTAATAGCATCACGGGCCCCTGGGCAAAGTAATGCTCTGGGGCCCCTTCAATGATGACAGTGCAGATAAACAGACATCAAGTAGGTAGGAGGCAGATTGTCTCCCTTGTGTATCAATCACTCTTAGTGCCACCGCGGGGCCCCCAATTTCGAAGCAGCGTGGGCTCAAGGACCAGCTGCTTTGGGGAAAGTGCAGGGGACCTTCTCATTATGACAGCCCTGACTGTGATAGTGCACTGCCAACCAGAGCCATTATATTGTGCCTGTTGCCCTTGTGTTATCATAATGCTGATGATCTTAACCAGTTGCCGACCACCCCATAGCGGTTCTACTGCTACGGGGGAACGGCCATGCTGTGCACGATCGTGTATATATGTGTGATCCTGCATTTCTGGGTACTGGAGCCGATCAGCAGGTCTGGCGGACTCGATGTCCACCAGTACCTGTCGATTGTTCAGTACACAGGCAGAACGACGGTCTGCCTATGTAAACAAGGCAGATAGCCATTCTGTTAGTATGGAAGACAAGGATCCTGTGTTACTGCAAAGCAGGGATAGGTATCTATGCCTTTCCTTAGTTAAAGCACCTCCCCACAGTCAGAAAACACTTGTTAGGCACACATTTAGCCCTTTGCTTGCCCTAGATGCAAACTCCTTCCCAGCCAGTGTCATTAGTACAGTGACAGTGCATATTTTTAGCATTGATCACTGCATTACTGTCAGTAGTTTCCACAAAGTGTTAAAAGTTTCAATGTCTGATTTGTCCGCTTTAATATTGCAGTCCTGCTATAAGTCGATGATTGTCACCGTTATAAAAAAATGGCCTTTTAAAAATCTGGTCACCTTAATCTAAGACAGTTGTCACCAGAATATTTATCACCATTGGATGATTTATCCTCACCTCTTGCTCAGGCAACAACACTATCTGTTTCTACTTTCTACTCTACTATGCTGTGCCCTGTAATAACTGTGGGATATACGCTATCTGACACACCCGGAGGTGTTGGATAGCAAAAACACCCGTAGCTCTTTAGGACTAGTGTTGCTCACGAATATTCGCATTGCGAATATTCGTTACGAATATTGCATATTCGAGTATTCGCGAATAACTCGAATATTGCGGTGAATATTCGCTATTGCGAATATTCGTATTTTTTCAAACTTATTTTTAAAACAGATCACATCCTAGTGATCTCCATCGACGTCTAAAAGCATTGCTGGTATGATTAGAGACCCTGGGCCGAGTAGCTGAGGCGATCCTTTTATGTTGCCGAATATTCGCAATGCGAATATTCGTATTACGAATATTCGCGAATACGTTCTCTGCCCTTCTGTGTTTTGTGTATAAAAAGAAAAAAAAAATTAGCTTTAGTTTTAGTCATATAAGTTTGTGTAAGTAGAGTTAGTGTTTGCACTATATTAGTTTAGTAATCCAGGAAATCATCTCCGTTTTCGCGTGTTGACGAGAATTTCGTAATCAATTTTGCATTCGCACTAGCGAAATTTTGCAATTTTTTTTTTTTATAAAATATCACGAATATTTCGATATTAAAGAATATTCGCAAATATTCTTCTATATATTCGCAAAATATTGCAAAATCGAATATGGCGTATTACGCTCATCACTATTTAGGACGTGAGGTTTTTTTTTTTTCATAGGCTGCAAGGAAAGTAAGTATTAGCTGCTTCTGTTACAGGGTGCTGCTGATTACATTTTTCATTTCAGTGACAGGGTCACTTTAAAGTGAATTTAAACGATCACCTTATAAAAAGAGCTTATAAAACTGCCCATTCAGTTTAAACTAGTGAAATGAAATGAAAGGCAAAACTTTTGTGTATAGATCCAAAAACATTATAAATACCTTTTTTCCCATTTTTTACAAGTGATTATATTCCCTCTGTGCCCAGCTGCATAAGAGCGGGGGGGAGGAGAATCATCAGCACACTGGACTTCCCAGTGAATGGCTTTGCAGCGTGGGAAGTGTCTGGACACGTCTGATCGTTGGAGGAGAGCAGGCTGAGTTCCCAGCTTAGCTAGAGAACTGACCGTGATGTGTTCTCCTGCTTAGTGTGGTCAGTTTTTAATAGGATTGGGGGGGACCACCATGCTGGTTTTTTTTTCTCTCTATTTTTTTGTATTATATCACGCACTGTACATTGTACAAGTAGTCATCAGCATGGGTTTATGAATGGTCTGGCAAAAACGACTTATCTGTTAACATTCTATGAGGAAGTGAGCTGACATCTAGACAGGGGAAGGCCCATGGATTTAGTGTACCTGGATTTTGCAAAGGCATTCAATACAGTTCCCCATAAACGCTTAATCTAAGGTCTGCAGGCATGGACCATAAGGTTTGTTCTTGGGTAAAAAACTGGTTACAGGGGCGGGCCCAAAGGGTGGTGATAAATAACGTGTACTCAGACTGGTCTGGAGTCGTAAGTGGGGTACCCCAAGGTTCTGTCTTGGGACCAATTGTATTCAATCTATTCATAAATGATATAGCGGATGGGATAAATCGCTCAATCTCAGTTTTTGCAGACACAAAATTAAGCAGGGCAATAACTACATATCAGGATATAGAAATTTTACAGAAACACCTGAACAAAATAATGGAGTGGGCTAATATGTGGCACATGAGGTTTAATGTGGAGAAATGTAAAGTAATGCATTTGGGTGCAAAATACATAAATGCAAACTACTCACTAGGGGGAGAACCTCTGGGGGAATCAAGGATGCAGAGAGATCTGGGGGTCCTAGTAGATGACAGATTTAGCAATAGCATGCAATGTCAAGCTGCAGCTAGCAAAGCTGGCAGAATATTAACAAGGGATATACTCCAGAGATAAAACAATAATCCTACCACTTTATAAAACTCTGGTTAGCAGTAGTGTATTGAGGTTTTTGTGCTGCCCTAGGCCTGACTAAACTTGTGCACTCCCTAATTTAAATATGACCCACCCCTTCCTGTCAAGGCCACAACCGTTTCTGTTTAAGACCTGCCCTGATATTTTCGAGTGGGGACACTAGTTCTGGGGGCCTGTGGGGGAATGGATTCCCTTAATTTGCATCGATTTCCTCTCACTTCCCGTTTGGCATTGGGGCAGGAAATGAAGGGAAATCTCTGCAGTGGGACAGAGATGATAAAAAAAAAACTAACTGACCGGAGCTATAACCCTCCCTTACTCTATCCAAAATGAAAAAAATAAAGTGTTGCCTATAGTTATACTTTAATCACAAATTTCTGATAATTTTATGTAGAGGACTAAGAAGATATAACCATGCCAATGGTGCAGCAGAAAACATCTAGCACAGTGAGGAAGGTTTGTGGTCTAGGATGAAGCCCAGGTTCACACTGGGTACGATTTGAGATGCGATTTGACATGTCAAATCACATCTCAAATCGGCGGCATTTGCCGGCAATGGCACCGTCCTTATCGGTGCAACGCCGCATCTACGGCGCTGCACCGATTTCAAAAAGTAGTTCCTGTACTACTTTTTGCAATTTCGGGCCGCGATTTACATTGACATCTATGCAGAAACCTGCACAGATGTTTCTATGAAATCGCGGCCGAAATCGGGACTGCCAGCGGGAGCGGCTTCACTCCCGCAGCCCAGTGTGAACCTTGGCGAAAGGACAGTCAAAATTAGAAGCAGCGCCCCCCCCCCCAGTTGCGGAATGCCGGCCTCCCACATACTGGAAGCAGTGTGGGCCCTTTATGGGGCGCAAGACTAATTTTCCTCTCAGCCCAGCCTAGCGCAAGCCAGCGGAGACTCTTTCCATGCTGCCCCCTGCAAAGTGCTGCCCTAGGCCTGGGCCTTGTTGGCCTAGGCCAGGATACAGTGTTGCTGGTTAGGCCACATCTGAAAATATTTTGTCCAGTTCTGGTCACCGGTCCTTATGCCACGTACACACGATCACTTTTTGTGATGAAATAAAACAAAGTTTTTCATCATGAAAAAAAACAAAGTTTTTCCAACTTCATCATAAAAACCGATGTTGCCCACACACCATCGTTTTAAAAAAATGATGAGCAAAGCGCGGTGACGTACAACAGCACTCTAAAGGGGAAGTTCCATTCAAGCTCCCATCTCATAACTTGCTTCTGAGCATGCGCCGTTTTAAAACGTCGTTTTAGCCCACACACGATCATTTTTTACAACACAAAAAACGACATTTTCAAAAACGACATAAAAAATTGAAGCATGTTCGAATTTTTTTTTTTTCCTTTTTCAGAAGACAAAAAACGGTGTGAAGCCCACACACGATCATTTTAAATAACGTTTTTAAAAATGTTATTTTATTTCATCACAAAAAGTGATCATGTGTACGGGGCATCAGAAGAGATGTGCTGCACATGGGGAGAGTCCAAAGATGGGCAACAAAACGAATAAGGGAACTGGAGGACCTTAGTTACAAGGAACAACTGCAAGCACTAAATTTATTAAGACGCTTGCGAGGGGACATGATAGTGATTTACAAATACCTCCATTGCAATCCCAGAATAGGAAAAAAAAATATTCAATCACAAGGAGTGTAAGACGACACGGGGGCACACATTGAGATTGGAACAGAAGCTGCTTAGCCTTAAACTGCAAAGGGGGTTTTTCACTGTGAGGGCAATAAGGATGTGGAACTCTCTTCCAAAATTGGTGGTGGCTACTGAGAGTATTGATAGATTTAAGAGACTCTTGGATGTGCACGACATACAGGGAAATGGAAAATCTAGACACTGACACATGTGCCCCTACACAGGTTGAACTGGATGAACTATTGTCTTTATTCGACCTTATCTACTATGATGATACTATGACATGGCCAAGTCACAGTACATTAAAATCATCACAAATCGCAATAAAGTTGCACTGAAGTCGTGCTTAAATCAGAACCATTTTGAAGTTGCATTCAGTGTGAACCAGGGCTGAAGATGCATTTTTTTTAGATTGAGAAATGTACCTCCTTTAAAAAAAAAAAAAAATGCAATGGATGATGTATAATATAGTGGTCCATTGATCAATGTTTCACATATTTAGCCTGTATTCACAATCCCTCCCAACTATTTCCGTTCTACCGGTATGCCATTTGCCACTGTTTGAATTTTTCGCCCCTTTTCCTTTCTCACGTGTTTTTGAACTTTTACGTTCCCTGCTGTTTATTTTGATCAAGAACAAAAAAGGAACTGCAGAATAACTAGAAAGGTAACACAGACATATGTGATCTGGTAGATTTCAGCACAATGCACTTTACTTATTCAGTATGTAGCAGTAGAGGTAGTGCTCAGTACCAAGCAGAATATATGATTAGACCTCTAAGCTTACAACACCCAAGTGCCAAAGAGAAAAATGTGTGTTGCTCAATGGGTGGTTCGGAATCCATTTCCATAACTGGATTGAAATTTTAAACAGCAAGTTACTGTTGAGTATTTTATAGCATAGCAAGGTCGCCTTCATACAAAATGAATGAATCTCTGTTGGATTGCTTATATCTGAATCTTCCCCTTGATATTTTGCACAATGGCAGTACCGGGTATCCCAAGAACAATGAATGAGCCTCCACTGGTTTGATTATATCCTACTCTACCCCTTGAGGATTTGTCAAATAGCAGTTCTGGGTACCCCTGAAATAATTGCACTTAGATTGCACCAGATATAAAAATCCTTTAACTGCTAATAGCTTCTAGTTATCTGTTCAACCTATTGTGAACTGTACATCATGAAACATGAGTTTTATTTCCTTCCAGCAATAAAGGCATCCAGCTATATAATTATCTTTCTTTGGCACATACTTGTATAATGACTGTTGAATTTGTAGTATTAGTTCTGTTCTCTTGTATTTATCTTTATTTTTTATTTTTTTTTATTGTCTTTTTTGTGAGTTTTCCTGTTTCAAATATTTTATTGAGTTTAATAATTATCAACAAAATTCCATTAACAGAGCATATACAATAATATAATATAAATCAAAGTTCCATTAACAGAGCATATACAATAATATAATATAAATCAAAGTTCCATTAACAGAACATGTACAGTAGTATAGTAGAAAAAGGCGTAATCATTCAGAAAAGTAACTCTTATGCCGCGTACACACGGCTGGACTTTCTGAGAAAAAAAAGTCAGACAGGCTTTTTTTCTCGGAAAGTCCGGCCGTGTGTAGCCTCCATCTGACTTTTTTTGACGGAAGTCCGACGGACCTTAGATAGAGAACCTGTTCTCTATCTTTCCGCACGGTCAAAAGTGTACGAGCCATTATAAATGTAAATGAAAATAGATATCCTCTGTTGTATTTATCTTTGAACCATGCAATAGACTAGAGTGGTATGCAAGTATATTTAGTAGATGCAAAAGCCAATTTTGTCGTACAAGGTGTGTCTATAAATAGTACTGTATTAGAAAAAAAAACAGAAGATACAAACAAATTACCTTTAGAGTCGGTTCACACTGGGGCGACACGACTTCCAGCACGACTTTCAGAAGCAACTTCAACACGACATGAGCATGAACCACAGGGCGATCTGGGGAGATTTACAACACGACTTGAAGTCCTTTTCAGGTCAGAAGACATTCCAGTGGCCAATAAAACAACAATCAGCTCTGGGAGAGAGAGGGGGAGGGAGGGGTTTGCCTGAGAAATGTATGTTATCTTGCTGGAAAGTAGCTTCAATTAAAACAGTGATCAGACTTGGAAGCGACTTCCATTGAAATCAATGGGTACAAATCGCCTAGAAGTCGGATTGAAGTCGTACAGGAACCTCTTCTGAAGTCTGAGCGACATGAGTAGTGTGTATTAACACCGCTCCCATTCACTTACATTGTTTTTCTCTACAGCGGGACTTGGGACGACTTGAGACGACTTCAAGTCTGATCCCAAGTCGCCCCAGTGTGAACCGACTCTTATTGGCCTTTAAAATAATCTCCATCCTTCACAACACACTTTTGGCAACGTTCATAAAGCTTCTTGAAACTGTCAGCAAAGGCCTCTTCAGGAATCCATTGCAGAACGGATGTCACACACTCTTGGACTGCCGCCACGTCCGCAAAACGTGCGCCTTTCAGGAGGCTCTTTTGTGCTTAGAACTACTTTAATACAGCTGTGGCCTTCCTCTTAAACTCAACATTTCACATTCCTGTTATGTGTCAGCAGATATAGCAATACCATGTAGTTGTATGAAAAATGATCCTGTTCTCTTTGTATTATATGAAGTATTTGGGTGAAATCCCTGGTGTTTCTTCCAGTCCCTCTGTTTTCCTGTTAAAACTTCCAACACTAGGCATGAGAGCACAGCATGGTCAGTTTTTGGGCTGTGCTGGGAACACTACATCTCCAATGATCAGACTTGTCATGCCTCCCCCCACCTTACAGTATGACCATTCTCTGGGAAGATTAGAGTGCTGCTGTTTTGCCTCTCCCAGCTCTCTGAGCCCCTTATGCAACAGAGTACACCTTGCTAGTACTGGGTTGAATAAGTCCCATTTAAAGTGAACAGACGCTGGTGCCATTAGTAACAGATAAACACGTGACCACTTCCAGGTGCTCCAGATGACCCTGCTTGGATTTACCCTCACCACAATGGACAGACCTTCTATTGCTAGATAGGTCTCACTGCTTCTTTTTGGTTGGACACACTGTGTCTCTTGTCACCAAATTGGTCATACACATGTACCAGGATGCAATTCCTTCTAGCACCAGGTACATACAACACTTTTGATTTAGATGGTCGCCTCCAAAGCTGACGTGTGCTCCAGGGATAGGATGTAACGTGTCAGATGGGGGATATCTCAGTTAGCTGTGTTTTTTGGGGCTATTTATTAATTTAATGTTTTTGTACTTTAAAGCCTTGTACACACGACTAGTTTTCCCGGCAGGAAAACTGCCAGGGGAGCTTTTGGCCAGGAAAACCGAACGTGTGTATGTTTCCTCGCAGCGGGAAAATAGAGAACTCTATTCTCCCATCGGGATTCCCAGCGTTTTTTTTCCCGCCAGATCTACTACTTACTAGGGTTGTCCTGATGCCGATACTAGTATCGGTATCAGAAATGCTCAGATGCCTCATCCGATACCTGGGCAGGCAGGGGAGTTGCAAGTCTTCTCCCCCGTGCAGTCTTTTCCCCCCGCTCCGTGCAGTCTTCTCTCCCCCTGTCAGTGTCGATATTCTCCCCCCGTCCGTGCCGCTATTCCCCCCGTCAGTGCCGCTATTCTCCCCCATCCGTTCCGCTCTTCTCTTATCCGCTTTTGTGCCGCTATTCTCCCTCCGTCAGTGCCGCTATTCCCCCCCGTCAATGCCGCTATTCTCCCCTGTCCGGTCCGCCCTTCTCTTATCCCCGTCAGTGCCGCTATTCCCCCCGTCAGTGCCGCTATTCTCCCCTGTCCTTGTCACTTTTCTCTTATGCCTGTCCGTGCCGCTATTCCCCCCTGTCAGTGCTGCTAAAACCACTGACTGTCCATTCACATAACGGAAACATCGTAACCTGTGATTACGATGCTTCAGTTTATGAATGGAAATAAGCTTCTTAGCTGAGGCTGCAGAGAAAGGGACTGGGGAATCTGTGTCCCTAGTCCCTTTTCTCTGTCTTAAAGTGGAGATTTCAGAGGTCTGTTAAGACCCCTGATATCTCACCAAAGACCCCCAACAGGGCTGATAAAAAAAAAAAAATTGCAAAAAATATTAAAAAAAATTTTTTTTAA
Source organism: Rana kukunoris (assembly GCA_029574335.1). Lineage (NCBI taxonomy): Eukaryota > Metazoa > Chordata > Amphibia > Anura > Ranidae > Rana > Rana kukunoris. The sequence goes on along the minus strand of CM056049.1, from coordinate 498,489,664 downwards.
ATAAATTAAAAAAAAAACACACTGACAATTCACCCACCCCAAAAAAAAAAAAAAATCACTGTAAAAAAAAAGTAAACAAAAAAAAAATACTGCCACTGTCACATGACATAAAAAAAAAAGTATCGGTAATCGGTATCGGCGAGTACTTGAAAAAAAGTATCGGTACTTGTACTCGGTCTCAAAAAAGTGGTATCGGGACAACCCTACTACTTACCTATGGGAAACACTGTGAGGCAGTGCCAATGGAGTATAAAACATGGCCGGGATTCCCGGACAAAGCTCCATGGCAGTTTTCCTGACGGGTTCTTGGCTTTCCCTTTGTTTTTCTCTGCAGACTTTTTACCGCAGAGAAAACCGAGCGTGTGTACAGGGCTTTACATGTGGTAAACTCTTTAGTAATCTTGATTCCCATTTTGTTGGCAGCACAGTCTACATACACATTGATAGGCTTCACAGATGTGGAAGTCCGACACATTTTTAAGACTGCGGCAGCCTTATGGCCCATACACACGATCCGAATATCGGACGAAAACGATCATCCGATGATGGATCGTACGATTTTCGGATCGTGCGTACACTACTTTCGAGAGCCGATCACGACCGTTCATCCGATATTTTTCGATCGGACATGCGCGAAAATTTTCCTCGTACGATGTCAGATTTTCGTTTAGTCAGTACAGCCGTCGTCCGACAATACAATACAAATACATTACAACACGTGACATCACTTCCGATCTTTTTTTTCTGTCGTACGAGAATTTTCGTGAGTTTAATAACCTATTTTACTTTACTTGCGATTATTAAGCGAAAAAAGTCGTACGATCCATCGGCCAATAATCACAGTCATCTGTGTTCCCTGTGGCACAGTTTTCATTGTCATTTGTAAGTCCATTACTTGACTGGCATACTTTACCGAGAGTGGAGGATGGTTATTGGGGTCTTTTGCACTCTTCCAAAAGATATTCTACATAAAAAAAAAAAAATGAAATTTAGAAAAGAAAATTACAGTCAAAGGCCCTAATTGGAATTTTTCCTGTCACAAAGGCATAATTATCCTCAGTCAGAAGAAGGTTAAGAGAAACCCGCTTTAAGGGGGAAAAAACGGTCTTACAGATGTTCAGCAGTGTATAGTGTCATTTATCTTTGCTGTGACAAGGTCGTCTGACTCTCATTGGCTTTACAGGCTTATGCTCTTTATATTCTTCATTAGCTGTAATATGACTACTTTGTTAAGAGGTTATATCTCTTGCCTCCGTCTGCAGATATTCTTCTTATGTATTGCTGTAGCAACATTTGATGCATCATACTTCACAGTATGAATACTTCTTAGGGTAATGCCGAAGATGTTATGTTTATGCCAGGTGTAAAATGAATCATGTTACTGGGTCACAGTTGTGTGTATTTAACACTTTTATTTCGTTGACGTTAAATGTTTTTCGTACAGTAAGTTCTTTAATTGTGCAATTTTTCCATGGTAACCAGTATGATGCATATTCTATTTTAGGGCCTACGCTAAACTTAACGCAGAACTCCAGGATACGCAAGTATTGTCTGAATACAAGTAGCATGTGTATTCTTACTTGTATTTTGGTATCCTATGTGTATTTCTTCCAGATCTGTGCACTAATCCAGGGTGTAACTTTGCCTCTGTGCAGGAGCTTCCTGTAATGTAGACCAGCCACTGCTGCTCTGTCTCCTGGTGCAGGGTGAATGGTCTTGTCTCCACCCCCTCCTGGAGCTGTAGTGGGAGGGGCATGCTGGTTCCTCCCACTGCTCTGTCCTCTACACAAGTTCTATGCAGCACCGGGAAAATGTCAATGCTACTTCTAAACTCACCGGACACTTTATTGTTAGGTAACACAAATTGCTAATCGGGCAATCACATGGCAGCAACTCAATGCATTTAGGCATCTAGATGTGGTGAAGAAGACTTGTTGACATTCGAACTGAGCATCAGAATCGGGAAGAAAGGGGATTGAAATGATGATTGTTTGTTGCAAGACGGGCTGGTCTGAGTATTTCAAAAACTGCTGATCTACTGTGATTTTCACACACAACCATCTCTAGGGTTTACAGAGAATGGCCTGAAAAATAGAAAATATCCAGTGAGCGGCAGTTGTGTGGAATAAAATGCTTTGTTGATGTCAGAGGTCAGAGGAGAATGGGCAGACTGTTTTAAGAAGATAGAAAGTCAACAGCAACTTAAATAACCACTTGTTACAAACAAGGTATTCAGAATACCATCTCTGAATGTACAACACATCAAACCTTGAAGCAGATGGGCTACAGCACCACAAGACCACACCGGGTGCCACTCCTGTCAGCTAAGCACAGGCTCACCAAAATTGGACAATAGAAGATTGGAATATCGTTGCCTGGTCTGATGAGTTTCGATTTCAGCTGTGACATTCGGATGTTCACAGCTGAATTTGGCGTACATAATATGAAAGCATGGATCAATCCTGCCTTGCACAATGTTCAGGCTGGTGGTGGTGATGTAATTGTGTCAGGAACATTTCCTTGGCACATTTTGTGCCCCTTAATACCAATTGAGCATCGTTTAAATGCCACAGCCTACCTGAATATTGTTGCTGACCATGTCCATCCCTTTATGACTACAGTGTACCCATCTTCTGATGGCTACGTCCAGCATGATAATTCACCATGTCACAAAGCTCCAATCATCTCACCACTGGTTTCTTGAACATGACAATGAGGTCGCTGTACCCCAATGGCCTCCACAGTGACCAGATCTCAATTCAAAAGCACATTTGGGATGTGATGGAATGGGAAATTCACATGATGGATGTGCAGTGGATAAATCTGCAGAAACTCTGTGATGCTATCATGTCAATATGGACCAAAATATCTGAGGAATGTTTCTAACACCTTGTAGAATAATCCATGCCATTAAGAATTAAAGGATCACTAAAGGAATTTTTTTTTTTAGCTAAATAGCTTCCTTTACCTTACTGCAGTCCTAGTTTCATGTCCTTATTGTTCGTTTTTGCTTTGAAGTTGCTGTAATCCTGCTCTGTTCTCCACACTTCCTGCTTGTCTGTTTCCTTATAACCACAGTGCTGGGAGTTTTCTCACGGTGGTCTGAGCTGTCATTACTGTGTGTCTAAAACTTCCCAGAACCAATCAGATTCATTTTAAAAACAAAACACTGCCCTGGATTTGTTTGTTTTTGTTCTGTGTGTCTATTTCTACTTTGCAGAAACATGAAGCCAGTTCAAAAGTGAAACTAACCTGCAAGCACATTATATGATTGATTTTTATCTATTTTTAATCATTTTGAAAAGGAATCAGTTAACTTTTATGTCTCTATACCCTGTAAACAGCCATTTCAGCAACATTTTTTTTTTCCTTTAGTGACCCTTTAAGACAGTTTTGAAGGCAAAAAGGGGTTCAATCCAGTACTAGCAAGATAGTAGGGCTCATGTCTAGAGTGCAGGGAAGTAGAGGCTGTGCGGATAGGTCTAACTACTTCTTACAGTCTCCAAGACATAAACAAAAAGTTAGCCCTTGCGGCAGGGGCCCACAAGGGAGCACTTTTGAGTTTTTAGGAGTAAAATGCTATTTACATATTAAACATTCAAAGCCGTCCTGCCCATATACTACCTGGCATTCATTGTTAGCCAAATCATAGACTTACCTTCTAGAAGCCAATACACCTGTAGGTGTAAAAGTAATGTGACAAAAACAATTAAAGCTGACACCTTTCAGGGGGAGGGGGGTGCAGATACCTGTCTAAAGACAGGTATTTGCACCCACTTCCGGCCACACAGTCGGGTAAAAGACGTTTTTTTTCCCCCCACATCCCCCCCCCCCGTTGTGTGCTGGGCACACAGCGGGAGCCAATCGGCGGGTGGGCGACTCGCGCATGCACCCTAGCCGGAGCACTTCACTTCCTGGTTCCCTCATCGTGGATGGAGGGGGGAGCAGCAGGGTGACGAGCGATCACTCGTCCTCTGCTGCGGGCGCCGCTGGACTCCAGGACAGGTAAGTGTCCTAATATTAAAAGTCAGCAGCTGCAGTATTTGTAGCTGCTGGCTTTTAATATTTTTTTTCAGGGGGACATCCGCTTTAAATGCTTGCATCTAGAGATGTATGCATATGCCTACGACTCTTCTTTGTCCTTAAGTACGCAGTCAGCAAAACTATGTGGCCTACACCCTTTTCCTGTATTGTCCTGTTGTGAACTTTGTCTGTCGGTGTAAGCCACATACTTTTGCTGACTGTGTACTTAAGGATTAAGAAGAGAGGCGTGCCCATCATATCTATTACACGCTCCTGTTTTTATTTCCTATACCATCTGTGATTTGCGACCAATCAGTGTGGGGAACTCCATGGCACATGCTGTCTTTGGCCTTTGAGGGCAGTGTTGGAGATCTACAGTGACCCTTGGGATTCCTGCTTGCATAGCTCATATAACATTGCACCATTATCGTATCAAATTTTGAATATAGATTCTCCTATCTAATACCCCTGATGAAACGCGTCGGGTCCTGAAGAGTTGTTTCCGGACATTTCAAAAATAAGACTATTTTGAATACATTTTGTATGCTTGCAATGAATTGTGTTTTTCTGCTTTGTTTTTAATAGATCATCACATGTGTGATTGATTAATTTTACATGTACCAATACAAGTTTCTTTGATGATACATTGGTGGTGTTGTTGCCATTAAAATCCAATTTAGGGGGCATTTTCTTTCTTTACCAGGGATGTGGCAACTACACACCACTTTCTGACTTGGTGATAACATCTTTATTTAAGATTAAAGTAAAACTATAGGCAAAACGTTTTATTTTTATTTTGGATAGAGTAAGGGAGGTTTATAACCAGTGGCGGCCCGTAATGCAGGATGCAGTGGCACCACCACCCTATCCATGAGTCTGACCCTCTAATTTTTTTTTTTTAAAGCATGTGATTAGAGCAAGAGGCTTTAATAGGCTTCAAAAAAGGGTGGGCTCAGGGCTCAGAGCAATGCACCCTGAGCCCACCCAGTTGTGTGACAAAAGCGAATAGTTCTCCTCCCGGGCAATCAGGAAGCGGGGGGGGGCATTGTTTGCTGCCCCCAAAATATACCACCAGCCGCCACTGATTATAACCCATGCCAGAATCTTTACGCCATCTGTGTTCCATTGCAGAGATTTCCTTAAACTTCCTGTCCTATAGCCAAACAGGAAGTGAGAGGAAATCCCTGTAAATTAAGGGAATTCCTTGGGGACACCAGAACTAGTGTCCCCATTGGAATATTTTCCCTCTATTACTTTCCTGGGACAACCTAAAATGTAGTATTTTGTTTTACTTTACACTTTCAATGCTAATGGTAAACTGGGCAAATAGAGGATGAACCTCTTTGACGGGAAACCTCCTTGACAGTTATAACAACTGAATCAGATTCTAATCCCTCTCCACTCCATCCAAAACAAAATAAAACGTTTTTATTGCTATATCAGAAAGTCCAATTCTGATATAGCATCACAATTTATCACAATTTATACAGGGAGGTAGAGCAGTGTTACATAACATAACATATATAGTTACATAGTTACACAGTGAGTCAGGTTGACTATCCAGTCCATCCAGTTCAACCATAAATAAAAAATAAAAAAAACATATAATATCATACAATCCCATATACCCAATTCTATAGCCACAGTTGATCCAGAGGAAGGCGAAAAACCCCAGCAGAGCATGCTCCAATTTGCTACAGCAGGGAAAAAAATTCCTTCCTTATCCCAGAGATGCAATCGGATTTTCCCTGGATCAACTTTACCTATAAATGTTAGTACCCAGTTATATTATGTACATTTAGGAAAGTATCCAGGCCTTTCTTAAAGCAATCTACTGAGCTGTCCAGAACCACCTCTGCAGGGAGTCTATTCCACATTTTCACAGCTCTTACTGTGAAGAAACCTTTCCGTATTTGGAGATGAAATCTCTTTTCCGCTAGACGTAAAGAGTGCCCCCTTGTCCTCTGTGTTGCCTGTAAAGTGAATAACTCAACACCAAGTTCACAATATGGAACCCTTATATATTTGTACATGTTGATCATATTACCCCCTTAATCTCCTCTTCTCAAGAGTGAATACATTCAGTTCCTCTAATCTTTCCTCATAGCTGAGCTCCTCCATGCCTCTTATCAGTTTGGTTGCCCTTCTCTGCACTTTCTCCAGTTCCCTGATATCCTTTTTGGCATTGCATGTTATTATTGAAATTATTATTACTATTATTATGGATGTACAATTTGAGACAAAGCAACAATGTTTCTAGGATGTCGTCACTGCTTAAACATACCCTTTAGGCCATTGTTGTAAAGTATCAAAATAGATAGGCTAGAAGGAGAACACTTAGTACCTTCAAACACTTTAATAGGTACTTATATCTTACACTAAGTGTTAGGCCGCGTACACACGATCGGTCCAACCTGATGAGAATGGTCCGACGGATCGTTTTCATCCGGTCACCGTTGAAGTGGCCTGATGGTCTGAGGTGCGTACACACCATCAGTTCAAAAACCGATCGTGTCAGAACGCGGTGACGTAAAACACAAAGATGTGCCGAAAAAAATAAGTTCAATGCTTCCAAGCATGCGTCGACTTGATTCTGAGCATGCATGGATTTTTGAACCGATGCTTTTGCGTACTAACGATCGGTTTGGACCGATGGTCAGGCGTCCATCAGTCTGATTTTAAAGCAAGTTTTAAAACTTTGGTCCGAAGGATGACAGACCGATGGGCCGTACACACAGTCCGTTTGGACCGATGAAACTGGACTTCAGTCCAGTTTCATCGGGTTGGACCGATCGTGTGTACGCGGTCTAAGAGATCCCAATTGGTTTACATTTTGTTTATATTATAGTATACAGAATTTGGTTAATTCATAACTTACATGTACATGTCTAGTATACAGAATCCAGCAAAATGTCAAACACCAAGAGAAAAAAAAAAAGATTTTACTAAACAGTGCTTGACATAAGCTTCTCAGATATGGCAGGATACTGCTGTGTAAGTCTTGGCATAATAACATAGCCCTATTAAACAATATATTGGTATGTGTGACACAACATTACATTATGCCTTGGTTATCCCAGGGAAGCTGAGTTAATCTCTTCTAAATCCTAAAGTAATTTAGGTCCTCACTGATGTTTCCGACATTTCCTTGGATAACATGACAAATGATCGGGATTTAGATAAACTCTGCCATTTGGTTATCATATTTCAAAGTCGTTTTTTTGCTTAAATTGATTATAGAATTATTATTAGCACATTTATTTTTCTCAAATGCAGCAGAAGGCCTTTCCCTGGACAAACAAACTCTTCAGACAACACATTTGCTAAAAAATTATTTCTTTGTCTAATATGTTTTGTCTTATTATTTTTTCATGGTTCATTGTTTATATTTTTAATTATATAAGATTTAAAAAATTAATACATAAAATTATTAGAGACAAACACTAAGATACTATAGAAAATCTCATATGCATTTCAAGTAGAGTCATTATAAAAGTATGGTGGATTATTATATATGCAGGGTGGAAAAGTCATTGAAGGCATCAGAAGAAAATCAGTTCAGTCTAGGAAAGGGCAACCACGTACACACGGCCGGGTTTCCCGTCGGGAAAAAATGCAGGGAGAGCTTTTGGGCGGGGAATCCGTGGGCCAGATTCTCATAGAATTCCGGCGGCGTAGCGTAAGCCAGTTACACTACGCCACCGCATCGTACTAGAGCAAGTGCTTTAATCTTAAAGCACTTGCTCCGTAGTTTTCGCCTGCGTCGCGTAAATCGCCCAGCGTAAACCCGCGCAATTCAAATGGGGCGGCTTGTATTTGTATCTGACCCGACGCCATACTTAACATGGCATCCGACGGCACCCGACGGCATCCCACGGTACTTCGTAAGGTTACTCCACATAGAAGCTGGGGTAACCTTACGCGGACGAAAACGACGTACGCGACGACGGGGCGGCGTAAAAGCGATCGGGAATCGGCGTACTACCTCATTTGCATATGCAAATGAAAAAACAACGTAAAGGCCACCTAGTGGCCGGAGTTGTCATTACAACTACGATCCGCAAGTGTAATGGTTTTACACTTGTCGGATGTAGAAGCGTATCTATGCAAAAGTGATGCTAAGCATCACGCGCATAGATACGAGGCAAAAAAAACGGCGATACGACGGGGTATCTGAGATACTCCGTCGTAACGCCGCTGAGAATCTGGCCCCGTGTGTATACTTCCTTGCAGTTTTCCCCGACAGGAAAACTTCCAGAAATCCCGGTGAGAAAAAAAGAACCTGCTCTCTATTTTCCCACCGGGAATCCCGGCGGTTTTAAACCCGGCAGTTTTCCTATGGGAAAACACTGCGAGGGAGTATACACGCGACCAAAGCTCTCCCCGCAGTTTTCCATTGGGAAACCCGGCCACGTGTACACAGGGAAACTTATCAAGCAGGTTCTCGGGTTTCCCCTCAGACTTTTTACCGCCGCGAAAACTGAGCGTGTGTACCGGGCTTTAGGGCCTTTGTGTGATCAGGCTTCATATTCAGAAGTCCATTTCAGGTCAATTTGGGTGCTTATAAGATGCTTTAATATGCATGATGCTTTGATTCCCGGTCTAGTTGCCCCAGGTGTTGCTTTTACCAGATTTTTGGTTTCTTCAAGCTGTTTCTGAGTTGTTTCTCACTTCTGTTTGTGTCTGAGTTGCTTCCAGTTGAGATAAAAGAAATGCTCAGATGCAAGTAAAGGCCTGTCTTCTTCAACTCTTTAGACAAGGATGGTTAGACAAGGATGGTTAGCTTTCTTAAGGCCCGTACACACAATCGGATATTCCAACAACAATTGTGTGATGAACGTGTTTTGTCAAGATAATCCAACCGTCTGTATGCTTCATCAGACAATTGTTGTCAGAATTATTTCCGGCAACAAATGTTGGATGGTCATGCTCTCAAATTGTCCGACAATAAATGTGTCCTGTCGGATTATTCGATCGTGTGTACACAAATCAGTCGGACTACAATCCAAACTACAAACACGCATGCTCCGAACCAATGCTAACCATAAGACAACATTATCAGAAGTTGCCCAAAGGGTGGCGCTAAAGAGCAGAAAAACCATGTAGTTTTGTGAATGTTGGCTGAAAAAGTTTTGCCGTCTGTATGCAGAACAAGTTCACGGCCAACCCCCTTAGGACAAAAATCCACGGATTTGTCCAATGGAAATCCGATTGTGTGTGAGAGGCTTAAGACAGCATTAGGAAAAGATAAAAAAAAAAATTTAGTTTGTCCATTCCTATACTATTGCATTTATAGAAACCACTGCAACAAATACATATAAATTGTAGGGTTTCAACGCATATAGATTTTTAAAAAATGTTGGAAAACCTCTTAAAAGTGTTTAACAAATAATTTTTTTATGGAAAAAAAAAAAAAGATTACAAATCTTTTAGCATATATATCAATTGACAACATTGAGAAGAAGATCATAGTAGATCCCAGTGGTGCATTACTCATTTATTGGTAGATAAATGTCTCATCCCCAGCACATGTGATTGTATGGAATGGCAAGATCTATATATGCATAAAGCAAATTTGAAAGATTGGCCAGACCCGGTTATAAAAAATGTGATAAACATACTGTATACTGTATAAAGGCTAATGCAGTAATTATACAACTCCATACCCCTTTCACATGTCATTTTTATTGATCAAGTAGTAACCAGCAAGTATAGCGTATAACTTCATAAAAGGCCTGTATAATAAAAAAAATTAAAAAAACAGAAATCATTTTTAATGTTACTGGTAATTATGAAATCTACTTTGTTTTAGCTTTAAGACAATCACATTGTTAATTGAAATGCTTCAAATAGTAATAAACCTAGTTTTTGCAACTACAGTATTCAGGTCCATGCATGTTATTTTATAAATCGTGTCCCCAGTCCCTAAGACCCGGTTCACACTACCGCGACCTCGGGGGCGACTTGTGTCGCCCAGGTCGTGCGACATGACAAATTACATGGAAGTGAATGAGAGCCGTCTTAATGTACACTACTGAAGTCGCTCCAACTTCAGAAAAGATTCTTGTACTACTTCAAGACGACTTCTAGGCAACTTGTACCTGATTTCAATGGAAAAAGAGGAAGTATTCACTGACTTATATGAAACAATGGTATTGGCCACATCCCTAGGACAATAGACAAAAACGAGAGTATTTCCCCCTGGGTGGGACTTTAAAGGCCAGACAAAGTGTTGAAGTAAAAAATGGTTTAATAGAAATAGGTACACATAATGGCACTTAATAATAATACACGCAGCAAGAACCCAATGTGCATATAAAAAACAAATGTACAAATACAAAACAGTAAAATAGCACATATGCCACAAGAAATGGCAGATAGACACAAAACTCTCCTAGTTGATGATTCATAAATGCCCGACGCATTTCTGGAAATAGACCGTCATCAGGGGCCACGGATGAAGAGTAGTACAATCGTGGTTCTTTTTTACTCGAACCAAGTCATTTCATGGATATAGACCTTTCCTGGCTGCATGAATATATAAGATAGGGTTTACGTCTGAGCGTTCCTGAAGCCTAGAGGGATAGGGAATGGGTGGGCCCAGGGCCTTCCGGTGTGTTGATACCAGATCGCGTCCTGCCTAAGTCCAAATTCAAAATGCCCTAAGTAAACTGTTGGAGTCTTAATAGACCCACTGGCTCTCTGGATCCAAAATCAGAGTATCAAGGAATGGCGTTTCCCCCAGTGTCCAGGTGCCTGGAAGTCGCCTCCAAGTCGGATCCCTTGTCTTAACTGAAGCAACTTTACAGGAAGAGGAACTGTTTTTCTCAGGCAAACCCCTCCCTCCCACACAGCTGATTATTGTTTGATTGGCCACTGGCAAAGTCGCCTGTCCTAAAGGCCACTTGAAGTTGTATTGTAAGTCACCCCAAGTTGCTCTGAAGTTGCCTCGCAAAGTCGTGCCCAGAGTCGTGATGCCCCTGTGTGAACCGGCACTCACTGTTACATTTCTCAACAGTTTCTTCCTCCTTATGATTCAGCACTGTACATGTCCCAGCGGCCTAGTGCAGTGATCACCAAACTGCGGCCCAGGGGGCCAAATGTGGCCCCTGACTTGCCTGTATCTGGCCCTTGGGGCACTATTTCACCAATTGACACCAATGATGAGGCATCATACCCATGGCTGGAGGGACATGGCTACGGGGACATGGCTGCATATGTGGGGGACATGGCTGGGGGAACATGGCTGCATATGTGGGGGACATGGCTGGAGGGACATGGCTGCATATGTGGGGGACATGGCTGGAGGGACATGGCTGCATATGTGGGGGACATGGCTGGAGGGACATGGCTGCATATGTGGGGGACATGGCTGGAGGGATATGGCTGCATATGTGGGGGACATGGCTGGAGGGACATGGCTGCATATGTGGGGGACATGGCTGCATATGTGGGGGACATGGCTGGAGGGACATGGCTGCATATGTGGGGGACATGGCTGGGGGGAAATGGCTGCATATGTGGGGGACATGGCTGGAGGGACATGACTGCATATGTGGGGGACATGGCTGGGGGAAAATGGTTGCATATGTGGGGGACATGGCTGGAGGGACATGGCTGCATATGTGGGGGACATGGCTGGAGGGACATGGCTGCATATGTGGGGGACATGGCTGGAGGGACATGGCTGCATATGTGGGGGACATGGCTGGAGGGACATGGCTGCATATGTGGGGGACATGGCTGGGGGGAAATGGCTGCATATGTGGGGGACATGACTGGAGGAAAATGGCTGCATATGTGGGGGACATGGCTGGAGGGACATGGCTGTATATGTGGGGGACATAGCTGGAGGGACATGGCTGCATATGTGGGGGACATGGCTGGGGGAAAATGGCTGCATATGTGGGGGACATGGCTGGAGGGAAATGGCTGCATATGTGGGGGACATGGCTGGAGGGATATGGCTGCATATGTGGGGGACATGGCTGGAGGGACATGGCTGCATATGTGGGGGACATGGCTGGAGGGACATGGCTGCATATGTGGGGGACATGGCTGGGGGAAAATGGCTGCATATGTGGGGGACATGGCTGGAGGGACATGGCTGCATATGTGGGGGACATGGCTGGGGGGAAATGGCTGCATATGTGGGGGACATGGCTGGAGGGACATGGCTGCATATGTGAGGAACATGGCTGGGGGAATATGGCTGCATATGTGGGGGACATGGCTGGAGGGACATGGCTGCATATGTGGGGGACATGGCTGGGGGGACATGGCTGCATATGTGGGGGACATGGCTGCATTTGTGGGGGACATGGCTGCATTTGGGGACACATTTTAAAAAAGTACTGGTATTCGGTATCGGCGAGTACTTGAAAAAAAAGTATCAGTACTTGTACTCGGTCCTAAAAAAAGTAGTATCGGGACAACCCTAATGTAAAGGATAGGCAAGTTTAGTTACTCTTCAATCGTGTCTATAAATGTACCTTTTTTGCTTGTGAATTTAGCAGGGCACTTCCTGGCATGTGAGTGTGCGTAGGCACTCCTGTGCCCTAAAGCAGAATTTTACCTATAACAACTTGATAAAAATAATGTTAGCAAAAACACTCTATTCAGCACTAATAATTATGCTACAAAATGTACTCTGCTGTAAATTTCAACCAGCATTGTTACTATTTCTTCTTGCTGGAGGCTGCCATTTTGCTGAAGCCCAGAGCCCCTGAACAGCAGTAAATTGTTTGGCTTTCAGCAGATCCGCCTCTACAATTTCTGAACAGTGCCTAAAATTAAAGAGCAGCTGAGCATGTGCAGAACAGGATGAGTGTATTACTGGAATTTATTCGGTACTGTATAGACACTTATTTGTTTATGTTTTTACATAGCTATACTTGCAAAATGGGCCAGCTTGAAGTGATCTAGTAGGACTTCATTTTCTGATTAAAGTTTCACTTTAAGGTTAATAATTGTGTATCTGCAGCACTGATAGAGTCAGGAAAGAAAATGAATCTTTACAGTCTGGGCTGCAGAACATTTTCTAGCTTTAAAAGCAGCAGGGGTCACCTCTGAAAAAAGGTGCTTTTTTATCACTCTGCTCATTCTGGTTTTGCCTTTTTTTCAGCAAGCTTCTAGTGATTGGCAGCATTGTTCAGTTCAGAAGAGTCTAAATGGTTTTTGGCATCACTCTCCCAGTCTGAGTTCTGCTGAGCAGGGGAAAACAAGAAGCACAAAGAAAAGTGTGCATATGTATTCAAACTTTATTTTTTATTTTATTTTTTTTTCAATTTAGTCATATCTTCTTTTTTAATTTCGCCATACCTGCTTTTTATTATTATTATTATTTAGTCATATCTGCTTTTTAAAATGTAGTCATACCTTCTTCTTTAAGTTTAGTCATAATAGCCTTTTTTTAATTATTATACCAAAATGAATAAATTGCAAATAATTCACTCTAACAGTAGCGCTGTGATATTGTACATAATCTCAATATAAACCTTTCCGACCAGGGAAGATTGGAAACACTGTTGGCTATTGATAGCAGCTCTTGGTGGATTTTGGTGGATTTTATGAACACAGACAACACTGAGTGGACTTAAATTTTAAATGACAATATTTTATTTTTTATATTGAGAATGTGTACAATTTTACAGCACTACTGTGAAGCCGCGTACACACGGCAGAGATCCTCGACGGGCAGAACACATCGTTCCGCCCGTCGAGGTTCTCTGCTGGCTGTCAGATTCGACGACCCGCCCGTCGGGAATGGCAACCAGCCATTCATCCAGGCGGGCCGTCGAGCAAATAGAGAACATGCTCTCTATTTCTGCTCGACGGCATTCCCGACGGGATGCTCGCCGAGAGCGTACACACGGCCGAGGTTCTCGCTGGAATGCAGCTTCCAGCGAGGTTCTCGCTGGTTTCTAGCGAGAACCTCGGTCGTGTGTACGCCGCCTTAGAGTGAAGTATTTGCCATTTTGATAATTTTGGTATATTAAAATACTTTAAGGTGGCAGCAGTGAAATATATTAAATGTTATTCATATAACATTTTTATTATTTCATTATTTGTTGAGACACACGGATAATTCTAATTATTAGAATACACTTTATAAGAAGTAAAGAAGGTAGAGAAATGTCTCTATAGTGAGATTATTTTTTTTTTAATCATACCTGCTTTTTTTATTTAGTCTTACCTGCTTTTTTATGTTTAGTCATACCTGCCGTTTATTAATTTAGCCATACCTGCTTTTTATTTAGTCATACAGTACTATTACTTTTGTTTTATTATTATTTAGTCATACCTGCTTTTTATTTAGTGATACAGTACCTGTTTTTTTATTTTTATTTAATCATGGCTGATTTTTATTTAGTCATACAGTACCTTTTTTTTTTTTATTATTTAAACATACGTGCTTTTTATTAAGTCATACAGTACCTTTTTTTATTTTTTATTTATTCATACCTGCTTTTTTGTTAGTCATACAGAACCTGTTTTTATTTTATTTATTTATTTATTTATTCATACCTGCTTTTTATTTAGTCATACAGTACCTGTTGTTTTATTTTTATTTAATCATACCTGCTTTTTGATAGCAGCTCTTGGTGGATTTTATGAACACAGACAACACTAAGTGGATTTTAATTTTGAAGGACACTATTTGATTGTTTATATTGAGAATATGTATAATTTTACAGCACTACTGTTAGAGTGAATTATTTGCCATTTTAGTAATGTTGGTATATTAAAATACTTTAAGGTGGCAGCAGTAAAAGTGATTAAATTTATTCATATAACATTTTTATTATTTCATAATTTGTTGAGGGACACGGATAATTATTAGAATACACTTTATAAGGAGTAAAGAAGGTAGAGAAATGTCTCTATAGTGAGATCATTTTTTTAATCATACCTGCTTTTTTTATTTAGTCTTACCTGCTTTTTTATGTTTAGTCATACCTGCCGTTTATTAATTTAGCCATACCTGCTTTTTATTTAGTCATACAGTACCTACTTTTGTTTTATTATTATTTAGTCATACCTGCTTTTTATTTAGTGATATAGTACCTGTTTTTTTTTTTTTATTTACTCATACCTGCTTTTTATTTAGTCATACAGTACCTGTTTTATTTTTATTTAATCATATCTGCTTTTTATTTAGTCATACAGTACCAGTTTTATTTTTATTTAATCATACCTGCTTTTTATTTAGTCATACAGTACCTGTTTTTTTTTTATTATTATTATTTTATTTAATCATACCTGATTTTTATTTAGTCATACAGTACCTGTTTTTTTTTTTTTTTTTATTCATACCTGCTTTTTATTTAGTCATACAGTACCTGTTTTTTTTATTTTTATTTATTCATACCTGCTTTTTATTTAGTCATACAGTACCTGCTTTTTTTATTTAATTTTTTATTTAAAAAAAAAAAAAAATGTCACTGCTTCTTTCACATTTAAGTCATATCTGCTTTTATATAGTATAATATTTTATTTAAATTCTTTAACGACCATACTTAGATATATAGACAGATAGCACAGCAAAAACAAACTTTTTAAACCAAATACATTTTCCAATAACCAATGCATGCCCCTTTCATAATCTGTAAGAGATAAATATGTAACACCCACAAATGGCAATTAGGAAATTTATCTTTTCACTTTTTGTAGCTAAAATACAATTTCACAGGTTCCGTTCTTTATCTTTTTATCATGATTAAAAAGACATGTTGGGAGTGCTACCTAACTAACCAGAACACAGCTAGTCCTGCTTTTCCGTCAGGCTTTTATGAAGTGCACATTTTAGGTCAGGGGTGGGCTTATTAGCATATACACAATAACTGAAGCAAAAAGATATAATTAAGTCACCTACACTAAGCAGGGTGCTGATGTCTGAAAAGAGACTGCTAATAAGGCCGGTCTTTCAGGGATATTATCAGGATTTGTGTAAAACGGTGAAGGTGTAAAATGATTCATACAGGGAGCTAAATCTGCAAATTTCTGAATAGTCATGTTTTTTTATTAAATCAGTGTGAGTTAATTGTGTGGGGACGTGTGTGTGTCATTTTCAGACAAAAAAATGAAAGATTGCATTTTAGCTTAGTTTTGGTTAAGGTAACTTTAATTAAATTTAATTTCATTTAAGGTAAATTTTAGGCATTTATAGTGTTTTTTTTATCTGATTTTCGGTTAAACATTTGCATGTAAATTTTGAAAAAATGGTTTGTCGCAACATACTGAGTTAACTAATTTTGTTTGAAAGGCCTTAACTCTGTCCAGACTTTCTATTTGAATGGAATCACAGGCATATGAAACAGGTTTCATTATAATATGTGCATATTTTTTTATTTTTTATTTAGTCATACCTGCTTTTTTTTCAGTTTATGAAAAGGAGAACCACATTCACCATTTGAATTTTTAATAAAAAAAAAAATCATCCCGCTCCCTTCTCGTTACTATGGTCAAAGATGAATGTTGATTTGACCCCACTAACCATTAGAAATTAAATGAATTCTAAAATAAAATAAAAATAATAAAAATATTCCCCAAAAAATCTGCTGTTGTCTGGCCAGCTTTAATCGCATAGTGTATGTTTTATAACTTACCCTGTAAAACACTTTTGGCAACTAGACCTTACAGGGTAATAATGACCGGTATATATTTTATCTGGAAGTTTGGTCAGCACTGGAGCTGTCCTCTGTTCCTGTATACTTAAATCCAGGGCTGATCACGCCCACTATTTGATGTGTTTTGGAGGATGTGATTGGGGGAGGGGTTTTGTGGGGTCGTGGTTAAGTTCCAGCACCTATTGTTTGAGAAGAAAAGCCCTGCATAGATCCTTGTAACTTATGAACAGTGCACATGGCAGTCCCTGGTGGTGTGCTTAAAATAAAATTAGTCCACAAACACTCATCTCGAATGCAGCAATGTGCCATCCATGAGCTCCCTCGCCGACACCTATATTTCTTCTACCAGGTGCAGTGTCTTTAGTCATCTTGATTGGTTGACACAATATGACAACTCCCATGCACGTACAACAGTGTCAATTCTAAAGAACACTGCGTATTAAAGACATGGCTGTTCGCTATTTTTTCTCTTCACTTTAAATGTCAATATGACTAATGCCGCGTACACACGGCAGAGAAACTCGACGGGCGGAACACATCGTTCCGCCCATCGAGGTTCTCTGCCGGCCGTCAGAATCGGCGACCCGCCCGTCGGGAAAGGCAACCAGCCATTCATCCCGACGGGCCGTCGAGCAAATAGAGAACCTGTTCTCTATTTGCTCGACGGATTTCCCGACGGGCGGGGCTCGCCGAGAGCGTACACACGCCGAGGTTCTCGGCAGAATGCGGCTCCCAGCGAGGTTCTCGCTGGTTTCTGCCGAGAACCTCGGTCGTGTGTACGGGGCTTAAAATTAAGACATCTAGAACTGCCTGCACATATACTTGAAATATATTCGATCCCCCTGGAGCCTAGAATCCCAAAACGCTCTAAGGGCTTGTTCACACTTGACTTCGTTTCTAATGGTTGGTAACGGAATAGTCATGGATTCGGTCAGCCCCCCTTCACAGCATAGTTCCCCTTTTAGAGCAGGTTTACAATGTCTTCAATCCCCCTTCACATCACAGCTCCGCTTTGCATTATAATGCCTCTTTACAGTGCAGTCCCCTTTACAGTGCAGTCCTTTTACATTCATGTAACACAGACTGCATTGTGAAGGGGGGAGGCTGTGAAGGGAAGGGGAACCAAAGACATTATGAGACTGCACTGTAAAGGGGAACTGTGATAAAAAAAGGGGACTGCACTGTAAAGGGGCACTGCAATAATTACAGTGCCCCTTTACAGTGCAGTCCCCTTTATATCACAGGGCTCTTAGCAATCACAGCCATGCCTCCATTACAGTGCCTCTTGCAGTCATGCCACTCACCCCTTTTAATCACATTGCCCCCTTTCTGTTTCCCCTGCACAGTCCTACCTTTGGCTGGGCTGAGGCAGGATTCAGACTGTTTTTCTTCTCCAGGGTCTCTCATGCCGCCGACAATGTCATCCTATCAGCAGAGCAGGGGGTGGGAGTTGCTGCAAATCTGGACAGCGGGAGGGAGTTACCCAACTTATCATGTTATCAAACAGGTTATTACCCGCTTGTTGTTATGAAAATATTCCCGCTCCCTGTGCAGATCTCCAGCTCCTCCTGCCCCCTGCTCTGCTGATAGGATGACATTGTCGGTGGGACGGGAGAGCCAGGAAAGTAGACACAGGCATGGCTGTATAGCAGAAGGTGAGCAATGACCACTGTCTGTGATAGCCATGTCTGGACTGCAGTTGCCGCTCACCAGGGGTCAAGTCCTGGGAAAAAAAGTGTGGGAACTCACCCAAGATTCCACACCTCAAAAATACAAAAAGAGTGTGTGTATGCGTGTGTATATATCATACCCCTTTAACAAATAAAGTGCAACATTTATTGTAAAGTGACAGTTTACGAGGACACCTCCAAAATTCACATGCATTAAACAACTTTAGAACAGATGTAACAGATGCTACTGTGGGCCCCTTCTTCACTATGTCTCTATGCAGGCTCCGATATGTGGGGCCCTTTCTGCTCCAATGTGTCCACACACGTGTTGGTCTGTGCAGAGGAGGGAGGTCGGGAGTGCTGAGTGTGTCGGCCCAGGGGTCCTCTTCTCAAGCTGCCTGTATTGATTGTGCAAAGTGGGGCCCAAGCCCCAGGCCACTCACTCCTCTGTGCCCATCAAATGCAGCCTAATTGGTGCCCATCAAATGCAGCCTTGCCAGTGCCCAGCAAATGCAGCCTTACCAGTGCCCCCCCCCATCAGAGAGCAGGTGTCCCATCAGAATGTCCCCATCAGAGTGTCCCTATCAGAGTGTCCCCATAACAGTGCCCTCATCAGAGAGGAGGTGTTCCCATCAGAGTGCTCCCCATCAGAGAGCAGGTATCCCCATCAGAGAGCCCCCCATCAGAGTGTCCCCAGAGTTCCCCATCAGAGGTGTGAGCCATCACAAAGTAGAAACGTGTACCTGGAAGACCGGGGTAAGATGCAAAGCTTGACAAAGGAGCATGCTGCAGGGGAAAAAGCTGGGCGAAGGAATTTGCTGAAGAGGGCTTAGAAGCACAGATCATGTCATTGGTTGTTAGGACAATGATGGTTCTAGCAATGACAGTATTGCAGTGGGGATCTATCGCTGCAGATTAGCGGGCACGGTCCTGTATAGTATAGCGGCCGCTGGAGGTGGAGGACCGAGGAAGGGAAGGAGGGGCGAGCCGGGATGACCCCCCCCCAATGTGTGGCACAGAGGGCGGACCACCCCCCGTTGGTACGGATGTCCTCCCCCTCCCACACACCTACATGGCCTGCCTGCGACGGCTCACATACTTGGGCCCAGTCCTGCAGGACACGGCTGCTAATGGGAACGGCGTTCCTGCTTTGTAAAAAGTACAGGAACGTCGTTCCCATGCGTTCCTGCAGGACTTGAGCCCTGCCGCTCACCTCATGATGTGCGGACTGGTCATCAAAAGGCCATGGACCAGTACCGGTCTATGGCCACCATTGTGCCCTTATTACTTGGTGCATTTACTTGCTTTCCAATGCTGTATGACTAGTAATAATTATATTTATTAATTATTATTACTAGTCAACCAACATTAGAATTCTTCTATAGCCTGTGGGCGGAGCATTTGATCATAAATGTCCACTCGCGGAGATCGTATGTTTTTAGCTTCTTCATCGAATCTTCATATCTCTATAATGTTGACTCTTTTCTCTCTATGATTGAATAATCTTAGACTAATATAGTCAGGTTAAGCACATTCGTCTGCAGATTCGATAGACACGTATCGCTATTGTCACCGTCATGTCTAATCTTCTATCTATATCGAACTGTTGTCCAAACGAAACGAAAATAACACATTTTTTATGTCGGATCTTTTGGATTTCGGATTCTGCACATTTATTATCATTTGTTTAAACAAACGCGAAAATCCCCGAACTTCGGATGAAAATGCATTAGAACTAAAACTAATGCACATGTCTAGTCTTTCCTTTCATTTGTGCCTCCTCCTTAGTGGTGCATCACCAGGTATCTCTTGCCATCCATTATATTCCTGCAATAAAGAGTCTGCCTGTTGGAAAAGTATAAAACAAAATGCCTTTAGTTCCACTCTCATACAAGCATTTCATACTAGAACTTGGTTCAGGAACCCAAGTTCCTTGCACATTTCCTACACCGTGTTCAAAACGCACTGCACTTGTGATCTGCGGCATGTGTCAGTATTACCTTTTTTTTTTATCAATAGATTTTATTGAAAATGTTCAAGTTTACAAAAGGACAAATGAAAAAGAAGGAAGATCAACAGAATCAACAAGAGAAATAAAAAGAAAAACAGCATAGGAATGATATACACAGCATCAGATATACAGTATATCAACAGTGTTTGGGCCAGATGGACCAACAAACATCAAACTTTCTGCAAGTTAGTGAGTTAATAGCCAATAGTCGCTCAAACGTATAGTTCCTGTGAACTGCCCTAGTGACGTCAGATAGATTTATGGCCTTGTCGCTTTTCCAGTTGCGAAGTATCTGTAATCTTGTTTCAAGGAGAATATGGGATATGACCGGTCTGAAGTCGTGGTGAAATTTGTCTATGTTTATGTGGAGTATTGCCAGTGCAGGGTCTGGAGTGGTAATTGTGCCCGTCAGTGAAGATATCAGTCGGAATACCTGGGTCCAAAGACATTTGATATTGGGGCATTGCCAAAGCATGTGGAGCAGGTTCCACACTTGTCCACAATTCCGCCAACAGTTGGGAGAGGCCCCAGGGAAATATGTCGCTATTCTAAATGGGGTATAGTGCCATCTGTTCACAATTTTGATCCCCAGTTCCCAGTGTCTGATGCAGTGTGAGGCTTTATGTATTTCCCTAAATGCACGTTGCCATTGATCTCCTGAGAAAGAAGGGTTTTAGATCTCTTTCCCACTTACTCATAGCCGTTGATTTGGAAAATTCCATTTTGCTCTGGAACATGTTGTAAAAGAGTGAGATGCCCTTCGTGGTCTGTGTAGCTGTTGTATAGAAACGCCATACCGTACTAGGGATGGCCACGCAAGGTGGTGGCGTGCACTTAGTGAGATGTGTAATTTGTAAGCATTGGAAGAGTTTGGTAGGTGGGAGCTTGTATTGGGTCATGAGTTCCTGTGCAAGTTTATGCCGTGAGCCCTCATACAGGTCCGAAATATAACATATACCCCACTCCGTCAATTCCCTAACCCAGGGATCCTCAAACTACGGCCCTCCAGCTGTTGCAGAACTACACATCCCATGAGGCATTGTAAAACACTGACATTCACAGACATGACTAGGCATGATGGGAATTGTAGTTCCTGAACAACTGGAGGGCCATAGTTTGAAGACCCATGCCCTAACCTGTAACATCTGAATTTTTGCTTCGAGTAACTGCAGGGGTAAGTCAGGACCTTTCAGTCGTGTGTGGCTTTGTGTGTGGTCTAGAAGGATCCTCCATGTCGTGAGGGACGTCTGCATTGGAGGTGACAGTCCGTTCAGACCCCAGTGTCAGTATTACCTTAACAACACCTCATATGCAGGTCGTAAACACAGTGCGTTTGCCCAACTGGATCGCATTGTACAGTAGCACCATAAGATCCAGTTGCTGTGCATGCTGTACTTTTGGTGTAGACCGGCACAGTTTTAGCCCATGCAAATTAATGGGCTTAAATTTGCACTTCACCCAAATTGCATACAAATCACACAGGAAGGCACAGCTCATTCCTGTGTAATTCATGGTGTGAACTCGCCCTCAATCTGGATCCAACTGTCTGTTTTTTTTTTTTTAGATAGATCCAGACTGAACCACAATGTCTATAAGTGGGCAGTTTACATCCGCTTACATCTAATGCCGCGTACACACGGTCGGAATTTCCAACAAGAAAGGTTTGATGTGAACTTTTGGTCGGAAATTCTGACCATGTGTAGGCTCCATCAGACTTTTTCTTTAGGAATTTCCAACAGCAAAAAATTTGAGAGCTTGAGCTCAAATTTTCCGACGGGGAAAAGTTCTTGTGGGACATTACGATAGTCTGTATGCATTTCCGACAAGCAAAAAGACACCTATGCTCGGAATCAATTTGACGCATGCTCAGAATCATTGAACTTTATTTTTATTGGCTTGTTGTGGTGTTCTTGACGGTCAGAATTTTGTGTGATCGTGTGTATGTAACACAAGTTTCAGTCGGAACAAAAATCCACGGTTTTCTTGTCGGAATCTCCGATCGTGTGTACGCGGCATAAGTCATTTTATGTCCAGAGAAAAAAATAAAAAATCACATTGTCATTGCAGGACAGAGTAGTGACATAGGGGTCAGCAGGATCACAGTAGAGTAGGCAGGTGTTCAGAGGCATGAGCAGCAAGAGATAAAAGTAACAGCATTGTGTGGTTATCCTATTTACTTACACCTATAAAATGAATGTAGCAGTTTTCAAAGCTCTGTATGTGTGTGTGTTGTAACATCCAAGTAAACATATTTAATATGCATGAAATATTTACTTTAATTAAGAATCTTTCTGTTGCCACAGATGTAGCCCAAGAAACTATTTGCATTTGTTTCATGTTAGAATTTATTGAAACTGTAGCAGCATTAGAGGCACATTTACAATGATAATGATGTGAGCTAGATGAATCTGTTAGATCGTACTGGAGCTATGACAGTCCTTTTATCAAGGTATAAAGGGTTTAAGTGTCAGATCATTCACATTTGAACTTGGCGTGCAGACATTATTATGAGTTCAAGCTTGCGTCTAGACATGGGGGCTTTCGTGGATGGCTATGCTTTTGGTAATGCTTAAAGCTGCCTTATACCCAAAGCTGTATAGGTCTAGTGCTGAGATATTGCTCTGATTATCTCTGCTGACTGTTCCGGTAGTCCCAGTCAATTAGAATTAGCCCGCAGAAAGGTGGCGAAGGGATGTCCACATGTCATGGGATGAGAATAGCTGCACTTGCTAATAAAGGAAGGAGGCCCCGTACTCTATCATACCTGGCTTTCTGTCCAGACTCATTCTACAGATCCAGAGTAACCTCCTAAGGTTAATCTTTTGGATACATTTGCTGTGATTAACGACCCATGTGCTTTATTTTGCTACTACACTGTGCAGATATGACAAGTCAGCGCTGCTATTCATTTTTCTGCCATGTATGTAAACCTTTACTAAACATCAGCCCAAGAAACACGAGGCGTTGCTTTTGTCCTTCATCATCATTTGTTTTGTGAACATGTTTGCAATGGCCATATAGACAATCTGGATGAATTAGTGATCTCAAGAGACCCCATTTTAGTGCTTACCTAGAGCTGGGCTAATCTAATAAAGCTGTGCAAAGAGCAGCGAGAAAAACACAAAGCACGCCAAGATTCAAAGAAGAACACGCATTACTTCAGTGGTTTTTGGATACTCTAGATCTATTCATTTGCATATTGTGTTTTTACATTAATTACTTATTACAGGTATTTATGTAGTGCTATCAATTTAAACAGCACTTTTCATATATTGTAAATTCATTATATCAGTCCCTGCCCTTAAAGGGGTTGTAAAGGTACATTTTCCCCCCTAAATAGCTTCCTTTACCTTAGTGCAGTCCTTCTTCACTTACCTCACCCTTCCATTTTTCTTTTAAATGTCCTTATTTCTTCTGAGAAATCCTCACTTCCTGTTCTTCTGTCTGTAACTCCACACAGTAATGCGAGGCTTTATCCCTGGTGTGGAGTGTCATGCTCGCCCCCTCCCTTGGACTACAGGAGAATCAGGACGCTCTCTACGTTGCAGATAGAGAAAGGAGCTGTGTGTTATTGTTTATTGTTTATTGTTTGTTTCTTATACAAGGCGCATAGTTCACAAAACATGTTTGCATCAATGCGCCTGCTTCCCGTCCAATCACGTTACCAAAAACATGCCAAGAGAACAAACTTTGAAAACAACATAAAATCGAGTGGCGGTTACAATAAATATATAGACATTCTAAAACTCGGTACTGCATGTATGCATAATAAAAACGTTAAAAACTGCATAAAAATAACAAAATAGGAAGGGGGGGGAAAGGAAGGAAAGGGAGAAAAGGGAAGGGGAAAAGGTAGAGAAAGAGATATCTCACCCCAAACCACGAAAGGCCCTAGTAAACAACAGGGTCTTCAGATCTTTTCTGAATACCTGGTACTTCTCCTGTTGTTGCAGGTGGCATGGAAGCAGATTCCATAACTGGGCAGCTTGAACTGAGAAAGCTCTGCCCCCCCATTTTTTCAGCCTATAAGGCTGAACCACCAATCTAGTTTGTGACGTGGCCCGTAAGGTTCTCGTCACAAACTGTCGCCGCAATTTCTTGCGGATATAACATGGGCCTAGATTATTAAAGGCTTTGTAAGCAATACAAAGAACCTTAAATTCTGATCTCTCCCGTATTGGAAGCCAATGGAGGCTCTTCAGGTGGGTGGAGGTGGACGTCCGCCCTGGTAGCCTGAGTGCCAGCCGAACTGCCTGATTTTGGATTTTCTGCAAGCGTCTAATCTGGGTCTGAGGCAAGCCCATGAAGAGAGCATTGCAGTAATCCAAATGGGGTAAGACTAGTGCTCTAACTACAGCAATTCTGGCAAAGCTTGACAGAAAGGGTACAACCTTGTACAACAGCCTCATCCTGAGGAAACATACCTGGGTAATACTGCCGATGTGTGCATCCAGGGACAGACCGGAGTCCAACAGAATGCCTAGGGTCCTCACCTTTTCGGCAGTTACAGGGAATCTCCCCTCCTCGTCCAGTGTTAGTGGGCATCCTGACTCTCCTGTAGTCCAAGGGAGGGGGTGAGCATGACACTCCACACCAGGGAGAAAGCCTCACATTACTGTGTGGAGTTACAGACAGAAGAACAGGAAGTGAGGATTTCTCAGAAGAAATAAGGACATTTAAAAGCAAAATGGAAGGATAAGGCTAGTGAAGGAGGACTGCACTAAGGTAAAGGAAGCTATTTAGGGAAAAAAATTGTACCTTTAGAAACCCTTTAAGATGCTCACAATCCAAAGTTTCCACATGCATGGAGCCAAATATCATAAAGCCCAACTCGCAGTGCAAGGTTTAATTGCGGCTATATCACTTACCTTGCTCCTGCTGGCTCCAGTACACTCCTCCATCACATACAATACAGGAATTTTAACTCTGTATTGTACTGTATGTTTTGGAGTCTAGTGTGTGACCAGAGCCAGTCTTTGCTTAGAGGGGCAGGAGCTTCATCTCATTGTCCAACATTTGCCCAACATTCAGCCTGTGTGCACAAGGCTTTAAGGGTGCTCAAATGGATGTGGTCTAGACTCTATCGGATCTCCTCCAACTCTGTTGTCACCATGTAAGGCTGTAGGCTCTGGGTGGATCCCGACATTAAAGTTGGGATCCCTTCAGAGTCTGGACTGGCTGACTGATATCAGCCAACAGCAGACAATAGCCTGCTGTTGGCTGAATACGGGTCACCGGAGAGGAGAGCGAAGTGCACTTCTGTGATCCACAGGAGACGAATTTAGAGTACAACGCATGCATCAGACTCCTGATGAGTGGCGGAAGGCCATGAAACGTGTAGAGTGCCCAATCATGTTTTTTCTAATATATCTTACTTATCATGTTCTTTGCTTGTACTAATTTTATGAATTTGTATATGTTATTTATGTCTGAATTGTAATTATTTGATGTCATGAATCTTACTACCTGCTGTTAAATATGCCATGGTGATTCATTTTTTATTATTATTAAATTTATATGATTATATCAACTTATGTTGAATTTGTGCGACTGTATTTCTACATCACAAATGCTTTATTATTATATGGTCTTATTATGTTTTCCAATTGTACTATCATGTACTGTTCCTAGGGATCTTTGGCAAACAGTTTCCTTCCATGTGACATATCCACATCATTACACACACCCACATGTCCCATTTAAAGTCTCAATCCTACCCCTTCTGGTCTATACACATATATATGCAGGGATGGAGGCCTGTGGGATTATAATTCCAGGTAGAGATAGGTCTTACCCCTTGTGCAAACTATATCCACACAAGCACAGAGAGAACATGCAAACTTCAAACAGGTAGCGTCAATGTTGAAATTTGGTGTTTTCCGCGGGATTACTGGAGGGGAAGAGAGCCCGTAAAAAGGTATGTATATATAAAAAAAAAAAACACGGGCATACTGCCGGTCGGGTGGGTGGGCTCCGTGGCATGCTAGAAATTTGTTTGGAGGGTGAACCTCCCCTTTAAGTCTAGTCTGATTGATGTCTCAAGCACTCACATACAGTACATACAGGTAGGCATAATAAATCAGAACTTATTCAGAATGAAAATCATGATCTACTAGAACGATCACAGATTGATAGATAGCCTCAATTATGCAGAAATTTACTACCAGGAATTATGGGAAATAATTGTAAGCTAAAAGCATATTGTCCTTTCAATAGTGGATTATGTGTCACAAAATTAGCAGTCTATGTCCAGTACCTGTATCGTATCTGGTGAGTTACAAATTCAATGGCCAAAGGTACACAAAGGTAAGGGTTCTGCATTAGGCATTGTTTCTGCAACAGGAAACCAGCCTCTTTCCAGTACCACATGTAAATGCGCCTTTATGTTTTCAATAAACTGACTTACATTTTGCTATAATCTTACTATTATATCATCCCAAATAACATCAGCTTGATCATGACCACCATGTGAACAGTGGAGCAATCATGTGGTCCTGTTCACCCTCTGGCTCTTCATGAACATATAATAAAGTCATTCTCAGTCAGGGCACAGCAGATGTGAACTGGGGAATTTGTTTCTCTGTGACACCAATGTAGTTCTGTTGTCAAAACTGTGCATGAGACATTTCGATAACAGAATGTCTTTCATGTGACAGGGAAATAGCAGTTTGAGACTGAATATACATTCTTGTAGAATGCTGCGTCTTGTCGTTAAGAAAGTCGTAATGCTGTATTTCAGGCATGTCCAAAGTCCGGCCCGGGGGCCAATTGTGGGCCCCCTGCTGATTTAATATGGCCCCCCTGGGGATTTGGATATACAGTATATATAGCCATTGCAGCTTCACATGTGCCCTGGGGCCACAAAAAATATATACCGTATTTATTGGCACTGCCTCAGGGGGGACATGACGTGCGCCGTCAAATTACATAAAGAGAATCTCCTGTTTACTTGGCGACGTCTGTAATAGGAAGTCCTGTTTCCTGGGATGCCATTGGATGACTGTTCTGTTTATCATAGGAGGCGGGACCTTGTATTAAAGATGCCACAGAGTAAACAAGAAATTCTCCTGTTTGTAATCTGACGTCACTTATCCCTCCCTGTCCCCTCCGAGGCTGCAGATGGACATCGATCAGGCTGCATTCAGGGCACATGTGAGGCTGCATTGCTTGCAGTGGTGAGGCTGCATTGATTGCAGTGGTGAGGCTACATTGATTGCAGTGGTGAGGCTGCATTCAATGCAATGGTAAGCCTGTGTGTGTTATACGCTGATAAATACGGTATATCCAAACAACACGCCCAAGCTTGTCCTTAGTTCTGAGCAGCGCCCTGGTATTTGTTGGGGCCACAAAAGAGATATATACAGTATATCCAAATAACACGCCCAAGCTCATCTCTTCACCACACACAGCCACAAAGGCAAGAGAATTCTTGTTGGGCAGTGTATTGGTGCTCGGACGAACACACTTAGGCCGCGTACACACGTACGAGAACCTCGTCGGGCTAAACCCATCGTTCTGCCCGACAAGGTTCCCGATGAGCGGTCGAAAAAGCTTGTCGAGCCAAAGTCCTCATTGAACAGCGAGGAAAAAGAGAGCGTGCTCTCTTTTTTGGCTCGACGAGCTTCCCGACGGGACGCTCGTCGGAAGTGTACACATGACCGAGAACCTCTGCAAAATATGTCTCCCAGCGAGCTCGGTCGTGTGTACGGGGCCTTAGATCAAATTTTAATGCTTCAAAAAATGTCAGGCAAAATGGTCGGTCCTCGAGCATGTTCACTTCATCAAATGTGGCCTTCTTTGGAAAATGTTTGGACACCCCTGCTGTGTTTAAACTATGGATGTTGCTGTCTTTTTGTTTTTTTAATATGACTATAGATCACATTAAAAAAGGATTATTTATTACAAAAATACAATAATATAGGGATGCTCTCTTTTTGTGGACAGATGATAAAATACACCCCTGCAATGGCGTGTACAGCATAGAATTGTGTCTGAAAATGTATCTTGGGCTGATTTAGTATTAAAAGTGTTAAATAATCCTAGGTTTATTGTCATAGCCCCCTATGCCAAGAGTTTTCTGTTCTCGCATAAACCTAATATACTGTTTATAACATAAACCTAATGTATTGTATATAACATAAACCTAAACTTAACATCCCACAGTACATGCAGAATTCCCATTAGAAGTAATAAGACCCCATCTAGTCCTAACACAAAATAATCCCCATCAAACAGATCACCGGCTCCTCTGTCTACAAGTTTCCTGTACTTTGGAAGAGTAGCCAAGCTTCATTCATCTACAAAACAATGGGATACACTGTATGACCTGGTATTCCTAGCTCTTGTCAGTAGGAATATCAACTCCTACATTTCCCATTGAATATATTACAATTGGTTCGCCACCTAAAACCGCCTCTAGTTTGATTATTAAATGTAGTTTAGTATTGTCAATATCCTTGTGCTTCCCTAGTCCCCGAAATAAAAGCAAGCAGGTTATTTCTTTATCTAGCTGGATGCTGTCCATTTAATTTGAAAACGTGAACCTTACTCTAAATTTTTGAGAAAAAACAATTACCTCTGAGTGATCTATGTACATTTCAAAAATGTTAACAAACTTTGCTTCAGGTTTCCTACCTTTTTGCTGCTTGGTTATGTGAATGTGCACTTAATGATAGTGACATTTTCATTATCAATGAGCTGTTGCACTAGCAGGGCTCTAATGAGAAAAATGCAAGGTCCAAGGCTCCATTCACACTTGTACGACTCCAAAGTTGCATTGACTTTGGAGTACAACTTTGACGCAACTTTAGACAAGTGCAACTTACATAATTAGAAGAGGGAAGGTCTGGACAGCCACACTCCAATAAAAATGTCTTTATTTTGCACAAAATAACAAAAGTACAAAACACAGCAGGGTACAGGATTAAAAACTGATGCGTTTCACACTCTCAACAGTGCTTAGTGATAGCTTCATCCCTTCCCCTTCTGTTATTGGATCTTGCAAATTAGGCTTAAGACTTTGGCTTTGACCAGTGATAATGGACAACTGTTATACAACTGTTCCTTTGTATAATATTCAGGTACGACTTTCATGCAACTTTTGAAGGTTAACATTGTCTATGGCCTAGTACACACGTCCAAGAATCTCGTCAGGAAAAACCCGTTGTTTTCCCTGACGAGATTCTTGGCAAGAAACTCTTGCCGCCAGAGTGTACTGACTGTCCTTTCAAAAGAACCGTGGTTCTCTTGAAAGAAAAGAACGCGGTGACATCATTGCATATGACGAATATGCGCTCGTCACATTCGATGACGTCGCCGCCATCTTGCTTCACCCTACCTATGCCGTGAAAGCTTCCCCGCATGTGTCAAAGTCATTTCGAGCATGCGCGGGTTTCCACCACGCAGGGCTTTTTTTCAGGGGGAACTTGGGGGAACTCAGTTCCACCACCTCTGGCTCAGACCCTTTGGTGCCTGCTCACCACAATCACTTGTAAACACAGAAGTCTGGTTTCTGTGTTTACAAGCGACAGCTTTGTAACCCCCTGAACTCTGCACTCTGTATGTAATGCAATTCTAGTATTAAATGCTCCTTTAAAACCCTTCTACTGTTTGTGAAATCTGAACGGGTTGTGGTTGAGTTCCTGCACCTATTTTCTGAGAAAAAAAGCTCTGCCACCACGACAGGTAAGTATACACACGCTCGGGTTTCTCATCGTGAAACGAGAAAAAAGAGAGCAGGTTCTCTTTTTTTCTCATCAAGATTATGGCCAGATTTCCTGACGAGAAACCTGAATGCCTCGTACACACGAACGGGAATCTCGACAAGAATCAGTTTTCTTGCTGTTTTTTGCAAGAAACCTGGTCATGTGTACGAGGCCAATGGCCCTTAATTTGCTAAAAATTTGGACCAAAGTAGTCCATGAACTACTTTGAAGTTGCTGCAAATTTAGGTCGCACATATATATGAATGGTTATCATTGGAAAACTTGGGAATTGACTAGTCATGCGACTTTGACGTCCAAAGTTGCATGACAAGTCGCACAAGTAGAACGGTGTAGGCAATATTTGCGGTGAAGGTGGAAACATAGCTGGGCATCATTGCGTGGGACTGGGCGTTCCTAGTCACAGGCTGTGATTGACGTGCTTCCGACCGGCGCATACTGCGCGTCACAAGTTGGCGAAAGAAGCCTAACGTCAGTGCGCAGGCGCCTTATAGAGCCCCCAGTCCCACGGGATTCACTACCCGGAAGCCGGGAGTGAAAATAGCCCTAAAACTGTATGTACGGGGGGAAAAAAACAAACACCAGCATACTGTCGGTCTCATAAGTCGGCTCAATGTAATGTTAGATTTTTTTTTTAGTGTGAATCCCCGCTTTAAGTAGCCCATTACTTACCAAGAGCAATAGGTTAAAAATGACAAAAATGATAATGTATTTGTGGTTGTGTGATGCTGTTGATGCAGCTCTATTCAGGTGGCAGTGCGACTCATGGATCACTATTTGTTAGGAATTCCTCTGCAAATCCATTATTAGATGTGGATTGTATGTTTTTTCAGAATGAAAATTTGTTCTGACTGATTTTTTTCTGCAATTATTATGCCCAAATTGAGAATCTCTTTACTCTTTATTCCGGCAGTCATCGCTACCCTTGAATTAGTAGAATCGATGGCTCTTGCTCTGCGTTCTGTGGAATGTCCTTGGCTGTCCTTTTCCTAAGCTTATTACCAAGTCTACCCCATAACCCAACTTCATTACAAAATGTGAAAACACAAAATTTGAGCTTGTGTTTGTACCTTATTAAACCATGGCTAGTATGTGACATTCCCCAAAATAGATATTTTCACAACTGCCTATCCTACGCATGGACAAATGACTAATTTTTATTTCAGATGCGTCGGTCTGCTAAAAACTTTCTGGTTTTGCTACGTAGAACATAATCTCATGTCAGTACATCTTGGCCTGTAGAATTGATGTATTCAAAGTGTTTATTCCGCATGACAACAGATCGATTCTAGATGCTATTTAACTAGGACGCTACTGGCAGCAACCCTTTTTCCTCATACTTAAAGTGGCAGTAAATGAAAAAATAAATAAAAATCTGGGCCCCCTGCAAGGTAATAGCATTATGTGCTAGTATGCATTGCATGCTCACAGAGTATGAAAGATTTACCCTAAAATGAATCCCTCCAGTGGTGTGCTGTCACCACTGACAGGGCTTACATCTTCATCTAGTCTTCCTTCCGTGTTCACTTCTGTACAGTTTACTTTGCTTCAGTTTTGAATAGATACAGAAGTGATTGGTACTGATCACTCACTGTGTCCAATTCAGAAAAGGAAGGGGCCAATAAATGACATATATACCGGCCCCTTCAACCACTCTCCATCCCCCTGTGTACCCGCAGCAGCCGGCGGGAGGGAAGCCGGCAGTACTGCGGAGAAGGGAATCCGGGCACACAGGGGGAATCAAATATGGGCAGCACACAGAGGGAGATCAGTGTGGTGGGATGGGAGGATAATTACAGAACGATGCACTGTGTGTGTCTCCCTCCAGCAGATGAAAGCTGGTGGCAGGGAGAGGGGGAGAAACTGACTTTCAGCTGCTGGAGAGAGAGACACAGTGCACCCTTCTGTAATTGTCCTCCCAGTAGCCCTGCTGTCTGGGCCCTCCTGTGTGCCGGGCCCCCCAGAGGAGGCCCAGTGGTACCCCCCTGTTGGCGGTCCTGCTGGGAGGTGCCCTGGACTCCCTGTTGATGCAGGTGCTGATGATTATCAGCAAAATCAAATCTCCTAAGCAACATCCTGAATTTCAGGTAATTTTACTGTCTCTGCTGCGTAGATCATCCTGCTGCAAGTCATCCTATCTGAATTCAGTCAGACAACACCATAGAGTGGCATTTACAAGCAATCAGGAAGGAATCAAAAGTCTTGCCATCGTTAGACAGGTTGTTTGAATTCGGTCCTGGGCGGAACTTCACATTTCCAGACATAGCCACCAGAGGCACCTGAAGCCAGGGAAGTGGTCCCTACATTGATAGGTGTTCCAGGGCCTGTGTTATAGGTGGAGATGGGAATCTCCTGACCTCCATATTCAAGACTAGCTTTTCTCAAGGAACAGGGATCCTCTAGTGGAAGCATTATATGCTCTGGTAGCTCCATGGGATCAGTTCATTGAGGGACACAAGACTTTCCACTCTAAGTTTATTCTCATGTTCTTCTTGTTACTACTTTGATACAAAACAGAGGCATACTAGTGGTGGGAAGAGTTGTCATGTGATTGCCAATAGTTTTTTTTGTGTCCATTTTTCTTGTGACTGCAGTATTACCAGAAACCTAAGACTCCCTGGCCAATGGCGTCTTAGGATCCACTTCCTGATTGGCTTGCTATTGTCACACAACCGGGTGAGCCCACCCTTTTTTTTAAGCCATGTAGGCTCCAATTATGTGCTCAAAAAAAACACATTGAAATCTGTATATCCGGCACCCTGCATTGAGATTAGTGCCCCCTGCGCACTCCATGGACGGGCCACCACTGCACCTGAATGCAGCAGGCAGTAGATTACCAGAGTTGAATGACCGCTACAAATATTCATGTATATTTTTTTTTTAGTTGATATGCACATGTATATGTCATTGTGTATTCCATGTGTTTTTAACCATTGTATCCAGCTAAAATCAATCCATTGTATTAGGATAATGTTTATTTATAGCGCTGCACTGATTGGATTTTCATTTTAATATACTTTGTACTTACCTATTGTGTGAGCTGCTTTTGAGATTTATTAGGCCATAGTGCGAAAAAAAATAATTCTATTTAGGCCTATAACTGTCTGTGTGGATGGACTCTGATGCCTCGTACACACGACTATTTTTTCCCGACGGGAAAACTGCTATGAGAGCTTTTCGTTGGGAAACCCGGCTGTGTGCATGCTCCAAAGCAGTTTTTCCAACAGGACAAAAAAAAGAAAGCAGTATCTCTATTTTCACGTCAGGAAAAAATCCTGGCGGGAAAACCGTTCGTCTGTATGGTTTGCCGACGGGTAAAAAAATGCGCATGCTCGGAAACAAATCGACGCATGCTCAGAAGCATAGAACTTAATTTTCTCGGCTCGTCATAGTCTTTTACATCACCGTCTTCTTGGCAGTAAAAAAGTTCACCAGACTTTTGTGTGACTGTGTGTATGCAAGGCAGGCTTGAGAGGAATTCCGTTGGAAAAACTGGTCGTGTGTACTAGGCATTAGGTCCCGGACATGGCAATTATGGCAGCTTATTAGCACAATAGTCCGTTTCCCCTGTACTTGTTACAAAGGATTTGGCTTCCTTTTGGCTGGAGAGTCAGACATCAGTATTAGTTTCCGGCTTGAGCACTTTGCTCCTGGACCTCAAAAGGGAAACCTAGTCACACAATTCTGACACTTCTTACTTCCTGTTTTCTACAATCCACACAAGTACCGTAGAAACAGCTGTGGAGTGAGCAATATGACATCTCATTATCTGGGTGTCTCTGACTCCACCACCTTGTTGTGTAATGATCAGACATAACCTGTTAATGTCATAACATGGGCTGTTTGGTATTTATTGAGGTGTGGCATAGTAAAGGCATGTCAGTATTTAAACACTACATTTCTTTGTATAAACCTGGTTTAGGCAAAACAATACCATCATCAATGCTTGTATTAATCGCAGATCATACCATTTATGAAAAATCTGCTTTCTTTGTGCAAATTACTATTGGTTTCATAGGCGTGCGCACAGGGTGTGCCAGGTGTGCCTGGGCACACCCTAATCACCCTGTGCTGGGCACATTCCCCCTGCTGCTTGGTTGCGAGAAAGAGATTGGGGAATCTCTGTCCCCAGTTCCTTTTCTTTGTCTCAAAAGTAAGACATCAGGGG
The DNA here is from genome assembly GCA_029574335.1 of Rana kukunoris. Lineage (NCBI taxonomy): Eukaryota > Metazoa > Chordata > Amphibia > Anura > Ranidae > Rana > Rana kukunoris. The sequence goes on along the minus strand of CM056049.1, from coordinate 498,455,441 downwards.
CCTGTTTAGACCTCTAATATTTCACCATAGCCCCTAATGGAGCACCTAAAAAAGTTGTAATGAAACAATAATAAAAATGATTGTGTAAAAATATTATAAAAAGAATGCAATTGTAAAAATGTAATAATAAAAATAAACGACTGGTATCAACCTCTTCCCTACTGACATCGTCCACTGCTCTACCGACGCTGTCCATTGCCCTATATATTTATACATACACATGCATGTGTGTTTGAGCTTTGGGGTGCACACCCTAATGCAATAGGCTGCGCACACCTATGATTGGTTTATAATATATAAAACTATTTTTTATTTTTTTTAACTAGCTGTTATCACCTATGACTGCGAATAGGTACATAATGATTCATTGTATTAATGTTCCCATTTGTTGTTTCACTTCCTCATAGAATGTAGCGATCTGAGCAACAGAATAACCAAGGAGCTTTTTAACCCTTTTCATTACATACTGATCCTTCTTTTGATTGATTTCTTCTTGGCTGCCAATAGGCACCAGCAAGGGATTAAATAGGTTATTATAGCATAAGGATGTAGCTTTTGACAGCAAAGGTTGTGTGCTTCTAGCTCCAGGACTGGAATCCAACCCAACCTCTGCATCATAATATTTGTGTATGACTGCAAATTGCAATGAGCTTTTAAGAAAACTGCAGCTAGTTAAAGGCACTCATGGTTAATTTTTTTATTAGTTTGATAGCTGTAAGCTAGAGCATTTAAATATCACTTACCTTATTTTTCCTTTTGACCTTCAAAATACAGTAATCCAGGTTTGAAAATGCCATTTCCTGTCTCTGCTCTTCTTGCTTTCCACCAGCACCTGAGCTGTTTGGCATGGTGGAAAGCAGATGTGCTCAACCCCTCCCTATGACTACAGCTCTGGGTGAAGATGCTCTCTTATCCCTCACAGGCATGGAGGCTAAGCCTAATGGGAACTGTAGTTCCCATTAGGCCGTGATGTAGCAAGAATGAATGCGCACCGCAAACCAGGAAGTCAGTGAGAATAACAATTCAGGAGTGACGGAGGTGAATAAAACAGCTCGATTTCAACAGGTATCAAACTAGTTAAAATGCAAAACATTACTTTTTACTTTATCAGCTACTGTCAGACTTTAATTTAAGAGGAAAATATTTTTGTCTTTACAACCCCTTTAAGTGGGTGTTAACGCCAGGAGGTGTCGACAGGAGGAACTGTTACACTGCAATCTTTGTGCTGGGAGTATGCAGTTAGAACAATGTCTTAAAGTCCCATTGGTGCATATGTGCAGTGGCTGGGTGTTAAGGTCCACCCACCATATGTGTGGTGCATAGTTGGCAAGAAGTCAAAGTAGAACTATAGGCACAACTTTTTTTGTTTTTTTTCATTGTGGATAGAGTTATGCCGCTTACAGACGATCAGACATTGCGACAACAAAACCATGGATTTTTTTCTGACGGTTGTTGGCTCAAACTTGTCTTGCATACACACAAATGTTGTCGGAAAAATTTCCAATCGCCAAGAACGCGGTCACGTACAACACGTACGACGGCACTATTAAAGGGAAGTTCAATACCAGTTGTGTTAGTAGAAGTTTGGTGAGAGATGATTTACGCTTTTCAGCCTCGTGCTTTTCAGTCCGTTACAGCGTGACAAATGTGCTATCTCCATTATGAACGCCAGTTTTACCAGACTGAGCGTTTCCGTCTCGTACTTGATTCAGAGCATGCATGGAATTTTGTGCTTCAGAATTGTCTACAAACGATCGGAATTTACGAGAATGGATTTTGATGGCAAAAAAATTGAGAACCAGCTCTCAAATTTTTGTTGTCGGAAATTCCGACAGAAAATGTCCGAGGGGGCCTACACACCGTCGGAATTTCTGACCAAAAGCTCCCATCTAACATTTGTTGTCAGAAATTCCGAGTGTGTGTACGTGTCATAAGGCCCCTTTCACATGGGCTGTCCAATCAGGTCTGCCTGTTCATTTTTCAGACGGACCTGATCGGGCCCTCCGGTCTCCCCTATGGAGTGGCAGATGTAAGCGGTGACATGTCCGCTGACATTCGCCGCTATCCGATCTGCAAAATCCAGATGGATGGTGGTCCTATTTTCCATCCATCTGTCGAATCGAATCAGATAGGATTGGATGGAAACGGACAGTAAGTCATTACCTTCTAGAATATTTGCAATATCCTTTAACCCCTTCCCGACCAGCCACCACAGTTGTACTAGGGGGCACGCGCGCACACGCTAGAGGAAAGCGGGCACCTGTGGCTCACCGCCGGAGCCGATGCGAGTGCCCGGTGGGCGGGATGACTGCCAGGCACCTGCGGGCGTTCGTGACAGAGCAAGAACCGGGATCTGTGTGTGTAAACACACAGATCCTGGTTCTTTCAGGGGAGAGGAGACAGATTGTGTTTTCATTCTAAGTATGAACACAATCTCTCTCTCCTCCTAGTCAGTTCCATCCCCCACAGTTAGAACACACCTGGGGAACACAGTTAACCCCTTAATCGCCCCCTAGTGTTAACCGCTTCCCTGCCAGTGACATTTATACAAAAGGCAGTGCATTTTTAGAACAGAACTGCTTGCTGTTTAATTGTGACTGGTCCCAAAAATGTGTCAAACGTGTCCGATCTGTCCGCAGCAATGTCACAGTCCCGATAAAAATCGCAGATCACTGCAATTACTAGTAAAAAAATTATAATTATAAAAATGTCATAAAAAATATGCCCTACTTTTGCACAAACCAATCATCAACCAATCGCTTATTGCAATTTTTTTCCCAAAAATATGTAGAAAAATACATATCGGCCTAAACTGAGAGAAAAAAAATTGGGATATTTATAATGCTGAAAATTCAAAGATATGGGGGTTAGTTACGAAAGGCAAATCCACTTTGCACTACAAGTGCAAACTATAAGTGCAAAGTGCACTTGAAACTGCACTTGAAAGTGCAGTCACTGTAAATCTGAGGGGTAGATCTAAAATGAGCAGAAGCTCTACTGATTTTATTATCCAATCATGTACAAGCTAAAATGCTGATTTTATCTTCCTTGCATGTCCCCCTCAGATCTACAGCGACTGCACTTCCAAGTGCAATTTCAAGTGCACTTTGCACTTATTGGGCCAGATTCAGAGAGCCATTACGCCTGTCTAACTGGTGTTAGACAGGAGTAATTTCAAATTACGCGCGTTTTTTAGCTAGTCGAAAACCTCAAACCATGAAAAGACGGCTGCGGGCTTCAATCCGACTGGATTACGTGTTCGTACGCCTTCGGATCTACGCTGCAATAAAATTGCGGCCACTGGGTGGACTTCCCATCGTTTTCCGCGTCGGGGTATACAAATGAGCTTTTGCCGCCGATCCCCGAAATTACGATCTTCAATCGCAATCTCTTACGGCACCTTTAGTCATCTTTTATTTGCGTAACACTATACCAGCTTTTTGCTGCTCTAATATTAGACAGCCCGTGTTAAGTATGGCCATCGTTCCCGCGTCGAATTTCTACGTTTTCCGACGCCTTTTATTATTTTTTACGTAAGTCGTCCGGGAATAGGAATGTTCGTAAACGACGCTACTCAAACAACGAATGACGTAACGACGTGATTTCGCGCAATGCACGGCGGGAAATTTCTGAACGGAGCATGCGCAGTTCGATCGCCGCGGGGACGCGCTTAATTTAAATGCTTCACGCCCCCTAATCGCGTATTTCGATTACGCGGCGAGAAATAGACTACGCCGCCGTAGCGTACGGGCAAAAATCTACCAGGATTTGGTGTAGAGCCTGGTAAAATACGGCAGCGTAGAGTATTTCGATTAAGTGTATGTGAATCTGGCCCATAGTTTGCACTTGTAGTGCAAAATGAATCTCCCTTTCGTAAATAACCCCCATTGTGTTTTTTTTCAAAATTGTCGCTCTTCTTTTGTTTATAGCGCAAAAAATAAAAGCAGCAGAGGTGATCAAATACCACCACTTTTTTTTGTGGGAAAAAAAGTACGTAAATTTTGTTTGGGTACAGCGTGTCGCACGACCGCGCAATTGTTAGTTAAAGGGATGCAGTGCCGTATCTCAAAAAATGGCCTGGTCATTGAGCAGCCAAATCTTCTGGGGCTGAAGTGGTTAATCACTCTTCCGATTCACATGCTGCACAGCCAGAACAATACATCTATTAACCCCCTTGGCGGTATTCCCGAGTCTGGCTCGGGGTAAGATTTCAATACCAAAAGCGGTATCCCCGAGACAGACTCGGGGCCGCCTAGCAACATCCACAGGCACAAGTTACTTACCTTGTCCCTGGATCCTGCGATGCCTCCACGCTGTGTGAGCGAGCCGCGTCCTCGCTCGATTCACACAGCGTCCCTGTGTGCCGCCGATCTCCATTCCCTGCGACGTTACAGATTACAGTACTGTATGTAAAAAATACACACCCCCCTTGTCCCTAGTGGTCTGCCCAGTGTTCTACATGTCCTTTTATATAATAAAAACTGTTCTTTCTGCCTGCAAACTGTAGATTGTCCATAGCATCCCTTTATGTCAAAAATGGTTTTAGAGCAGCTAGAAAACAGCGATAATAAATGATAATCACTTGCAGAATTGAGCGATAGCGATTTGTAGGGAAATTCGTCATAAAAAAAAAAGTAATGACAGCAACAATTCTGCAACTGAGCAAATTTCAGCGATTTTGATTTAATTACATTATTGAATAATTTTTATTATAATTATATTATTATTTGTTATAATTATTTATAGTTATTTATTATATTATAATTTATTATTTTGTTTTTCAAACTTTATCATACCTGAGATGTCTACTAGACTCTTGTTTGGACAGATTTCAGTGAGTTATTCTAAGGATTACAGGCCTACAATGTAAAACGCCAAATTTTCATGCAAAATAATTGTACCGCTTTCGGCACCTAAAACCAGAAAGAATCATACCGCCAGGGAGGTTAATACCTGGTTCATATGTACTACTTTCTGGGTCACCTACCTGCTCATCACATAGAGGTGATGATGCAAGCTGAAAGCAAAGGAAGCTGCAGTGTTGAATCAGGAAATGTGTGTCACCTGCTTGGTATGTGAAACAGAAAACTGGATGAACAGAATTACAAATCTTTTGGCAGGCTAAGCAGTACTGTAAACATATACCATATGTATTTCAACTGTGTGTTTAACTGTTGGCTTGGAGCCTCACTTTAATAAAGAATTATATAAAGAGTCGTTTGGTGCTGCTGCATCCTTTCATCTGTTTTCACCTCTATAAATAGTAATGTCCCCCTGTCTTATATTGCAGAGACAGGGTTTGTGACTTCAGACATTTTTATGTTCACTAGTTTCAAATTCTTAGTCTTGAAAAAGTGCCAGCGAATGCGGGCTTTCAGGGTCATTCTGTGACATCAGCATGAGATTTTAAACCCCACAGAAGCCACACACCAAATCTGTAAGCTAAATAAATGTTAATAAATCAAGCTAGTTACCCCAACCCCGCTGGAGCCACTTGGTTGATTGGGTTCCCTGTTCTGCCTTCACCCTGAGAACAACCAGGGCTTTTTTTCTGGGGGAACTTGGGGGAACTCAGTTCCACCACCTTTGGCTCAGACCCTTTGGTGCCCGCTCACCACAATCACTTGTGAACACAGATGTCTGGTTTCTGTGTTTACAAGTGACTGCTTTGTAACCCCCTGAACTCTGCACACTGTATGTAATGCAATTCTGGTATTTAATGCCCCTTTAAGACCCTTCTACTGTTTGTGAAATCTGAACGGGTCGTGGTTGAGTTCCTGCACCTTTTTTCTGAGAAAAAAAGCTCTGAGAACAACCTTTATCATCACTGACACACCAGGGTAAGCAAATGGATACTCTCCTGCTACTGGGAGCACCAATTTAGATAACCTGCACACAACTTAGGCTGGCCATAGCTTATGTTTCCTTCAACCCTTCCGCTATGCTATTGTATTCTGGCAGTGGGAAGTTTCCCTACCAGGGGCGGACTGACCATTGAGGAACTTGGGCACTGCCCGAGGGCCCCATGCCACTAGGGGGCCCCATCAGGGTTGCCAGGCTCATTAAAACCAGGGACAGTATGTAAAAATCTGTGTTTTTTTTTTACATCTGTCCCTGATATGTCCAAAACCTACATGCTTTTGATGTGAAAATCCTAAGATTTTAGCTGCCCCGCCTCTGTACTGTCACCTGGCTTAGTGGCCATCTGTAAGCCTGGGGGTCCCATAATCTTCTATTGCCTGGGGGCCCCATGAGTTGTCAGTCCGCCCCTGTTCCCTACTGTCAGAATACAATGATCACTGGTGCCAGCTATAGCCATCGGCAGTGATTACTGATTGCATGAAAAAAAAAAAGAAAATGGCTTGATTGACCTTAACTGCTTGCCGACCAGCCACCGCAGTTATACGTCGGCAGGTCGGCTCTCCTGGGCGAGAGCCCGTAGCTCTACGTCGGCACTTCTGTGGCCACTAGGGGGCGTGTGCGAGCCGCCGGCGGCCCGTGCGTGCGCCCCCTGCTCCCCCCGAGTCCTGTGCGCGTGCCCGGTGGGCACGATCGCTGCCGGGCACACGCGATCGCTCGTTACAGAGCGGGGACCGGGAGGTATGTGTGTAAACATAAAGGTAAAAAAAAAAAAATCCCTAAATAGCATCCTTTACCTTAGTGCAGTCCTCCTTCACTTCCTGTTCTTCTGCCTGTAACTCCACACAGTAATGCAAGGCTTTCTCCCTGGTGTGGAGTGTCGACCTCGCCCCCTCCCTTGACAGGGGAGGGGGCAAGCAGGAGAGTCAGGACGCTCTCTACGTTGCAGATAGAGAAAGGAGCTGTGTGTTAGTGGGCGTCCTGACTTTCCTGCTCGCCCCCTCCTCAAGGGAGGGGGCGAGTACGACACTCCAATTCAGTTTGTAATTCAGATTTTTTTTTATAAATTCTGCACTGACTGTCTTTGAAATTGCCCCAACCCCTGTTCAAATCCAATCCAGGGACAAAACCAGGGACAGACTTGGTCCAGGGACAGTGTCCTCAATCCAGGGACTGTCCCGGAAATCGGTGATGTCTGGTCACCCTACCTTAGAGTGTGTTAAGATATGTGGGCAGTAATTTACACATGTACATATATATTAATGCCTGTAAATGCATGCACATGTGTACATTCATATACTTTATGTGTTTGTGTGTAACCTTTTAAGAATGAATGGGACAAGAATTTTACAGTTTTCTACATGTCTTTACGCTTGTATTTGCAAACAATTTATAGACCCTACTTGAAATTCTTTTTTTTTTTATATAAGATCTTTTTGCCAGCAAAAAATCTATAAATACATCAATAATTTTTTAGGCCCATGTGCAAGGACCCTATTTGTGAATCTTTGTGATGAGCAAATAAAAAACAGAGCGGTCATGGAGTACAGCATGGTAAATGGTTTTATTGATTTGCAGAGTATAGAAATATTCTCCAAACTCCCCATCTGATTAATATATCTTCTGTTCTGACCTAACAAGGACATATCAATGCTCACTTGAACTTGGTTTTGAAATGACGAACACTGCCAGTTCCTAAAATATTTCTCACAGTTCCTCCGGCAGCTGTGAATCGTTCAGAGTAAAACCCGTAATTGGTGAAGTTTTGGTGAAGTTTTGAGCATACTTAGAAAAGTGCTGAGTCAGGATTAGTTCTATTTACTGTAGAAATAGGAAAGAAAAGAAAATGCTGATATGATAAATCCAATATGGATTTCTAGAAAATGTATTTAGTCAATTTATAGCAGTCCTTTAGCTTGATAGTGAAAACATACAAGTATTTAAAACTGTCCCTCAATATTTCAGGGATTTTTATGGGCGCATTTACAAAGTAGAGAATGTGACTTTAAAAAAACTTTCACTGACATTTAAAACACATGCACTTAAAAGGTTCCGCTGCAGTGAATGTTTGGTGACTATTAGATTAACTGCTTTATAAACATGCCTTATAGGTCCCGGTAGTGTATAAACTATTGTGATTAGGAATGCTTATCCTGTGCAGCCCTGAGTCTGTGGCATTCCTGCCTGTTGCCGCAGGATGGTCATTCTAATGCTGCAGCCACCCCACACACAGGTTTCTCTCCCTCTCCCCAATCACAGTGACCTGCAGAAGGAGAGAGAGAGACGGCTGCAGGACATTTTGCTAGGACTGTGATGATGCAGCCACAATGTGCCAGAAGGAAGCCTTGCCCACTGCCTGGAAGAGCAGAAGACACAGTAATTGACTGGGAGAGAAAATAGACTACTGGGAGCTGCTGGGAACTATGGGGGATGTAGTCCCCAGGAGACAATTCTCTATCAAGCCAAGGACTGAATAAAACTACAAGTCCCAGGAGGGAAGAAAGCTGCAGGAGGAAAAGGAAGTCCAGGACTCAGAGAACTCTCACGTGGGACGTGAGATTTGAGCACGACTGGGCTGCTGAATTTGAAAGCTGCCTGTCATGAATGTTTGCAGCAGTGTTAGAGGGAGAATGGGCTGCCACATCTGTGCAGAGGGCACATTTGTTGGAGGGATCCAGTGAGCTGCAGAAAAGGGGTGTCACTAACGCCACTGGTTTCTGATGTAGAGAACGGGAGGAGGCTTAATTACAGACAGCAAAGTGTTTAGAGGCCGCAGGCCACAAACTATCTAGTTCAGACTGCATGGTGGTGAGAGGCTGCTGACCACAATTTCCTTATCCATGTAATAAAGGGATAGACTTGGGATACAAATGGGTATTTACACCCTGTATCTTGGGGTCCACTTGCAGGAAATTTGGGCCCCAACGATTTAGAGGCTAGTGGGAGGAGTTTTGTGTGACCGAATGACCTAGTAGCTTCATGAACCACCCTTTTAGATAGGACCTGCCTAGATTCAGGGTTCAGGGGCAAAGGCACTTTAACTCCTACCTATCTTAGCCACCTCCCAGGTACTTTAACCACTACACACCACCACCTTTAAAAATTTCTGGATGCAGGGAGGTGGAGGCGGGCATTTGGGTCATGTGACCACTATGATTGGCTATCACAACGGTCACCTGATTGAAAAACTCCTAAATTTTGCAAGTATGCATTGGGAGCTTTCGGGCCCCCACCAGTGACTGTGCTAGGAGCATGCAGGGCGCATTCTCTCAGCACAGTTTCATGTTTACACAGGGCCACGTGTATGGTGTTAAAGCCCACCCATCGAGAGGCCACATATATGCAGGTGGCCAGCAGGAAAAGGTTAAGAGGTCTTCTTATTTTTTGCGATGTTGTGCAAAATTATTTTCTGTCTTTGCTTGTTGCTTTCCCCATTCTGTATGTTGCTTTGTGAGATTTAATTACCTTGAGGTGTCAGAGGGTGTAGCATTGCAAGAAAGGTCATTGTGATCTGGAATCAGGGGACCCATCCATCAGAGGCTTCTTCGCTACACATAAATTACCTATGATGACAATTGTATGTGTCAATATACAACTAGATCAAACCTAATAACCAGTTATGCATTTTATATATACAATACTTCTCTTTTGTGTATCTAATCCATATTGCTATGTTGTGTAATTATAAATTAAAACAATATCACATAAAGTAAACAAAGGTGCCACAGTGCTTTGTGCTAATGATATACCTTTAATAAAAGTGCCCAGTGCTTTGTGCAAAAAAACTATAAGTCCCCCCAAAAAAATACACAGTTATTCTGATCTCTTGTGTCTCTTCCCAAGATTCACAAATTGCAAAAAATTTTAAAAAAGTGCTTCATGCAAAGTTATCTAATTTAAGTGCTTCCATATGTTCCTACACTCCGTGTTTGAACATATAGAAGGACTGTGGACTGTGGAAGGACTGTGTCCTAAAGTGACATGGAGGTCTGTGGAAAGGACCACCAAAAACTAGACATGTGCACAACAAAAAAAATCATATTTTTTTGTTCTGTTTCGTCTCGTTCCGTAGATTCGTAAAGATTCGTAATTTTGTAAGACTCAAGTTTTCCTATTTGGACCCATTCGTATTTCGTAAGACGCAAGTTTTCCTATTGGGACCCGTTCGTATTTCGTAAGACGCAAGTTTTCCTATTCGGACCCGTTCATATTTCGTAAGACGCAAGTTTTTCTATTCGGACCCGTTTGTATTTTTTCGGAACAGTTTTATTTTAGTTTATACTGAATGATTCGTAATTCTGTCTAATTTATTTTCGTTGATTCGAAATTCGTAATTTTGTTTGATAATAATTTTCGTTTAATGGATTCGGAATTCTGCAATTTCGTAAATAAATAGCAACGCGCGGCTAATCCATATTAAGATATACTTTCTCTTAAGCCCCGTACACACGGTCAGACTTTTTGCCAACAAACGTCAAAATTTGCATTTTCCAAAAAATCTGACCATGTGTACGCTCTATCGGACAAACTTTTTCGGTTTCAAAAGTCTGGCCAACTCCCTTCAGACAAAAATCCACGGAAAGGTTTCTATGAAGTCCGATCGCGTGTACGAGGCTTTACACTGTACAATGTGACTCAGCACAAAAGAGATAAGCTGATTGGCTAAGATATTAAGTAAGATACATCACTCACTAACTACACTGCCCAGTGCCCATTCGAAAGAACGATACAAGTACACAAATTTACGAACAGACAAAGAAACGGATTTACAAAACACACGAATAAAAATACAAACAGACACAGGATTTAAAATACGGAATGCAAATAGTTCGTTATAGATGTAATTTTTGTTCTTTTGCTTTTTCGGTGTTTCGTATTTTAGTAAGATTGTCCAATCATACGTTTGTATTTTCGCTTATTCGTTATTTTGCTTATTCTTAATTCCGTAATTTTCGTATTTTGGTTCTTTTAGCTTTTCGGATGTTCGTATTGATCCGCATGTATGAATACTAACAAATTCGTACGAAAATCCATTCCTTACGAACGGGAACAGACATGTCTACCAAAAACTGTGGAGACCAACAGATTGACACGGTCAGAAGTGTGGGTACCATATTTTGTTGACCCTCTTTCTTCACAGAGATTGGGTCACAAAGTGCCTTTTTCCCTCAGGAGAATTATTTCAAATGCTCGCTGTCATCTCCTTCTCTTTAAAATGTTGCTTGCCACATCGCACGCTCACATTTCAGCTCTCACTAGAATATACAACCGGTAATAGTAGGCCATGACTGAGACCAGGATTATTTTCCACTTTACCTATTGATTCCCCTGCCACTGATGTTTATGGGGACAGTAGATCACAGAAGTAGTATTGATGAGTGAAGTGACAGGAAAGTGAATGTGATTATTATTATCCTGCTCTTTCATGGCTAGCATATAGAAGATTAATAAACATGCCTTGTCACCTGCCCTCCACAGACAACAGGCCAATCTGAACTTTATTGAGCTATGTTCAGCATTAGGTCCAGCAGATGATAGAATTGTACAGCACTAGAGCAGAGTTGTGAATTCATAGTAATTGCAGTGTATTTCTACATAAATGGCTCCTTACTGTTATTCTGATTTTAATTAAAGTAATAATATTAGTAAATAATAATTTAACAAAATGATCATGGATGGGGAAATCACATGGGCCAATAGGATAATGACAAATTGAAAAGAGTGTCAGTGGAGTCAATTATTCCAATCAATAAAGTATATGTTCTAATTAATGAATTTGTTGGTTTAATCTGTCATTCCTTATAGAAAACACAAAAGTTTTTTCTTACCTGCGCTGCAAAATAGCCTGTGATTTCAGACGACTCAAGAAGAAAAGTAATGAAAGTAAATAAACTAGGGCTATTATTGATTAAAATGTTCATGTTCGATTAATCTACTAATTTCGATTAATTATAATGCACATACATTTTTTGGATCACCACCATATATAGTCCCCACTGTAATATCCACAGACATCTCCCCCACTGTAATATTCACAATCACCCCCACTGTAATATCTACAATCTCCCCACTGTAATATCCAGACATCTCCCCACTGTAATATCCACAGACATCTTCCCCACTGTAATATCCACAGATCATCCCCCCACTGTAATATCCACAGACATCTCCCCCACTGTAATATCCACAGATATCTCCCCACTGTAATATCCACATAATCCCCCACTGTAATATCCACAGACATCTCCCCCACTGTAATATCCACAGACATCTCCCCCACTGTAATATCCACAGACATCTCCCCCACTGTAATACCCACAGACATCTCCCCCACTGTAATACCCACAGACATCTCCCCCACTGTAATATCCACAGACATCTCCCCCACTGTAATATCCACAGACATTTCCCCACTGTAATATCCACAGACATCTTCCCCACTGTAACATCCACAATCACCCCCACTGTAATATCCACAATCACCCCACTGTAATATCCACAGACATCTCCCCACTGTAATATCCACAATCATCCCCACTGTAATATCCACAATCACCCCCACTGTAATATCCACAGACATCTCTCCCCCACTGTAATATCCACAGACATCTCCCCCACTGACACATCTCCCCACTGTAATATCCACAGACATATCCCCACTGTAATATCCACAGACATCTTCCCCACTGTAACATCCACAATCACCCCCACTGTAATATCCACAATCACCCCACTGTAATATCCACAGACATCTCCCCACTGTAATATCCACAATCATCCCACTGTAATATCCACAATCACCCCCACTGTAATATCCACAATCACCCTCACTGTAATATCCACAATCTCCCCCACTGTAATATCCACAGACATCTCCCACACTGTAATATCTACAATCACCTCCACTGTAATATCCACAAACATCTCCCCCACTGTAATATCCACAGATATCTCCCCTTTGTAATATCCACAGACATCTCCCCACTGTAATCCACAGACATCTCCCCCACTGTAATATGGTCCACATCTCCCCCACTATATAGGAAGATTAGTGATTGCATAGTCTTACCAGAGAAGCCGGCCAAACATGAGCAGTTGAGGCTGGGTGATGACGTCAGCGCGCCGCTCTAGGCTCACCTAGGCCGCCACCGGGTTGACCAAGATGGCCGCCGCTCCGGGAGCTAGGCCGAAACCGTGACCTTTCCTATGGCCGAGGCAGCAGCGGAGCTCTGCGGATCACGTGGTATGCCGTTCCGCATAAAACAATTACGATTAATCTTTAATTTCCACAGCCCTAAAATAAACCGAGTACAAAATAATGCCTAACTTGGGTCTCCATTAGTCCCTTAAAGATATAGAGGTTGATTTACTTAAGGTAGATATACTGTGCATTGCAAGTACACTTGCTCCAGAGCTTAGAAATGAGGTAATGTTTCACTTTGCAAAGAATACCCACCTAATCACTTGCAAGGAAAAAATAATGGTGTGGCTAGCTATAGAGGAGAAGATGATGGTTTGGGGACATTAAATTTCATAATAAATACAGCAAAGGTACTAACCAGATACATGCTTAATATAAATTGGTGGTGTAAAGATTTTTAATATCTGCCCACCAGTTTATTTACCGGCAAAATATGTGTGGCGCCATTTCTTATTGCTTACTAAATTATTTCATATCCCTGCTAAAAAAAATTAAGATAATTAGTTAGACTACTATCTGTTCTTGAGCAGCCTTCTTCCCTGGAAAGTGTAAAAGATGTTTCCCCTAACGATGAACCTAATTAAAGAAACCATTTAACAGTAGTTGGCAAATTACCTAAAGGAAAGAGAAAAAAAAGACATATCAATCTCTTGAGTTTCTCTGGCTGGTGTTTGCTCATCAATGCTTGCCATCCATATTTCAGTAATTCTGATGGGACAATTTAATCTAGCTCTAGCCCTGAGGTAAATAATATGGTGATATTAAAGCAAACTGTAGAGGAATATGGCCATGATATTTCTATTTTTTTGCCAAGTATCACAGTGGGAACCTGCAAAATATAAATGCTAAACAGAACCAATAGGTTTCCATACTAGAGTGTACAAGTTCTTTGAATTTCAAGGTTATGCTGGGATAATATTTTGCAGATTGATCAAACATCAAAATGCATGTAGATTTAGAAGAAACAGGAGTCAGCAACCTTATGTTTAGTGGTGTAAGTGCCACCATAGCGACCAACATGTGTTTTTTGAGATCCAAGCTCCAACCCAAACCTCCAAGTGATCCTGTTTAGATAGCATCATTGTTAAAGTGGAGTTCCACCCATTTTTTTTATGTTTGTCTGTGCTGCATACCCTAATCTCATAGTGTACAGAATGGACAATTTTTATTTATTTTGTTGCTTGTAAATACCTTTATTTTGTAGTCCTTCATTACTTCCTCCTCCTTATTAGCCGAGGCTATTAAGTCACAAGGCTATTTGCAAGGGTTTCTGGGATAGGCATCATGTTTCCCAGTAGTCCTTGCAAACCTGACTGAAACCTATTACATTGCTTCTGCAGCACTGAGCATGTGCGAGATATGCAAAGCTGAAATCCAGGAAGTCATACAGTCTGGCTTCATGATGCCCACACTTAAGATGGCCACGGTATATTTCTAGATTATAAACTGCTGTAAGAACCTAACAAACGGACCTTAGTTTACAGACTAACTTTACTAGAATACATTAAGCTTGTGTATTACAGGGGTATTTATATTTAAAAAGTGAAATTGTGGGTGGAACTCCCCTTTAAGTAAGGTTCATAATAGAACTTCTATTATATTGTTGGATAGTAAATGCTGTGTGCATTCTTTTTGCCTGTGCATTTAGTAGGGGCAGGCATGTTAAGAGCTTCTACATTTTTTCTACTGAAATTCCTCTGCGTGGGACAAAAAATTATGACCTACATCAATACTACTCTGTTTCTTTATGCCGCGTTAGACATGTGCATTCGTTTTCGTTAGAATACATTTTTGTCCGAAAATCGGGTATTTTCGTTATCGTTTTAACGAACAAAAACGAAAGCGCAAGAAACGAAAACCAAAAGATCCGACATAAAAAATGCTTTATTTTCGTTTTCGTTCAGATCCGACGATTTTCGATGCTTTGTCGAATTTCCGTCGTTCAATTTCACAATGTCATCGAAAATCGTCGTTCTGAATACAGTGAATAGGTATGTTCACTGTATTCATAACGACGATTTTCGAATCTTTGTCGAATTTCCGTCTTTCAATTTCACAAAGTCATCGAAAATCGTCATTCTGAATACAGGGAATAGGTATATTCCCTGTATTCAGAACGACGATTTTCGATGCTTTGTCATTGAAAGTCATTGAAAATCGTCGTTTTCGGACGAAAACTTTCCCAACGAAAACGAAATAAATCAAAACGATTTTCGGGAGTAACAAAATAAATTTATTTTCTGGACGAAAACGAAAAAACAAAACAAAATATTCCAGTCTGCACATGTCTATGCCGCGTACACACGATAATATTTCGGCATTAAAAAAAACCCGAAGTTTTTCAGCATGTAGAAAAAAGTTTTTCCAACTTCATCATTAAAACAACGTTGCCCACACACGGTCGTTTTAAAAAAATGCTCTAGCAAAGCCCGGTAACGTACAACACGTACGACGGCACTATAAAGGGGAAGTTCCATGCAGATGACGCCACCCTTGGGGCTGCTTTAGCTGATTCTGTGTTAGTAAAAGACGATTCGCGCCTTTCTGTTACATGCTGAATGAATGTGCTTACTCCATTACGAATGGTAGTTTTACCATAACTTGCTTCTGTGCATGCGCTGGTTTTTAACGTTGTTTTAGCCCACACGCGATCATTTTTTACAACCCGAAAAACGACATAGTTTAAAACGTCGTTAAAAAATGCAGCATGTTCGAAAAAATATGTTGTCATTTAAAGCCCACACACGATCAATTTAAGCCCAGGTTCACACTGGGTACGATTTAGTTCGATTTGAGATGCGATTTCACATGTGAAATCGCATCTCAAATCGGCGGCAATTGCCGGCAATGACACCGTCCTAATCGGTGCGACGCCGCATCTGCGGCGCTGCACCGATTTCAAAAAGTAGTTCCTGTACTACTTTTTGCGATTTCAGGACGCGATTTACATTGACATCTGTGCAGAACCCTGCACAGATGTCTCCTAAATCGCGCCGAAATCGGGACTGCCAGAGGGAGGGAAATCGCGCAAAATCAGCTGAAATCACGCGATTTCACTCCCGCAGCCCAGTGTGAACCAGGGCTAAATTACATTTTTTTTAAACTATTTTTTTTTCATGCCGAAAAATGATCGTGTGTACGCAGCATAAGGCCTGTGGGGATTACTAAATGGTAAACCTCTCCACACTGTATTACCTTATATCATTACACTCTATGATATGTGCCCTATAAAATCTAGGAAAGTGTATTTATGTTTGGTTTATATGTGACTGGTGCCTTGTACATCTTTTTTTTTTTTGACAGTATAAATTTGTATTCTCGAGATGCTGTAATCCTGGCTAGCAGTTAGCTAGTGGAGCCGTTGATATGAACGTGGCTGTTAGTTTTCCTCTGGGTACAATGCCTCATCTGATGTGTCTGCATTTTTACCCTCTTCATTATAATGATGGCGGTGCACCGGCAGTGTGTTTATGCTTATTGTCAATGCAGAGTTATGCATGCTTCTGCAGGATTACAATGCATGAAATCAGCTTGTGTTGGTACTGCAGTTTCCAAGTTGAAGGATATTTTAGCAGGGCTCATTGCTTCCACCTGTCAGCTGCCTCTGGCGACTGACTTATCCACCGAATCGGGTTATAAAAAGCCTTTCTATTTAAAAGCCAGTCTGTTTTACTTTTCTTCGAAGTGAAATTTGACATATTGTCTGCATGAGCGATAAGCTTGTATCAGTTAAGTTGGCAACTCGTAGTGCAGACTCTGAGAGAATTGCAGAGGTCTGTGGAACGTGGCCAACAAGAAATTTCATTTATTTTAGATATCTATTTTCGGGTTCCTGGTTTGGGTATTAATAGAAACGTTCTAGATAACAAACAAATAATTAGCTGATCCCAATTTTAGAGGATTTGGCAGACTGTAAGGATTTTCTGTTCGAAACGTATTCTACGGCAATTCTCAAATATTGATTATATCGCGCAGCAGCACTGTGGCAGAAATACAATATAGCTGGGAAATGAATAGATATGAACAAAGAAAGGTTCTCTCTTCTGTTTGAGCCAGCACAGTAATGGACCGTAATGGACTAGAACAGTGCGCATTAGGCAGCCCATAGATGGTGGAGGAAGCAAAGAAAATCACTTGATTTTTTTCATCAACTCAGTCAGTGTTAATGGGGGAATCCCTCCCGCAGTGCTATTATGTTCTACCAGAGCGGAGCCTTCCTGGTCGGCAGAACCCAAAGATTACTGCTTGTGGCTTTAGCTGCCGCAAGCGATTGCATGTAAAAAATCCAACAGGCTAGTTTTACCCAGGTCAGTTGATGGATTGACTTGGGCACAATAAGCCTGCCCAGACATGAATCAAAATTCAGCCAGTCCCTGCTGAACAGGCCAAATTTCGATTTATGTATGGCCGGGTACCTCTCCTGTACGATTTATACATAGGTGTGCACAGCCCATTGCATTAGGTTGTGCACCCAAAGCTCAAACACATATTCCTTTCTCTACAACCTCAGCTGCATGGGGTAGTGAATGAATGGGAAGTGCTCTCTGCTGAGTGGCTTCCCGTTCATTTACCAACTGAAAGATAGTAAACTATGTTTACTATGCTAAGTTTACTATGCTTCAGTTATGAATGGCTGCTGGGCTCTGATGAAGAGGTCCTTGTCGCCTTGAAATGCGCCAGCCGGCAGTGACACACCTCTATCCCCCCTATTCTGGAGTGTGGTTCGAGGGATATCTACCACATCGTTGTTGACAAGCCTACTATGCCACATCGTTGTGAGTGACAAGCCTTATTCCATTTTATTTAATTAAACTGTCAACGGTAACACACTAGGCTGGTACGACTTTCCATTATTCTCTTCTTTTTTCAACGTTCTGGTACGACTTTCTTTCTCTTCTTTTTTCGTTCTCTACTAGGACATTCCCTGTCCATGAAGGGCAGCAAGGCCACTGTTACTGTTTTTTTTTACACTGTTGGTGTTTTCCATACGGAATATTGAATAATCGTTGGACAATCCACCCGTGCGCAGGAGTTTTTTTTTTCTGTATATCAAATTTCGATTTATGTATGGCTGGGTACCTCTCCTGTATGATTTATACATAGGTGTGCACAGCCCATTGCAATAGGGTTTGCACCCCAAAGCTCAAACACATATTCCTTTCTCTACAACCTCAGCTGCATGGGGTAGTGAATGAATGGGAGGTGCTCTGTGCTGAGTGGCTTCCCGTTCATTTACCAACTGAAAGATAGTAAACTATGTTTACTATAATACGTTTACTATGCTTCAGTTATGAATGGACACAGTGAGCAAGTGTGTTCACTGTGTCCATTTAGAAAAGGAAGATACCGGTAAATTTTATATTTACTAGCAACTTCCCCGGTTCTCCATCCTGAAACATCCCTGCAGCAGCCAGGGGAGAGGAGGGAAGCCAGAAGCACTGCAGGGCAGAGGAAACCAACACGGGGGGAAGCCTGGGCAGTAGAGTGAATCGGTGCCACACAGTGATTAGGGTGTGCCCAGGCACACCTGGCACACACCCTGCGTCACACCTATGGATCTATAACAAAGTCATCGTAAACAGTGTTCCAGACTTCCAAAAAGAGACAGCTGATATGACAACTTTCCCAGTATATGCCAGGGCATTATCTAAAACTGGAGAGGAAAAAATCTGGTGGAGCTGTTCATCGTAGGCAATCAGCTTCTAACTTCAGCTTGTTCAATTAAGCTTTGACAAAAATACCTGGAAGCTAATTGGTTTCTTTGCAGATCTGCACCAGATTTTGCACTCTCCAGTTTTAGTAAATCAACCCTTTTATGTCCCAAAATCCTTGATGACATTATCTACCTATAGAGCCAACATGCCTTGGATATCCAGATCATAAGACAGAGCCAACTGCATGTGTGGCATGGATAGATTTAAAAAAATTCTGACATTTCAGGCTGTACCTTTATGTGCACCATTACATATGTATATGTCTAGGTTTGCTGGTATATTAATGAAGCTAGATACTGCAGAATATTGGAATATATTGTACTGGAAAGCTCAAGTCATCACAAAATATAAGACTACCATTAAAGGAACACTAAAGTCAGGTTGTTTTAAAAAAAAAAAATAACAAACATGTTATACTTACCTCCACTGTGCAGTTCGTTTTGCACAGAGTGGCCCGGAAAGCTGTCTTCTGGGGTCCCTCGGCGGCTGTCTGGGCTCCTCCTCGCAAAAGCTTTCCATCTTCATGCGAGGGCGCTTGCACGGTGAAAAGCTTTTGCGAGCGCGCTCCCGTGATACAGCGGCGGCCATAGCCGCCAACTGTATCACTCGGCCCCGCCCCCGGTGCGCCACGTCATCCGCTGTGATTGACAGCAGCGCCAGCCAATGGCTGCGCTGCTCTCAATCCGCCCAGCCTAGCCAATCAACGGCCAGGCTGGGAACCGAAGAGGATGACGTGGACGCACCCGGGAGTTTCGAACGGTAAGGTAAGTAAAACGGGGACTCGGGGGGGGGGGCGGTGCTGTGAGATGTTTTTTTACCTTAATGCATAGGATGCATTAAGGTAAAAAGACTTTTACCTTTACAACCCTTTTAAAGCCGAATCTAAACCGAAGAACAATATTTAGTCTTGCAGTTTATGGCTCTTAGATATGGTGGCTGCACAAGGGTTCAATTACATTTGCAGCCAGGGTAGAGGTGCTCCTAAGCCATGTTTTTGCATGCGTTTAGGCGTGTTAAGTGCTCGGGCATTTGTTTATTTCATTGATCAGAATATTCTTTGAAATTAAAAAAACAAAAAAACTCCTAAAGGGGTTGTAAAGGTAAACATTTTTTTTCCTAAATAGCTTCCATTACCTTAGTGCAGTCCTCCTTCACTTACCTCATCCTTCGATTTTGCTTTTAAATGTCCTTATTTCTTCTGAGAAATCCTCACTTCCTGTTCTTCTGTCTGTAACTCCACACAGTAATGTGACACTTTCTCCCTGGTGTGTCGTGTCGCGCCCGCCCCCTCCTTTGGACTACAGGAGAGTCAGGACGCCCACTAACATACAGCTCCTTTCTCTATCTGCAACGTAGAGAGCTTATTGACTCTCCTGTATTGCAGGGGAGGGGTTGAGCACAACACTCCACACCATGGGGTGTTTAGGGGCAGAAAAAAAAGTCCAATGCCTGTATAACAGGCATTTGACAGCTGCAGTGTGCATAAAGCCTTATGTGCAGAGGTAGCCAAATGGGGCTGTAGAGACCCCTATCTTGTTTGGCATTTATTTAGGTGAGTGGGGCAACCACCCTGTAACTGTGTAATTCACGAGGCTGCACAGGTTCAAAACAGGCAGTGACTAGATGACATATTCACCCCTCATTGTCTATCAAATGCCTCTGAAAAGCAATCCACTGCAGGTGGCAATGGCTGTCCTAAGTATAAACTGAGCTTTAGTTCCCTTTTTTAACTTTTTTTTTAATCTGGTAATCCTGCCATTAACTAATTTCCCCTGAGAGCACTGAGTAGCATTGTCACCCTAGGAAAGGGTAAGTAAAGGAAAGCCTCGTACACACGTTTGGATTTCCAACAGACAAATCCAAGGAATTTTGTGCGAAGGGCGTTGGCTGTGAACTTGGTATGCATACAGACAGCAGAACCTTTTCAGCCAACATACACAAAACTACGTGTTTTTTCAGCTCTCTAGCACCACCCTTTGGGCAACTTCTGCTAATGTTGTGCTATGGTTAGCATTGGCTTGGAGCATGCGTGTTTGTACTTTGGATTTTTTACCTTGTGTACAGACAATCAGATAATCTGACGGCACACATTTGTTGTTGGAAAATTTGAGAGCATGCTATAAAACATTTGTTGTCAGAAATTCCAACAACAATTGTCTGATGGAGCATACAAACGGTCGGATTTTCCAACAAAACACTACCATCACACATCACACATTTCTTGTTGGAAAATCCTGATCGTGTGTACGAAGGCTTTAGGACTACATAACACTTTACTCCCTTCTCCATAACAAGCAGGCCTGGATTTACTCCCTTTTCCGCCCCAAGGCCAGGACCTTCAATGACACCCCCCCCCCCCACACACACACACACACACCACCATTCTCTTCCTTTATCAATGACTGCTACAATATATCAATTAAAAACACGAGAACACGAGAACACTGAAAATAACTGTGCCCACTAATTGCAGCCTCTGTGCCCATGAATGCAGCCTCTGTGCCCACTAATTGCAGCCTCTGTGCCCATGAATGCAGCCTCTGTGCCCACTGAATGCAGGCAGCCTCACCATTTCCCATATGGATAACATGCAGCCCTCCCTCTGTCCTCCGGCGCTCGGATGTCACAGAGCTGTGTCTGTGTGCAAGGTCCCGCCCCCGCCCCCCCCCCAGACCAGCTTGTGTGATAGGCGGAACACTGATTCAATCTACTATCACACAAGCTGGTCTAGGGGGGTGGGACCTTGCACACACAGACCCAGCTCCGTGACATCCGGAGGACAGAGGGAGGGGAGCGCGCCGCCCCTGCACCCACTGCCGCCCCGAGGCCTGGCCTCAGTGGCCTTGTGAGCAATCCGGCCCTAAAACAAGGGGAGATGTATTGTAGTGCCCAGAGATAGCAGGAAACAATACTAACTTATAATAGTCCAGGGGCAGAGAGCACAGGAAGTTATCAGCTCACAAGTTTTATTTTTATTTATTGGAACTGATAAAAAATTGGTTGATTTAAAAACAAAATATGGAGTAAAAAGAGAAGTTTATTATTTTACACACACTTTAAGCTCAGCATAACAAATTTTATTTTACTCTACAATTAATGTGTTTCAATTTGCTGTATTGTGACTGTACTGTCTTCCCTGATGTTGTAAAGTGCTGCGCAAATCCTGTATAATAATAATAATAATATTAGCTGCTGTAAAGACCTGCATGTCTAAGGGCCCTTTCACACTGGTGCGTTTTTCCCGCGTGTTCGCGGTAAAAATAGCGCTATTAAAACGCCCCCCATGCCCCCCTCCATTGAAATGCGGTGATTTTACCGCGTTTTTACAGCGTTTTTTTATTTATTTCAATGGAGAGGTGCATGGGGAGCATTTTATGAGCGTTTTAATAGCGCTATTTTTACAGCGAAAACGCGGCAAAAACGCACCAGTGTGAAAGGGGCCCTAAGTATTTCAATGTTTAAGCATATGGTAATCCAGTGCTATGGTGTGTTAATAATAAATTCCCTGTACGAGAACAGTTGGCGTTTTTGTCTGAACGGGCAAATTTGAAGTTTAGGATGATGTATGTTTCTAATTTAAGCTTTTGTTAACCTTCAGTTCCTCCGTATTGTTAGCTGGATGTTTGCACCATGGCTGCACAGCCCTGTAGATTATTGCCAGTGCTTATCGACAGGGGAAGTCTTGTGTTGTGGAAATCCCAGTGGCATTACGCAGGGTTTCATTCTACTCACTCATATGACAGCACCATTTCTCATAGCACACTACACTGTGAGGACACGCTCCAATACAGCAAGGGTGGCATTTGCTTCCCTTTGTGTTTTACATTAGTGCTTCATTGTCAATTAATATCATTTTCCTGCAAACTGCTATAAGTGTGAGATATGGTTTGGACTTACTAATCATCTGTCTTATTGTTGCATTCTGATTTGTCTCCTTTGTATCTCAGGCACAGGATAGATAGAGCCAGTTGAAGGCCAAACTTGGAAAGCAGATCTTTCATTAATGAGACGGGAGATATGCTCATGAAAAGGATATCTACTCTCATGCCGCATACACGCGGTCGTTTTTTGTGATGAAATAAAACGACATTTAAAAAAACGTAATTTAAAATGATCGTGTGTGGGCAAAACAACGTTTTCCGTCTTCTGAAAAACGACAAAAAAAATGTGACCATGCTTCAATTTTTTATGTCGTTTTTGAAAATGATCGTGTGTGGGCTAAAACGGTGTTTGAAACAACGTTTTAAATCCGTGCATGCTCAGAAGCAAGTTATGAGACGGGAGCTTGAATCGAACAGAGTGCCGTCGTACGTGCTGTACGTAACCGCTCTTTGCTAGAGCATTTTGAAAAAACAATGGTGTGTGGGCAAAATCGTTTTTTATGATGAAGTTGGAAAAACATCTTTTTTTTCATGGTGGAACATTCGGCGGCGCGCCTCCTCTGTTCACACCCACAGAGGAGGAGCGCGCGTTCGGGAAAACACACACACACACGCCGCTGTCTGAGGTCTGCACTATGTGAAGGGGTTACTGTCTGAGGTCTGCACTATGTGAAGGAGTTACTGTCTGAGGTCTGCACTATGTGAAGGAGTTACTGTCTGAGGTCTGCACTATGTGAAGGAGTTACTGTCTGAGGTCTGCACTATGTGAAGGAGTTACTGTCTGAGGTCTGCACTATGTGAAGGGGTTACTGTCTGAGGTCTGCACTATGTGAAGGGGTTACTGTCTGAGGTCTGCACTATGTGAAGGGGTTACTGTCTGAGGTCTGCACTATGTGAAGGGGTTACTGTCTGAGGTCTGCACTATGTGAAGGAGTTACTGTCTGAGGTCTGCACTATGTGAAGGAGTTACTGTCTGAGGTCTGCACTATGTGAAGGGGTTACTGTCTGAGGTCTGCACTATGTGAAGGGTTAGGGGTTACTGTCTGAGGTCTGCACTATGTGAAGGGTTATGTGAAGGGGTTACTGTCTGAGGTCTGCACTATGTGAAGGAGTTACTGTCTGAGGTCTGCACTATGTGAAGGAGTTACTGTCTGAGGTCTGCACTATGTGAAGGAGTTACTGTCTGAGGTCTGCACTATGTGAAGGAGTTACTGTCTGAGGTCTGCACTATGTGAAGGAGTTACTGTCTGAGGTCTGCACTATGTGAAGGAGTTACTGTCTGAGGTCTGCACTATGTGAAGGAGTTACTGTCTGAGGTCTGCACTATGTGAAGGGAGTTACTGTCTGAGGTCTGCACTATGTGAAGGGTTACTGTCTGAGGTCTGCACTATGTGAAGGGGTTACTGTCTGAGGTCTGCACTATGTGAAGGGGTTACTGTCTGAGGTCTGCACTATGTGAAGGGGTTACTGTCTGAGGTCTGCACTATGTGAAGGGGTTACTGTCTGAGGTCTGCACTATGTGAAGGGGTTACTGTCTGAGGTCTGCACTATGTGAAGGGGTTACTGTCTGAGGTCTGCACTATGTGAAGGGGTTACTGTCTGAGGTCTGCACTATGTGAAGGAGTTACTGTCTGAGGTCTGCACTATGTGAAGGAGTTACTGTCTGAGGTCTGCACTATGTGAAGGAGTTACTGTCTGAGGTCTGCACTATGTGAAGGGGTTACTGTCTGAGGTCTGCACTATGTGAAGGGGTTACTGTCTGAGGTCTGCACTATGTGAAGGGGTTACTGTCTGAGGTCTGCACTATGTGAAGGAGTTACTGTCTGAGGTCTGCACTATGTGAAGGAGTTACTGTCTGAGGTCTGCACTATGTGAAGGAGTTACTGTCTGAGGTCTGCACTATGTGAAGGGGTTACTGTCTGAGGTCTGCACTATGTGAAGGGGTTACTGTCTGAGGTCTGCACTATGTGAAGGGGTTACTGTCTGAGGTCTGCACTATGTGAAGGGGTTACTGTCTGAGGTCTGCACTATGTGAAGGAGTTACTGTCTGAGGTCTGCACTATGTGAAGGGGTTACTGTCTGAGGTCTGCACTATGTGAAGGGGTTACTGTCTGAGGTCTGCACTATGTGAAGGGGTTACTGTCTGAGGTCTGCACTATGTGAAGGGGTTACTGTCTGAGGTCTGCACTATGTGAAGGAGTTACTGTCTGAGGTCTGCACTATGTGAAGGAGTTACTGTCTGAGGTCTGCACTATGTGAAGGAGTTACTGTCTGAGGTCTGCACTATGTGAAGGGGTTACTGTCTGAGGTCTGCACTATGTGAAGGGGTTACTGTCTGAGGTCTGCACTATGTGAAGGGGTTACTGTCTGAGGTCTGCACTATGTGAAGGAGTTACTGTCTGAGGTCTGCACTATGTGAAGGAGTTACTGTCTGAGGTCTGCACTATGTGAAGGGGTTACTGTCTGAGGTCTGCACTATGTGAAGGAGTTACTGTCTGAGGTCTGCACTATGTGAAGGGGTTACTGTCTGAGGTCTGCACTATGTGAAGGAGTTACTGTCTGAGGTCTGCACTATGTGAAGGAGTTACTGTCTGAGGTCTGCACTATGTGAAGGAGTTACTGTCTGAGGTCTGCACTATGTGAAGGGGTTACTGTCTGAGGTCTGCACTATGTGAAGGAGTTACTGTCTGAGGTCTGCACTATGTGAAGGAGTTACTGTCTGAGGTCTGCACTATGTGAAGGGGTTACTGTCTGAGGTCTGCACTATGTGAAGGAGTTACTGTCTGAGGTCTGCACTATGTGAAGGGGTTACTGTCTGAGGTCTGCACTATGTGAAGGGGTTTCTGTCTGAGGTCTGCACTATGTGGGGGGGGGGGGGGGGGGTTAGGTTACTGTCTGAGGTCTGCACTATGTGGGGGGGGGGGGTTACTGTCTGAGGTCTGCACTATGTGGGGGGGGGGGGGGGGTTACTGTCTGAGGTCTGCACTATGTGGGGGGGGGGGGTTACTGTCTGAGGTCTGCACTATGTGGGGGGGGTTACTCTCTGAGGTCTGCACTATGTGGGGGGGGGGGTTACTGTCTGAGGTCTGCACTACTGTGGGGTGTCTGTACTAAGGGGGGGACCATAGTGGGTGGGGAGGTGACACCATTTTTATTTTTTTTGCACCGAGTGACGCCACTGCAGTGGGGGGGGGGGAGGGGGGAGATGTGGATATTACAGTGGGGGAGATTCTTTTCTTTTTTTGCTGATCCGAAAAACGATCCAATCCGTGACTCCTGATCCGAGGAACGATCCGAACCGTGAGTTTTTTGATCCGTTGCACCCCTAGTTGTGTGTATGTTTTTCATCGAGAAAATTGTCGTGGATCTCGATGAGAGTTCTCTTTTTTGTCGTCGGGAGTCTCAATTTCGAGAAATTGTGTGTATGCTTAGAATAAAGTAGGAGACGGGAGCGCACTTTCGGTAAAAGTAGCGGTCGTAATGGAGATAGCACATTTGTCACGCTGTAACAGACTGAAAAGCGTGAATCGTCTCTCACCAAACTTTTACTCAACACGCAGTAACATGAGATTAGCAAAAGCAGCCCCAAGGGTGGTGCCAGTGGAATGGAACTTCCCCTTCATAGTACCGTTGTACTGTTGTACGTCACCGCGTTTGAGAACAACGAGATTTTGTCTTGACTGTGTGTACGCAAAGAAAGCTTGACAAGAGTCTCGACAAGCCTGACAAGGAACTCATCGAGGAAAACGATGTTTCTTTTACGATGAGTTTCTAGGTGGTGTGTAAGAGGCCTAATTTTCTAGCCCTGAATTTGGCAACATTTTAAACTATGATGTGTGTCTGCTATTTCTATCGATAAAGGCCCCGTACACACGATCAGTCCAAACTGATGAAAACGGACTGAAGTTCAGTTTCATTAGTCCAAACCGACCGTGTGTACGGCCCATCAGTCTTTTGTTCTTCAGTCCAAAGTTTTAAAACTTGCTTTAAAATCGGACTGATGGACGCCTGACCATCGGTCAAAACCGATGGTTAGTACGCAAAAGCATCGGTTCAAACCTGCGCATTCTCAGAATCAAGTCGACGCATGCTTGGTAGCATTGAACTTCATTTTTTCTGCACGTCGTTGTGTTTTACGTCACCACGTTCTGACACGATCGGTTTTTGAACTGATGGTGTGTACGAACCATCAGACCATAAGACCATCAGTCTGTGAACCGATGAAAACTGAACTTCAGTCCGTTTTCATCAGTTTGGACTGATCGTGTGTACAAGGCCAAACAGGGAAGAATTGCTCATCAGTCTAATGCCTCGTACACACGACCATTTTTCTCAACAGGAAAAAAAAATAAGTTTTTCCCGACGTGATTCCTCTCCAGCCTGACTTGCATGCACACGTTCATGCAAAAAAAACGTCCGACTAAATCGCGGGGACGTACAACACGTACGACAGGACTATAAAGGTGAAGTTCCTTTCAAATGGCGCCACCCTTTTGGCCTGCATACTTGATTCTGAACATGCACGTTTTCCCCTTGGAAAAGCATACACACAACCGTTTTTCACGACGAGAAAAGGACTGACAGGAAACACGACGAAAAAAAAGAGAGCTGGTGTACATTTTTTAACGGGCAGTTTTTTCGTAGAGAAACTGCTAGTGAGCATACACACGGCCGGTTTTCACGACCGATTTGACCGATTTGAACAAATCTGTCTGCTGGGGACGTATTGGTTTGATCGTGTACGCACGATCAAACCAAAATCCCCGCCGGCAGACGGCACGGTGACGTGGCGGTGACGTTGATGCCGCCACGTCACCACACAAGGAAGTAAAACACTTCCGCGCATGCGTCTAAACCATTCGGCGCGTGTGCGAGAAGACATGTCTGCTGGTTAGCGCACTAACCAGCAGACATGTCGGGCGGACGGGTTCCCAGCCGACAGATTTCAAAGCATGCTTTGAAATCTGTTCGGGTGGCCAAATCCGTCGGCTCGCCCGTACACACGGTCGAATCTGTCTGCTGGGATGGTCGGGCCGACCGTTTCCAGCAGATAGATTTGGTCGTGTGTACGCGGCCTTAGTAATGTCAAGCATTTCCACTACACGTTGTAGCCTATTATCACAATGTTGTTTCATTGGTTCTAAACTTTGCCCATGTCATCATAAAACAAAGGGTTTCAAGTCTGAATTGAGTTTTTAAAAACAGAATATTTTGTACCTTTATGATAACGGCCTTAAGAAATTATTGTGTTCCTCACAGTACAATCAGAATTTGTCCCATGTGCGGTATAAGATAAAATTGGAGAAGCTGGGTTTGTGTGGACAGCTAAGTTCTTCTTTCAGACACCTTTATTCTTAACCCCTTCCTGCCACCACCTTCTGCCCATTTGAGAGGTTCTAAATGCCGGGAGATGGAGGCGGGCATTCCCATCATGTGACCACAGCATTCACATGATCAGAAAGCTCCCGACCGCAAGTTTGCATCTGAAGCTTTCCAGTACCCATGCAGGGCAAAATCAACAGGTTCACTTTAATATCTCTTTCACACTGGGGCCGCGGGCGGGCCCAGTGGGGGCCTTTTTAGAACATGTGAAAGGGTCCCACTGTGGGATTATAAGGCTCAATTCACACTGCTGTGAGCTATGAGTAAACACTAGGAATAGTGTGAAACGCATCAGCTGTCCAGTTTGCTGTGGCTTGTAGTGTTGTTTTTGATTTTACCAATAAAGGCAACGATTGTTTGGAGTGCGGCTGTCCAGAAAAATATTTATTTTTTCTACCTTGCTATATGCATTGCCTGCACCTGCGGTTTCTGTGAGCAGGATCATTACAAGGAGTCAAGGACACAAAGCGGCAAAAACCTCTCCCTTGCTGTGACCCCACTATCATACAACTTGCTTGCAACTTGCTTCACTTCCTTGTGACCACTCAAATCACACCTAAGTCACAGAAAAGTACTGCAGGAATCTTTTTTTTTTGTTGGTCGCTGCGCTTGAGTAGCATTGATTAAGACAGCGCCCATTGAAATGAATGTGTTTTGACTTGTCATGCGACTTTATATGTAGCAAACCACATGATAAATCGCAGCAGCAGCAAAGGACCTGGAGATCAATGGTAAGGGCCACAATCTTGGAGGGAAGGGTCACCAGGACTGATGGAAAGGGCCCCAGCACTGATGGAAAGGGCCCCAACAGTCAGGGGGGCCTTCATGGTTTATTGCATCAGAGCCATGAAGGTTTTAGTTACACCTCAGGAAAATGTTGGAAAGTTCCGCTGGGTGAATCACTGAAATGTCTTTGTATAGCAATGCCCAACAAGCTATGTGAAACAATAAAGATAATAATAATAAATATATATATAAAAAAAAAACGTATTTTAACCAGTATCAATGCTTGTGTCATGCTCTTTTTTTATACACGATGCACCCAAATATGTATTTTGTTTTATTAGGTAATTGATGGGATGAATTTACTTTATACATTGCCATGACAACAGACAAAAATGATTAGGCTAGTATCTCCGTATTCCCGCATGAATTTTTTATTTCTATGCATTTTCTTACTATTTTCTTCTTATAATATAGTATTCCTTAGCTACGTGGTCAACAAATTAGAAGTGTAATGAAGTATCAGTGTTGCCATTTACAACATTTCTGATGATTTTCTGAGGTCCAGAATGAACCCGGTATATTGCCTTTTGTTGTAGCCTGATGTAATTTAGAAAGTAATTATGTCAAAAATAATTACAAGTGCACAGTGATAAAGGCAGAGCTATATTTGTCGTTTTCATTAACCACATTGACTGTTAATTCCGACTGCTTTACTGTTTTCATCACATTTAACATTACAACTGGGATTTATCATGCGGTGATCCTTTGCGCAGAAGCGGCGATACATGCATGCAAAACGGATGGTTTATCATTTTATTTGTTACATCTGAGATTAGATCTTGATTGAGTATATCCATTTTACTGCTACTTATTACTGCTTATTATTACTTCTAACTTAGGTCAAGGTATATCTAGAGAGATAGGTCAATCTCTCCTTCATATCTTCATATAGTGCTTTGGAGTAAATTGGGCTGTGTGGTGTTTACAGTGATAGCAATGCGGAAGCATGTTCTAGAAATTAAAATTCAACAACTAAGGAAATTAAGGCAAAGCACAGACAACACCACACGGCTGCAACTCAGGTCGGTCTTTGTAATATAGTTGTTCAACTTTCTCTGCTAGAACGACTACTGACTGATACTTCTCATCCTAAATTTGTTTCTACATACTTACTACAGGCCCCTCTTACACTCCATAACTAATAGGCTTAGCAGAACTGCAAATAGATGGCGTGCTGAAATACCCAAGCTGATGGAGGATATCTGGCAGGAAGTTCTCCCCCTCCAGGTTCCCTCTGTCATCTCCGCCCGCGACAAGGTGATCCAGATTAAATTGTTATACAGGTCCTACTATACACCATGTTTACTATATGAACTACATAGATTTCCCTCTGCACTGTGCTCCCGATGCGGCATGGCTGATGGTAAATATTTTCATTTAATGTGGGAGTTTACTCCGATTAGGAAGTTCTGGTCGGAGGTCACGGCCTTTATCAGCTCCATAACTCAGATGCCAAATATTTGCAATCCCTTGCGATGCTTATTTGGTTATATTGGCCTTTATCAGCTCCATAGCTCAGATACATGTATTCTGTGAACCTCCCTGGTGGTATTCCCGAGCCTGGCTCGGGGTGAATTTTACATACCAAAAGCGGTAACCCAGAGCCAGACTTAGGATCGCATTGCAGGATACAGGGGAAGTTACTTACCTTGTCCCTGGATTCTGCGATGTGTCCCCGCTGTGTGTGCGAGCTGTCATCTCGCTCTATTCACACACTGGTGACTGCTGAGTGCCGCCGAGCTCCGTTCCCGAGCGGCGCAACGCATGGGGCGGAGTTCGGTGCCAAATTCAATAAAATGAAATGAAATGAAAAACACAGTATAGATAAAGTATACTGTAATCAGATAATTACACATCCCCTTTGTCCCTAGTGGTCTGTCCAGTGTCCTACATGTACTTTTATATAATAAAAACTTTCTGCCTGGAAACTGTAGATTGTCCATAGCAACCAAAAGGTGTCCCTTTATGTCAAAAGTGTTTTTAGACCAGCTAGAAAACAGCGATAATAAATTAGAATCACTTGCATAATTGGGGAAATTTCTTATCAAACACTGAAAGTAAAGACAGCGACAATTCTGCAACTGAGCAAATTTCAGTGTTTTTGATTTGATTACATTATTGAATATGTTTTATTATAATTACATTATTATTTGTTATCATTATTTATAGTTATTTATTATATTATAAATTATAATTTATGATTTTGTGTTTCAAACTTTATCATACCCGAGATGTCTACTAGACTCTTGTTTGGACAGATTTAAGTGAGTTATTTCTAAGAATTACTGGCCTACAGTATAAAATGCCAAATTGCCATGCATAATAATCGTACCGCTTTCAGCACCTAAAATCTGAAAGAATTATACCACCAGGGAGGTTAAAGAGGAGTTCCACCCTAAAAAATAACTTCTGTTTAATCCACTCCCCTCCCTCTTACATGCCACATTTGGCATGTAATTTTTTTGGGGGGGGAGTGGGGGCTTCAGTAGGAGTGGGACTTCCTGTCCCACTTCCTGCTTCCGCCGAGGGGCTGTTTAGGCAATTAAGCCTTAATCGCCTACACCAGCCCCTCCCTGTAGGGGATCACATGGGACACATGACAGGTCCCATGCGATCGCCTCTCCAATCAGCGGCGAGCCGCGCCGTGCGCGCATGCGCAGTGCGGCTCGCGCATGCGCAGTGGGTGCCCCGGCCGTGAAGCCGAAGGCTGTCACGGCTGGGTGCCCACAGTCGGGATGGAGACGCCGGCTGGGGAGGGGGGGAGAGGAGCGGAGCCCCGGTCGGCACTTCGCTGGAACGCAGGAGCAGGTAACTTTTTGTAGCTGCTGATTTTTAATAAACACAATTTTTGGCTGGAACACCCCTTTAAGGATTGAGCAATGTTTGGTACAAAAGCATATTTGTGTATTTATTTAAAAGAATAAAAATGTACCCTTAAAAAAATAAAAATAAAGCACAGGCAAGCTTTTTGGGTTCTATATCCATGATCTGGGATTTAGGGGCTGGATGTGGGCTGAGAATTCTAATGGTGTTATGTAGAAAAAAAGGGGGGAAAAATTGCGCTAATGTACAAAAAACAAACCTGTGTGGCCACGGGGTGACAAAAATACTGGTAAAGCTAATATAAACTGTGACTTGCTGTGCAACATCAAACAGTGGTCAAAAATAGGAAAAAATAGTCGCACTAAAAACTTTGTAAATTAATTGAAACAAACATGTGCATATTCCAAAAACAATTCAAAGAAAATATCAATCCTTAAATAATAAATGTGAACAGATTCTGTGGTGAAATTATTAATTCCCATTCAAAGGATGAATTAGAAGTCCATAAAAAATGGTGTTATTCCTGCCCGTGGCAAATAAGAACAATCAATTTTGCAATCAAAAACCTGTGCTAATTTTTTATTTATTTTTTTATAGCCCAAAAATAAAGAATGCACAGGTTTTCTGTTGTCTTTTTGTATATCATTTGTATCTAGTATATTAAAATGCAGCCACTCAATGGGTAATATCACCATCTGCTTCTTTGCGTGTTGTTGGAGACGGTATACCACACAAATATAATGTAACTGTAACCATGTAGATTGACCATCAGGATGTGTTTCTGATGCTGGGTATGCACAAAGCTCAAGGACGTTATTTAAACCCCCCATTTCCCTTATGGTGGCTGGTGTTGTATATTCTTTGCAGCTACTGTGTTCATAAGAATTCTGTTGTACATTGCCTGACACTGCCCATATCTCCTGCCTTTATTGACAACCGTGCTTACTTTTCACTCTCTTGCCATCCATCTGTCCCAACCTGCTATGACTAAGCACTAGTTTCAGTGCGAAACGCGTCAGGGTTGGGTTTTATTTTTCTTTGCTGTGTCTTGTATTGCTCTCCTTCTTTCAATAAAGGCTACAATTTGTTCAGAGTGCGGCTGTCCAGAGACAATTTTTGTTCCTGCTTTGCTAAGTGCATTGCCTGCACCTGAGTTGTCTGCAGCGGTGGATGTTTGTCTGGGTTCCCACTTGGAGCGGCTATTCCCTTTTACCTGTCCCAACCTCTTGCCTGCCACCTCGACACATGCCAGGAAACAGACTTCTCCTGCCTGCTGCTGACCTCAGCCTCTACCTGAACCCTGTCTCCTCACAGCACCACTATCCTATCTCCACATCGCTCCTGGTGGGGAGATACAGAGGGCCGCGACCTGGTGTCATCTTGCTACGTAGCATCCAGCGGGTCACTAAAGCCACTGGCCCATCATTCCTTGTGGGGTGCTATGATAAAGAGCAAGGCAGTAGTGTATTTAGGTTTTAGGCTGCCCTAGGCCTGACTAAACTTGTGCACCCCCTAATTTAAATATGACTCACCCCTTCCTGACAAGGCCACACCCCTTTCTGTTTAAGACCCGCCCTGAAATTTTTGAGTGGGGACACTAGTTCTGAGGGCCTGGGGGGAGTGGGGCAATGGATTACCTTAATTTGCATAGATTTCCTCTCACTTCCTGTTTGGCTATGGGGCAGGAAGTGAAGGGAAATCTCTGCAATGGGACAGGGATGGTAAAAAATAAACTGACAGAGGCTATAACCCTCCCTTACTCTATCCAAAATGAAAAAAAAAAAAGTGTTGCCTACAGTTCTACTATAAGCACAAATATCTGATACTTTTATGGAGAGGACTAAGAAGATATAACAATGCCAATGGTGCAGCAGAAAACATATAGCACAGTGAGGAGGGTTTGTGGTCCAGGATGATACGACTTAGAAATTAGAAGCAGCAACCCACAGTTGTGGAATTTTGACTGTCCACATACTGGAAGCAGTGTGGCCACTGTATGGGGCGCTAGACTAATTTGCCTCTCAGCCCAGTCTGCCCCATAAGACTGGCACTACACTAACAGTGTAGCACAAGCCAGCGGGGACTCTTTCAGTGCTGCCCCCCTGCAAAGTGCTGCCCTAGGCGTGGGCCTTGTTGGCCTAGGCCAGGATACAGCGTTGGACCAAGGTGACACTTAAAGAGCATGCATCGCTTCCTAAAGCCGACTACATATGGTTTGAATCTTGACCAGTTTAGCAGAAACCAGGGAATATTAGAACCGTGAATGGGCAGGCTAAATGTACCAGTTGATCAACTTAGGTACAACCAGCCTGTCGGATTTTACATGTGATTATTGCT
This sequence comes from Rana kukunoris, assembly GCA_029574335.1. Classification (NCBI taxonomy): domain Eukaryota; kingdom Metazoa; phylum Chordata; class Amphibia; order Anura; family Ranidae; genus Rana; species Rana kukunoris. The sequence goes on along the minus strand of CM056049.1, from coordinate 498,421,458 downwards.
AGCAGCTATTATAGCCACCAGTAGTAACCACCGCTGTCTCCCATTGGGAATGACTTCCCCTTCCCCCCTGCTGGGAGAACACAATTGCTCCCGTGATTGCAGGAAAGAAGAGAAAGAAGATTGCACAATCTATGGCCACCTATATGGTGTGAAACATGACAGTTGTCTCCATGATCATCAGACATGGTTATCTAATGGAGTAGCTGAATAGTACAAATAGAATTTGCTTTCTCAAATGTTCTGCACTCCTGACAATCCTATAGAAATGAAGCATGCCAACAAGCATCTCTGTTTGCAGTGCATCAACAGACAGGTATTCCAATCTACAAAGTGACCTATGCACTAATACTTGGGTGAAACCCCAGTGCCTTTTTCACAGAGGACAATGGCTTCCTATATTATACAGTAACTATTTTGTTGTGTAAAACCCAGAAAAAAGCATTACTGTACATCACACATTACTTGGAATTTTTCAGGTTTATCGTCACAGATCTGTGGAGAGTATCTTGTAAATGCACATCAATAGAAGCACACAGGTCAACATGAACAAGATCTGCTGTCACATTGTTACCTAGGAAGGAGATCAATGGCAGCAACTCACACACGGCACATTAATTCACATTTACTTTTGAAGAAAACATTATCTAGATTATAAAAAGGTAATTTGATCTCTGAGGGTTTTGTTAAAAGAATTCAGGTTTATAATCTAAGTAAGAAGTAATGAAGAAGCTCATTAAATTTTGCCTAATGAAATCGCAAACAAGGCATTTTTGTACACAGAGGGAGTACAGTGTGTGTGTATATATATATAGTGTGTATAAGCCAAGTTTTTCAGCATATTTTTTTGTGCTGAAAATGCCCCCCTCGGCTTATACTCGAGTTATCTTTTTGCACCTGATCTCCTGGAATTTTGCGGACCCAGTACTGGCCGGCCGTAGGTCCCCTGGACCCGAACCTTGGTACACATGTAGCCCCATTTTTTCTCTGCAAGTGTGCAAAGTTTGTTGTCTGGGGGACCTACGGCTGGGAAGCACTGATTTTTTCAAAGCCAGGCACCCCTTCCATAGACTCCCATGTTAAATGTCAGTCTAGTCATGGGCACAGTGAGGCATGGGCACAGTGAGGCATTGACACAGTGAGGCAAAGTGAGGCACAGTAATGCCGCGTACACACGGTCGTTTTTTGCGATGAAAAAAACGACGTTTTCTGTGAAGTAAAAAACGACGTTTTTGAAACGTCACTTTTCAAAGACAATTTTGCATACACACCATCGTTTTTTCACAAAAAGCGAGGTTACGTTCACCACTCTTTTCCATTGAAGCTCGCTTCATAAGTAGCTTCTGGGCATGCGCGGGTTGAAAAACGTCGTTTTGAACGACGTTTTTGCTACACACGGTGACTTTTTGTGAAACAAAAAACGACGTTTTGAAAAACGACATAAAAAATTCAAGCATGTTGGAATTTTTTTTTGGTCGTTTTTTTTAAGACAAAAAACAACGTTTTGCCCACACACGATCAATTTAAATGACGTTTTAAAAAACTTCGTTTTTTTCATCGCAAAAAACGACCGTGTGTACGCGGCATAAGGCATGCAGATGGACACCCTAGGCTCAAGTCAATATGTTTTCAAAGTTTTTTGTGGTAAAATTAGGTGCCTTGGCTTATATTCGGGTCGGATTATACTTGAGTATATAAGGTATATATATATAGATCTATATATCTATATAGATCTATATATAGATATATAAATCTATATATAGATCTATATATATAATTTGTTCTCTATATACATTTGTTCTAAATATAGATTTGTTATATGGTTATATTGTTTATCTCGGTGGTAGGCCCACATCTACAGTGAATAGCAAATCCATCCCTTCCCTGAGTAAAAGCAGAACACATAGTACAGTAAAACACTAGTTTTGGTACACAGTTAACCCTTTGACCGCCCTAGATGGTTAACCCCTTCCCAGCCAGTGTCATTAGTACAGTGGCAGTGCAAATTTTTATCACAGATCACAATATTAGTGTCACTGGTCCTCACAAAGTGTCAAAAATGTAATTTAGTGTCAGACTGTCCACCGTAATATCGCAGTAGTTGATTGCCACCATTACTAGTACAAAAAAAAAAAGTAATTAAAAATTCTAGTATATATTCCCTAGTTTACAGACGCTATACCTTTTGTGCAAACCAATTAATATACTCTTATTGAGATTTTGGTTACAAAAATATGTAGCAAAATACATATTGCCCTAAATTTATGAAGAAATTTGAGTTTTGGGGTATTTTTTTTTTTTATGGATATGTTTTATAGCAAAAAAAAATTTAAAATGCAGTGCTGATTAAATACCACAAAAAAAAGCTCTATTTGTAGGGGAAAAAAATGCTATAAATTGGATTTGGGTACAGCGTTACATGACTGCGCTATAGTCAGTTAAATGAATGCAGTGCGGTATTGCAAAAAATAGCCTGGTCATGAAGGGAGGTAAATCTTCCAGAAATCAAGTGGTTAAATATAGCATCCTGCTACATAGGTCAACTCTGTGGCCTTTGTGAA